>VWZI01000276.1:986344-1178294 GCA_013396835.1 Psilopogon haemacephalus | reverse complement strand
TTTTTTGGTTGATGTACATCTTGCAAGCAAAAGAGAAAGCTACCTCAGATTAGAATTACATCATGTCATACTCTTTGATGAAAGCACTGATTAGCACTGAGTGGTGTGGTGCTGTTCCTCCCCATGCCTTTCCCCATGAGCTGTCAGCTTTCATCAGGAGCAGGAAATGTATGTTTGTAAAGTATAACTGTTATTAGCAGAAATCGAAAGACAGGGAAGGTTTGTTTTCTTGGATTTTTTTTTTTTTTCTCTTGGAGATGTGTTAGAGAAGTAGCGAAGTGTGTAGGCAAGTGTGTTTTTTTGTTTCCATCCTTTTTATCCCCTGCATTTTCAGTTCTTCAATGACTTAGCGCAAGTACTGCTCCCTCGCTGAAAAACACGAGCGCTTGGTGATAATGGGTTTTTGTTGTTGTTGACTGATATATCAGGTCCTCTGTTAGCAAACCAGTTAAGCTGTGAGTCACTCCAGGGAGTAGGAGTGATTGCAGCATGCAAAAACCAGTGTAGGAGATTTTGGATTAATATAAGCAGAGGAGCTATCAATAGACTTGCTGACCGCTGGTTGTTCCCTGAGGTGGAACGATCTGCCTTCCAGGAGGAGAAAATAGATTTAGAATCCTGCTAGTAGTGAAATCTTGGGGGGAGTGCTGTAGACATTTCCCTTTGGCCCTTGCAGAGGAGATGGTGTCACCGTTGTTTTTCATTGATGTGGGGACAAAGGGATGGGAGAGCACACTCCACATGCTGGTGGCAGAGGTGAGCGCTGCCCCAAGTCCCTGCCTACATGTGTGCATTGCCCAAAAGTCTCCTTGGAAAGGCAGGAAACTTCCCAGCATGTGATCCAACAGTCTTAAACTGGAGCAAGTTAGACATAAGGAGGAGGTTCTTTGTAAGGAGAGCAGTAAAATACTGCAATAAGTTGCCCAGGGATGTGATTGAGGCCCCATCCCTGGAGACATTCAAGATCAGAATTGATGTGTTCCTGGGCAGTCTAATCTAGCTGCAGGTGTCCCTGCTGGGTATGTGGGGGTTAGACAAGATAAACATTGAGGGTCCCTTCCAACACGATGCAGTCTGCAAATCTGTGATCCTGGGTGCAAGCAGCACAGGGCTCTGGGATATGAGCAGGGACTCAATACTTGTGTTCCCCTGAGCAGATGTGGGGCACCAATGTGGGACCCCTGGCCTTGGGGGGTGGAAGAGGAGAGTGTGCATCACCAAGACACTCCTGTGAGAGCCTCAGTAAATGTCTTCTGGTGGCTTTTACAGCCAGCCAAAGAGAGTGTCAGATAAAAAGAAAAGAAAAAAAAAAAAAAAAAGAAAAGAACGAAATTAGTAGTTTTGAATGTATTTATTTGGAGTATTTGTGAAAGTTCAAGGCTTTGACTAAATTGCTTTTGCTGGTTCTGTTAGCTAAAAGAGAAAAGCGAGGTTATGTAATGAACACAGTCTTTTTANATGGGATTAATTAGAGATAATATGCATTCAGGCCTGACAGCTTTTCTTCCTAGTGTTTTCAAGAAAACCTTCTAAAGCTCACTTTGAAAAGACGTGACTGCTGAGTGTCCTTCACATCTGTGCTGGGTGATGGGATTCAAGCCTTGGCTCCTCTTTGGCCAAAAAGGGCAATTAAAGTAAACCACTAAAGAGACACCAGCAACACTGGAGGAAAATTTGCCTTCATAAGCATGCATTTAAAATATCCATGAGAGCTTATGCCAGGAGGCTTCTTAAGAGCATTGGGTCTGTTCTTATTAAAGGCTGCTGGTTAACTGGTGTTGCTGGCAGTGTAAATGCCATCTGCCTGGAGCAGGCAGAGTAACCTGCTGCTGCTCCATCTCCTCGTGCGCTGGGCTCTCTTTGCTGCTGGAGTAGGATTCTGAGCTTTCCTCCTGAGCTGGGCTGTGACTATCCATGGCAATGGTGACCTCTTCCCATCACCCCTTTCTGAGCAGTCTGTGTGCTGAAAACTCAAGCTAAAAGTGGCCAAGATGTGCCCTGCCAAAGCCATCCTCCTCCTGTGTGTGTACCTTAGACACTCAGTACGTGGAACTGTGTGCATAAATGACCAGCAGAGCCTGCTCAGCACACGGGAGGTGGTTGGTAGGGCCATGCAGTGGTATGACTTTAGGCATGGCTGCTGAGTAAACTCTTTTCTCTAGTGTGGAGTGGTACAAGATGGCTGATACCAGTGTGCAGTTGTCTGGCACCAGTTTGTACCTGCTAACAGTTTAACTGGTATTATTTTAATGTGCTCTGGGACATCCCCAGCACAATGCTGGTGTAGCCAGTGCACAATCTCCCTCCTGATCTCTAGGGCAAATGAGTGCTTGTGGTATTGCAGGAGTCTCATACTAAACCTGAGAGGACAGGAAGTGGCTTCTGCTTGCCATGAGCAAGTGATGTGGTGATTGTCATGCTCCATCCTTTGCAAGGCTGACGTTACCTGGGGCAGATCTGGGAATCTGAGGCTCTACAAAATGAGCTGCTATGACTTGAACCATGGAACAGAACCTGTGAACTGCAGGTTGCAATAAAGCCTCGTCTGCTGTGAGCCTGCGACCTTGTGCTTACTATACTTGCTAGGGGGGGAAGGCTGAGCCAGCCTTGGCATTCAGACAGCCTCCAGCCTGCTGCTGACCTCAGGCAAGTGAATAACTAGAGCAATGGTACAAGAACTGAAGACTGGTGATGAGTTTTGGCATTTGGCATCTTTCGACATGCATCTGCATGTTATAGTTGCTTGCACAGATGTGTGTTTGTGCCATGGTGTAGGTGAATTGAACCAGTCTTGTGAAAACTGCAGCTCTTGTGATCAGGAATTATTTGATTGCCTGCAAAATGATCGCTAATGGTTCTGATTTAATATTAATCTTCATGGGAATAAAAGAATGGGAAATGTGAAAGTAATAGCTTCTGGTCAGTGTCCCCTTCTTCAGTGGCTGTGCACACGTGCATTGCATTTTGCCTGCTGCATGGCAGTGTCAGTTGGATGAGTTATGTCATGGCTGAGCAGTTTCTTTGCCCTCCTCCTGCCCACGCTTTGGAAGATCACATTAGAGATAAAAGACAAGAGGAAAATAAGCCCTTGTCTGTATTTCACCCTATGCTAGGATTTCGGGTTTAGTCCAAAACTCTTAGATGTTCAGTTTTAGATGTTTAACACGTCAATCAAGTTGAATGCTGTGATGACAGCGATCAGATTCACTTGAGTACTTTTGTGTTGGCATGGTGCTCTCGTTCAGATATGTGTCAGCAGAGGGAATTTAAGAATATGTATATGCTACATTGACCCAAGCTCAGAAGGATTGTGTGCACAGAAGGATGGTCAGTGTCTTAAAACAATTATGTTCCAAATAGGTGGGAAGGAAGGAGGAATACTAATGTCTCTGTTTTGTTGATATATCTCTAAAGGACCGAAGGATTTTAGAGGCAGATGTTTGAAGATATGTAAGAGAGTAAGCATAGCTTAAGTGTACAAGTGTACAAGCCATTGACTCTGGAGAGTATGGTGAAGGTCACAGAATAAAGAGTAATAACAATTCAGTGGTAGAAGCTGAACCCAGAGCACCTTAGTTTTAAGTGCCTGAACTGTATTGTATCATTCACCTTTAGCTTCACTAAAATGTAGCTGCTGCCTCTAGCTTTGGAGCCCCTTGTGGTTTTTCTCAAGGTGGATATGGTGAATTTAACTTTACTGACCAGAGGCTTGACTTTCTTTGTTATCCTTCAGAAATATCCTAGAGACTGTCCATAGATTCCAAGGCTCCAGGCCCTTGAAAATCCCCATTAGCACAAACACTTTCCTGTTCAGTTTCTCAGTGTTTCAGAGGCATGTGTGGAGCTTACTGTGTAAATGTGACAAAGGGTCTGCTTTCCAATAAAAAGAAAAAAGAAACTATGGAAATATTTCTGTGAGTATATTTAAAGAGGCCTTGTCTTTAACATCTCTATGGGACTGATCTGAAGGGGTCATCTTTAAGACACTCTTTGGATGTTATTTTAGAAGAATCATTGTCTCAGTGGGAAAGTTGCTGTCTTATTTTTTCGTGAATGTTGTGTTGTCGTTGAAGTTGTTGCTGAAGGTGACCTTCAAAGGGAGGATACCCTGAGCAATCTGTACTGAGTGCTGTAGCCCCAGCAGCTGGGTCTTCAAACAGCTCTGCCAGTAGCTAGTCCTGGTAAATATTCTTAAGTATGACATCTTAAGGACTTGAGGGAAAAAACACATACATGGACATCATACCAGCTCTGTGTTGGAGTGGGACTGTGTCAGGCTGATGCTTGAGAGTGGAGGAGGCCAAGGGCTATTTCTGATTTGTTTGGAGTTTGTCTAAATAGAGAAGCTGTTGCTATACAGGCGAGGGAGTGACATCAAGACACCAGATTTCTCTTGCACCAGCTCTTGGTTTGGACAGTTGCCTCTCACTTAAATATCCTACTTTCTAATCAAGCTGCACTGTTCAGGCATGCCTTCTGCATGAAAATGACCACATAAGGAGGTGGCTGGCACTCATCCTTGCTCCCAAGTGGACAAAATCTTGGCTTGTCAATCACTCCAGAGGCCGTTTTTGAGTGTGATGCTCAGTACCTGTCATCTGCTAAGTGGTGGATGCTTGTGTGGCCTTGATGGCATCACTCCACCAAGCACCCATGGTGTTTGTGCCCAGCTGTGGTTCATACTGTGGGAGCCTTCATGTCTGCCAGAGCAGCTGTGGCTATGTGGACTGTCAGGGCAGTTGTTCCAAATTGATGATGTGATGATTGGACCTGCTTCTGGCTGCTAGCTCAGGACTGGTGCAGAGCGTGAGGTCCTTTGTGTTGAGCTTGCAAGTGTATCTCACGATCTCCCAGGAAAGCAGACAAGCCTGAGTGCTGACAATTTCAGCCATGGTAGATGAGACAGTTCATCCCAGTTTCAGGGTGTTTGCTTTTCATCTTTCTACTGGCATGAAAAGATGCCTTTATATCACTCTGGCAATCTATGGGCTGTACAGTTTGCTGCGCTGGGGACCAGAAAACACTTCAGCTTCAAAAAATGTAAGGCTGCTTCGGTATAACCAGGTAGAAAGAATGAAAGGACTGTTAAACCCTTTTTTTCCTGGTGGCAAAAACATGTTAATGAAAGTCTGGGGTGTGCAACTGAGCTAATGAAGTTTTCAAAAGGCAACAGAAAGTAGGTAGCTTGTAGCAGAATGAGGTGTGCCTGACAGCTGAGCGATGAACAGAGGATGCAGTGACAGGCGTGGAGTGAAGCTCACAGAGGTATGGGCAGAGAGAGTCTGGCAGCAAAACACAGGCTGGTGAGAACAAAGCAGTGTCTGTCCTGGTGTCTGTCCGGGAGTGATTGTTTCTCCCGTTTCATCCTGGCGAGGAGGGGTGAGCAGCCAGCAGCGTTTAGGCTGGGCAAGCAAGCAAGGGGAGTGCCAGGCTGCAGCCCAGGGGTGTGGGAGCATTTCTGTAGCACCTCGGGGCTGCACAGCCCCTTCCAGGGCCATCTTCAGCAGCAGTGTTTCTGGGGAAGGGGCATTTCTCCTTCAAATCAGGTCAGAAACCCTTTAGGTTTCTGCCTCCTTTTAAGGCAGTAGATCACTACTGTTCCCGTGGTTGTTAGTGGGGGCTTAGCTGTGCCTGTGATCATTTTAAGGTCTAAAATACAATGTGTATAATCTGCTCAGCCTCTGCCCTTGCTCTGGTTTCCTTCCAGCCCCAGGAAGCTCTCCTGGGATGCTCTGCAGTAGGTTTTAACTTCAGAAAGAACAGGAATTGCAAAGGGCCCTATTTACTGTCCTGTGGGACTCAAGGGAGAGGAGAATTTTGTGTGACTTCGGGTTAAGAGACCTCAGTGGTGACATTGACAATGACTCCGGCATGGACCAGGTAGCTGATGAGCCCTGTCCTGCCTGTTCATCCGCCTTGTGCAATTGCTGTCCCTTCTCACTAGTAGCTCCTGAATTATTCCTCAAGAGCACATGGCTCTGACATGATACTTGCTACTCATCAAAGCCAGACTCACAAACGAGGGATTTAATAAGGCAAAGGCATCAGTGGGCTGTGATAAGATAGCCCTGGCTATCCATCTTCCCATTGATGGGCAAGAAGCTGAAAGTAGGAAGAAATTCTTAGCAGTGCTTCCATGTTGAGCCTTTCTAGCCAGCAGCTTGCTGTAGAGCTTTATTAGCATTGCTTTTTAAATATTTTTTTTTGGTGTGTTCTTTAAACTGCTTGTGTTGGCCAGCCCTGACCACACTGTGTTGGATTAGATGCTACGCTGATCTGCTCATGTAGCAGCCCTGCTATCAGGATGTTTAATTTGTATCCTTGCTCTGTAACAACTGCATCAAAGCCTTTTAATCAGCTTGGTTTCACTGAAGTGTACAAATTCTCCTCTCATTACATCTGCAAGCTCTCAACTTTACAGACACAAACTTCTTGCATAGACTAATATTCCTTGGCCACTCTAGCGTGCAAATTTAGAATTTAATATCTTGCTGCAGGACTGTTCATTTTTATGCAAATTCTAATGTAAGATTATATTTTGTAGTTGTAAGTTAGAAATTAAACTAAGTTACACAGGGAAAGGATATGTAGAAAATTACAGTCTTGTATTTATGTTTTTTTTAAAAACGAGGTAATCCTGGTTGTTTGAGTAATACAGAGATTTGCATCCTCTAAAAAGGAGAAAACTTGTATAGCAAACACACTTCAGAGCATCACTTGGCTCCCTAGCTGCTAATTAAGAAGTGATTGCCACAAGACTTCCAGTCTCTTGACTTCTGTGAATGCATCTGGAGGCAGACAATAGGTTAATTACTCTGATGGAAGAAAAAAAAAAAAAAAGTTTACTTTTGGTTTTCTGTAGCCTCTTTGGCTTCATAACCAGTGGCAGAGACTGCAGGGTGTGTGTGGAGACCTGTGACCTGGAGAGGAGTGATGTTGGCTGGTGGCAATGTGGTGGGGCTCAGCTGCAATTCATGGCTGGAATCAATGGCTTCTGGAGGGACAGCAGCTCCTGGCACAGCTCTTTACCCTTAATTTTTGATAATCAAATCAGTAACCTCAGGGACCTATCATGATAGCCACATCCAGCTGTGTTCTGGCTGTCTGGACCTTTACACAGTGACTTCCCATGGCCTGTCACAGTCATGAGTGGCTGCCACCAGTTGCATGCAGCAGCCTCGCTGTCTGGCAAGCAGCTTCTCCAGGGCCACATTGACAAATGTGCAAAAATAAAGAACGACACAGGGAAGGAAAATGCAGAGGCTGAGTGAAAGAATTTTGCTTCTAGGGTGCCTTTCACATTTGTTCTAGAAGCAGCCAGAGCACTACCAGAAAACAAATTCCCTGAGTCCCTGTATTCACTGACTGCATTGAAGGGTTTGTCTCTGGGACTGACCTTTAGTGGCACAAAATTTACCATGAAATAGCAGGTAGCTCTGTAAAAGAATTCTTTTGTGCATTATTGAAGGGTTTCTGAACAATATCAATATTTAGATTTGCTTTTTAGCAATCAATGCCACTTTAAAGCACCTAGGGGAGTGATGGGCTTCAGTGCTACAATGGCTAAATGTACTTCACAGTAATATTCATAGAATCATAGAATCATTTAGGTTGGAAGGATTCAAGATCATTGAGTCCAGCCATTAAGCCTACTCTACCAAGACCACCACTGAGCCACATCCTCAAGCACCACATCTACAGAGCTTTTAAACACCTTCAGAGATGCTGACTCCACTACCTCCCTGGGCAGCCTGTTCCAATGCCTGACAACCTTTTCAGTGAAAATATTTTCTTAATATTCAGCCTAAGCTTCCCCTGGTGCAGCTTGAGGCCATTCCCTCTTGTTCTATCACTAGTTACTTGGGAGAAATATTAATAACATATTAATTGCATCTGGGCAACATTTTGTAAAGCGCTTAGGACTGTGCCTCACTCAGTGACTTTCAGCAGTGCTGAAGCCGTTGTGCTTCAAAGCAGCTTTTGAAAGTGGAGGTTCAAGGGTTGAGCCCTGTATGTGCTTTTGAAATTAGCCCTCAGCTCTCAAATAGTTGTATTTTTCTAGATTGCCTGTTGACAGGGTATCTATTCTCTTCCCATAATGTCTCAGCGGGAAATAATGTGATGGAGCCTTTAAAGCTTGGGTGTGGGACCATGTCCAGTCCCAGACTGGTTGGGCACAGCCTCGGCTTGCTGCCCCAGGCTGTGGCATCCCTGACCCACCCGCTGGGCTGGCAGAAATGCCTTTATATCCCTTGGTGGAAAGTGCTGAAGAAACACTGGTATTGTGAGCTGTTCAGTTCGTGTCTTTGCAAATCTGCAAGGGCTGACATCTGTTTGCTTTACTTTGCGGTTTTGGAAAAGAAGAGAGGATTTGGATCCAAAATAGCTCTGAGATGGTTTGACATGGGGTAGCTTGAATAGGCTTGTTTTGTCTCCTCCTGTTATGAATCACTGTCCATATTAATTTCAGACTTTGAGCTGCACACCACTTTGAGTTGTCCTATTGTTTGAAAAAGAAAAATACCTTGTGATTATTTGCTCGGTATCAGAAATGAGGATCCCACACGGAGGCTCAGAGAGATGGGTCAGTGGAAAACTGGAGCTGCCAAAGTCGAGCTAGTTCAAAGGTTCTTCCCTAGCTGGGGAATTTCAGATGCCCTCCCAGCCCTCCAGTCAAAATTTAGATGGACTGATTATCCACCACCTCAGATTTTGCTTTCTGTCACGTCTCTGCCGTCAGTCTGTGCAGTTACCCACTCTCTTCATGGCCAGGGCAGTTGTCTGTACTGTGAAGGAGCAGTGGTGGGGACAGTCCAATGTCTTGGTCTTAAATGTGCATTCAAAGCCTGCCAAGGTCTCCTGTCTGCTGCAGTTCCTTTCAGAACCAACAACTGGAGCTTTTTTTTCCTCCTCCTTTTTGGATAAAATCTCAGTCAACTTACAGTAAAGGTCCTTCCCCACTCTTTTGCCAGATGTCATGGATTACTGCCGCTGAGCAGCTTTCCCATGAAAAGCATAAATAAATATATGTCTTCAAGCTCCTGGCGTTAAGTCAAGACCCCCTCCCCCTTGGTTTTGTGGAGCTTTCTTTTTTTTTTTTCTTTCTTTTTCTCAGACAGATTAATGTCTTGTCTTTAGTGGCCTATTTTGGTCAAACATCTGAACCACTTGTGGAGGAGAACATGGCCATTTTAGGCAAGAGGAGGACAGCAGTTGGGTGGGAAGCTGAACACCTGCCTGTGGGAAGCAGCAGCTATGGCTTTATCCTCCGACATTTACTTCTGCCTAATGTGTTGCTCTCAGGGTCAGATGAAGGTAGGAGAGCTGTGTTTGTGTGAGGTTTGGATGATCTTGTGTTGTGTGATGGCGTCAGTTGGTTGTATGTGTGGGGCCACAGAGTGGCATGTGCTGGGAGATCAGAGGCTGAATGTGCAGTGGCAGGACAAGGGACAATGGTTTAAACTAGAGAATGATAGATTTAGTTTGGACATTAAGAAGTTGTTCTTCACTATGAGGGTGACAGAACACTGGAACTGTTTGTCCAGGGAGTTGGTGAAGGCCCCATCCCTGGAGATGTTCAAGGTTAGGTTGGACAGGGCTTTGTGACATCTGCTCTATTTGGGGATGTCCCTGCTGACTGCAAGGCAGGGGTTGGACTAAATGACCTTTAAAGGTTTCTTCCAGCCCAGTGCATTCTGTGATTCTGTGAAAATCTGGCGGATCTTTTCAGTGCAAATGAGAAAGCAGCACTGCTCTTCTGGATTCCTGCAGGGTTTGGGCTGCAGCAAACTTACACCAGGGTGCAGTTTCTCTCTACTAGTGGAGGCATGGCTGGAGGTGACACATGGTATCAGCTCCTTGACTTTTACAGCATTTCTAGCCCTGTCATGTCAACTCAGGAGTGGGACTCCCACACAAAGCTGTGATACCACTTTAAGAAGAAGGCTTTAAATCTGTCACTGGGTCATGTTTTCAAGCCCTCATCTAGTATTTAGAAAGTCTGTTGGAAGCTGAGAATCCCTAACCACAAGATTCCTGGAAAGGAGAGATTAAAAATGAGTAGCCAGAGTAAAATTGAAAAAAAAAAAAAAAAAAGTAGTTGTGGAGCCTTTGCAATACAATCACTGGCATTAGTAGCACTGCTCTAAATGAATATGCTGATTAAAGCTGGGAGGAGCCGTTTCATTTCCTTACATTTCCCTGGGAACCTGACGTCTCATCCGAGTGCAGCCAGATGGAGCTGGCTGTGATTGTGGCACCTTCACATAGGGAATATCAGGCTGTATTTCCAGGGCAAACTGAAACCTGGGAGCTTTGCTGGCCAGAGGAGTCACCCCACAAGGGACCAATAAATTAGAGCTCTGGGGCATATAAAGGAATAAGGAGGGGCTGAATCAGTTTGCTGTCTGCCAGCGCTCATCCAAACCAGAGCTGTGGCCACTATTTTGTTCTCAGCCGCCGTCCTTGCGGAGCTGCTGTGCTGGCTCTGCTCTCCTCCCAGTTCTTTTGTGATTTGTGAATGATTAAGATGGAGTCAGACAGAAAGCAGAGTTGGCACAGCCAGGCTGTTACCCTATTAGAAGGTCCAGATGTACCGAATCAGGGTTCCTTGTGGCTTCTGATGAGGAAGAAACAAAACAGGGCTCTAGTTAGGTTTAAAGGATTTGGTAAGCACACATGTGTCATGGGTCTAACTGCCTTTGATGGGTACCAGATGGCAAACAGAAAAAAAAGGGGAGGATGGAGCTGGAGGGAGAGTAGCAGCAAGGAGGCTGGGGGAGGCAGAAGTCTGGAGAGGTCCTTTGTGAGCCTCTGCAAGGAAATGTCACATGTGAAAGGTGTTTATATACACGTGTCTGCAGCTGCCTATATATAGATATGTCTGTATAGGAGTATAAAATCCTTTTTCTATCCTTTGGGTCATTTAGATACAAGCCTGTTGCTTATCATGCACAACTCTTTGAAATGATTGATCACATTGTGACTGTATCTAGCAGCTCTGCATGGATTTGCAGCCCATCTTCATTTTTAGAGAAAGGTGAGAATCTGCAGTTCCAGCCTGGCTAACATCTGCCTTGTCTTCACTTGAGTTATATCCAATGTGGAATCTCAACCTCAGATTCACATAGACCCAGAGAGAAGGGGTACTGCAGTGCTAGCTACCAGGTGCTGCCTTTGGAATTAACAAACATTGGGTGACTTCTTCCTATTTCAAATTGTGATTGATTTCAGATTCACTGGATCCTTGGGCTGAGACTTTCTCTTTAAAAAATTGCATCTCTGTATAATGAGTTAGGAAAGAGAAGACAGCCCAGTGATTTATTTATGTGCAGCGATTTAAACAGTGGATTTTTCTCAGTCACTCAGTCCTTAAAAAAGCCAAACAAACCTGAAAGCAAGTGAAAGGATTATGTATGGCAGAAGTGCTGGTAGAGGAGATCTTCACTGACATGTCACCATTTTCCAATTTGCAACCTGTAGGATGCTGCATCTGTAAATGGGAACTTGTGTCACTTGGGTAATTTGGAAAATAGTGAGGCAGTGGGATTAAAAACACAGGCTAAACACTCATTAGTGCAGACCAGCAGAGCAGTTTGGCTTCCAGGGAAACATATAGATTTATACCACCTTCAGACCTGACATGCTGTGTTTTCCACAGTTGTGTTATAGTGCGGTACAGCGTACAATAATGTGGACTAACTGTTGGCAGGGAAACCAAGTAGATAAATATTTTATGAGAGAGTCCAGTGTCCCTGGGCTGTGCTCTGCCCCAGGGGAGCTTCACTGGAGCTGCAGGTGGTCCTGGCTGTGCTTTGGTGGCTGCCAGGGAGGAAATGGCAGGAACGTTACAGCTGGTACATGAGGTTGGGTCATAGAATCATAGAAAGGTTTGGGTTGGAAAACACCTTAAAGATCATCCAGGTCCAACCTCCCTGCCATGAACAGCGACACCTCTCACCAGCCCAGGTTGCTCAAGGCCTCATCAAACCTGCCCTTGAACCCCTCTAGGGAGGGGGCATGCACAGCCTCCCTGGGCAACCTGTGCCAGTGTCTCACCACCCTTATGGGGATGAATTTCTTCCTAATGCCTCATCTAAATCCATCTTCTTCCGCTTTGAAGCCATCAGCCCTCATCCTGTCACTCCCAACCCCTGTCCAAAGTCCCTCCACAGCTCTCCTGCAGTTCCTTCAGTACTGAAAGACTGCTGTAGGGTCTCCCTGGAGCCCCTAAAGGTTTCATTCTACTGGGATAGAGACATCTCAACCCAATCTGACCCATATGTATGGGACAGCCACAGGCCATGTGTTTTCCTTTTGCAGTGATAAAATGAGTGCAGAGCATTTGCCTTTTTCTGCTGTTCGTGGGATTCACAGATTCATAGAATCGTTTGGAGTGGAAGGAACCTTAAAGATCCAACCCCTTGCCATGGGCAGGGACATCTTCCACTAGACCAGATTGCTCAAGGCCTCATCCAGCCCAGCCTTGAACAGCTCCAGGGTGTTCAAGAAATCAGGATTAGGGATCAGGGAGGTGTTACACAACAAAAACCAAAAAAACTCCCAAACCCTCTTTCTTCTTCTTCCCTTTTTTTTTTTTTTTTTCATTTCATAGCACATTGAGTGATATTGAGCTGGCATTATATGTTGTGGGTGTGATTTGAGACATGGCTAATGCATTTATTTACATTTATAAAATGAGTATTTAGACACACATTATTATTTTTTGAGTCATTAAGGGCAGCTGCTATTTAGTATAGTCTGAAATCCCTGCTTTCCTATGTCAAAATATTTCATTACCAAGCCGAAAAACTGGCTATTTTTGATATGTCTGGAGCTGAGCTGAAGCATGACTTGCATCTTTGAGTAGTGGAGAGTGGAAGGAGCTGCTGGAGGTTCTTTTGTCCAACTTCCTCCTTAAAGAAGGCCAACCTCAAGGTTAGATCAGATTGCTCAGCGTCTTACCTGCTGAGTTTTGAATACATCCAAGGGCCTCCCAATGCTGGATCACTGTGGTGGTGAAAATTGTTTTGTGATACTGCAGTGTCTCATGCTGCAACCTGCTTGTCCTTGCGGTCTGCTCCTCTAGAGCCTGGCTCCATCTGCTCCACAACCTGCTGTTAGGTGGTTGAAGACTGCAAGAAAATCTCTCTCAGCCTCTTCTTGAACAAACACATCTCCCTTAGACTCTCCTCTTTCATCATGTACTCCAGCCCCAAGGGTTGCAGCTGAATGCTGAAATATCCATCTAGCATTGATTGGTCTAAATTGGGTGCCAGCGATAATGAAGATGCATTGGCACAAGCTTCAGCCTGGGTGGCTGCTCAGGTACACATCACTGTGTGCCCTCGCTGCGCTTTCAGCTGCATTACCATAGCCTCTGCTACCTTCTGCTGCTGGAGCTGACTGATTAAAGCCACTTCACAGATGTTAATTCACGTTGTCATCACCTTTCCACAGCGTGATATAGCCACGGCTTTTGTGCCAGAGTGGGGGATGCTCTCCTCACAATGCAAATCACAGACATTTTCATCTAGACAAAAAATGTTTCAATTAGTAATAAACAACAGCTGTCGTGGAGAAATTAAAAAATAATAGAGCTGCTCAGCTCATATGTTGCTGTGCATCATGTAGATATTATTTGAGGCAAAAAGAAAACATTCCTGACATAATTCTAAGAATTCTTATTTAATGACACTTAGACTGGAACCAAACCCCTGCACTGGGACTCTTTTTGCACTGGAGAAGTCTAAGAAGACATGTAGCTAGCAGCAGATATTCACACTCTACAGTGGACACTTGTGCACCCTCCACACGAGGACTGACACTGCTTCACCACCAGAATCCTCCTCAGCTCAGCAGCAGTCCCCAGCACTCCTCCCGATGAGCCACAATTCTGGGTCTCCACACACTCAGGGTGCAGCATAGTTGTGACTTGCGTGCTCGCCTTTGGCAAAACTGCTCCCTGCCCTGGCAGTGTGTACAGAGGCTGGCACAGGGCCTGAGTTCACTATGGGGCATGCTGGGGAGCATGCAAAGAGGGAAGAAGCCCCACTTCTGCAGGCTGGCTCTGGTGGAGCTCCACATTCCCTGGGATGGGTGGCTTATGTGCAGCCTTCCTATCTTTGTGCCAGCAGATGCAAGGATGCAAGCAGATCTAACATGGGCAGCTGAAACCAGGAAACAAAGGAGGCTGGTGTGCATGAGCCTGGGGAATACTTGGCTCATCCTGCCATCAGCAGGCTAAATATTTGTAATTTCTATCATAAAAAATTCACCAGCTGGAGAAGTCAATAGAGGGGAAGTAGTAAACATGACATGACATAGCTTTTGTAGCATTGCTCAGAACAAGAAGTCTCTTCTTTCAAACAAAAGCCAGACATTGCTGCCTGGATGGACTTGAATACTTTTAGGATCTTGTCAGAAAAATGTCTGCCCCGATTCAGTCATTTGGAAGAGGATCCCAGGTCTCTTTAGAGTAATGAGGCTTGAATGTAATCTTGAGCAGAGTGATTTCAAGTGCGAGAGATGGTTCTTTACCCTGCTTGTTTATAGGGCAATGCATTTTTAATATTGAATGATCCAAAAGTCAGCTCAGGAAGGATATACAATCAAAGGAAGGAAATAGGTCATAATTTCTCACAAGGGACTGCATGAAACCTTCAGTCATCTTAAATTCCCCATCCAGTCTGTTTCCCTGGATATTAGATGGTGCCAAAAAAGGGGTGGGCTTTCTTTTTCCTCCTGCTGCTTTGGCATGACAGCGGCAGCATATGCTGGACCTCTCAGCTGGGGTCTTTGGGGCCAGAAAGGTAAAATTCTGCCTCATGGCAAAAACAGATGGACTGGTTTATCTTTGCTTGTGGGAATAAGACACATGCCATTACTGTCAGGGAGGAGTAATAGCCACCCCCTGTGTTACTGGAAACTTCTCTGACTCTATCGTGGAGGTCCCAAAGCCCTTATAACTTCAATGAGAAATGAAATTATCTCTCTTATTTATATCCAGTAATAATTGCTTCTTCTAATTGCCCTAGTTTGTGGGTTTCTTCCCAGCAGGTTAGGCTGAAATTTCAATTTCAGTTTGATTTGCATAATCTCTTGAGCTTGTTTCCCTTGCTCCCTTCTTTTACTTGACACTGTGGACTTATTTATCCTCCCCTGGGAACCAGATGCAGTCCCTCAGATGTTTATTTCGGGAGGAGTGGGTTAAACTTGGTCTCTAGTCAAGTCTTAGAGTGTGATCTGTGAAGTTAGATTTTATGCACAGTGGTCCTCAGTGGCTAGAGGTGGCCAGGCTGAAGCTGCCTGTCGCCAGGTGCTGCCTCGTGTGTGAGGTGGGGAAGTTAAGGATGCATCCTGTTTTTCCTTCTGTATTTTCTGATTATTTTCTAAAATGGTGGCATCACAGGGCTTTCTGCAGGTCCTGCTCAGGATGCAGCCATGGGTGCCCTGCGACACCTGCAAGGGGTCTGCAGGTACTTAGGGCTTAGGCTGGAAGTCACAGGAACTTAGCCCTTTTAAGAAACATTTTGCCCTTGTAGATGGCAAGGTAACGTCTTCTGAAGAAGGTTTTCAGGGCTGGAGGAGGAAAAGTGCTGGACTGGGGCCACAGGGGCAGCTGCCTCCCAGCTGCAGACACCACAGTACCCATCTGATGCTGACTTTCCCATGGCATAGCTCCTTGTCTGTCCGTCCAGAATTAGCCCTTAATATGCTTATCACCATTTCACAGCACACAGAAGGGGACCTAAGTAAAGCCCATCCCACTGTCCTGACAGCCACTGCTCTCCCCAGCTGCTCCCTCCTCCTGCCAGAGGATACCTCGGTACAGCTGGAGTAGTTCAGTGCTCTAAGGACAGGTGAATTGATGCCTGGAGACAGAGGCTGACCCATGTGCTCTGCAAACACCCTGGTGTGAAAGACATGTTACAGCATTTCCCCCACTGATTGTTCATGACCTGCCTGTGGATGCAGGTTGGACTTGCAATGATTCCCTGATGCTCACAAAGTGGATTTGGGCCAGAAGGCACGAAGCCTTGAAGACAAAAGCCCTCCCTGCTTATAGAGCACACCTTGTCGTCTAACAGATTTCTCTGGGTAAAGAGCCTGTTTTTCTCACTTCCATCACAATCTCTCAAGGTGTGAAGAGCCTTTAGTCAAGCTGGAAGGAGAGAGAAAGGTTTCTGGTGAAGGGATTCGGTTGATCTGGGATTTATTTTTAAACCACATCATGATTTTTCTCTTCTAGTGTGGTTCTCAGTTCACAGATTGTAATCTGCAAAAAATTTTGGAAAGAGCTAGTAGTTTTCCTAATTACAGTAAATGAGTGTGATGATCAAAGCCAACATCTGAATTCCTGGGGGTGGTTTGCAAAGTCTGCTAGAGTCTGTGGGAGAGAAGGGTGAAGAGCAGGGTTGGCATTGCCCATTAAGTTGAATGGATTCAAAAGGGGCTCTTCTGTGTGGATGTTGTATCTCCTGCTAAGCAAAGGGGGAAGGATGTCACTGGTCTGTGCATAACCAGTACCTGTTATGTGCTGTGTGCAACGTGGGGAAAGATGGGAATGGGAAACCATGGTCAGCAGTAATGTTTTGTTACTAACTCAGCACCTGAGCATGCAAACATCTGTGTTTTATGGATGTGGTTTTATTACTGGTTGCTTCTTTTTAGTGCTTCCTCTAATCCTGTAGCTTTTAGATATGGTTCTTCATTCTAGTGTTTAGAAAGCAAAAGGACTCTTAGGTGTAAAAATCAACTCTGCAGGGAGCAGGTAACATATATATTGTCCTTTTCAATTTCTAACCTTTTCTTGGTGTATGTAAATGAAGAAAGATACCTGTATGTGTCTGCTAACATATATAAAATAGATGGAGTTCTTCTGCCAGCTGTGACAGTGACATGACCACATTGTAAACTTTCTAACACAGTAAACAGCTGAAAATTAAAATGCTCAGGTAAAATTATTATTCTTGAGGAGACTCTCAGGCCTGTGTTTTATCTTTGAGGTCACCTTCCTTTTCTCTTCCAAACTTGTTTGAAGAGGAGAGGGAGAGTATCCTCTCCTCCTGTCCCTGCTGTGGCCATTAGTGATGCAGTGGTGGATGGATTGAAGAAGGGTAACTAGTGTGTGTTTTGGGGCCGTTTGGGCAGTGTGATCTTTAGAAGCTGTTACTAAGTGTGCAGGAAGGAATCCACCAGTCAGTAGCTGATGCATGCACTACTGTAATTCTCTGTACAAAGATGAAATCCCCATCAAGGGCGTTCAAGAGCATGATAAAGCTCAGGTTTGCATACTCAAATTTTTGCAATATTAGATTTGACAGCCTTTTCCAGTGCTGGCAGTAATTAGAGCTCTGATGAGCATGTGCCAGTGGCATTGGCATGGGCAGCTGACCATTGCCTGTTGCAGTCTGGATATGGTGAGGAATGTAGTAAGAGAAC
This sequence comes from Psilopogon haemacephalus, assembly GCA_013396835.1. Lineage (NCBI taxonomy): Eukaryota > Metazoa > Chordata > Aves > Piciformes > Megalaimidae > Psilopogon > Psilopogon haemacephalus. The sequence continues at coordinate 1,160,852 of VWZI01000276.1, read as the reverse complement.
AAATAAAATGATCAGCTAAGCCATAAGAGTTGACTCTTAGCCAGGCTGGTCCTGCTGCTGGAGCCTGGCAGTATTTTGTCCTGAGTGATGAATGGATGTGGACTACCTTGTTTGCTTAAACATCAGATTTGATTCTTTACTCCAAAAAGGGAACAAATATTTTGAAAAAGCAGAGTCCTGGGGCTCATTGGCATAGGCAGGATGTGTCTGGCTCTGCTCTATAGGAGAACAGGGGACTGTAGCTCACATGGATGTGGAGAAAAGGCAGCACATACATAAAAACAGCACCCGAGTGCATGGATGCGTGGGATCCTTCTTGGTTAGGAAATCAAGGAGAAGATGGTGATTTGTAAGATACAAAGGAACAACTGAGAAAGATTAAAAGGTTGCTTAGGAAAAATTACAAATCTATGTCACATCTCCCTCCCTCCTCCCAGCACCCACATCTTTACATCCTTTTCTTGTGATGAGCTGGAACCCCAGGTGGCTTGTGTAAGCTTTATGAGCAATGTGAGCCTGTGCTCTCTGACTTGGTAGCAAACCTACTCTAACAGCTGCACTGATGTCCCTTGATGTTCCTAGCGTAATAACAAGGAATTAAATACAGTCATGTTCATTTCAAATTCCATTTGAAATACAAATAGGTAAACCCTTGTTCATTAAATGCAAAAGAGCCAGTGGAGAAGGAAGTTCAGTGAACACTTTTTGTTTTAAATCTTCTGAGAAGTACTACAAAGGTCATCAAGTGAAACAAGGCAAAGGAACAAGAGAGGGGTTCTCACTACCTTTTGATTCAGAAGCACACAGGCATGTTTAATCTTGGGCTCACTCCTGGGATGGAAACTGGTGTGGCTTGAGCTTCTCAAGTAAATGAGAGAAGGGACACTGCTAAATTTGCCTGACACTGTTGGTCACCTACTGAGTCACCTCAGGCAACTTGATTTAATCTTTCTGGCCTGCTGAAGCACTGTAAGAAGATATCTTCTGGGATATTGTAGGTGCACATCTGCTACATGGAATTCTAGGGAGAGGAATGATTTTTGCAGTCTTTGCAATAGGCTTTTGATGCCTCTGACAGCATAGGTCCACACTTGGTTGGCACCTGTAACTATTGATATTATTATTGATCTGTTTCTCTAACAGCTGACCCCAAACCTATTAATGCAAAGCAAAAGCATCCTATTGACTTTGTTGGTCTTCAGAGCAGACCCCGTGTCCTCTCCTTTATCAGTAGGTGCTTACGAATGCAAATGTCCTCAGCCATGAGACCTGCCGTGGCCACATAGCACTTGTTGCACTGGGCACCTCTGCTCACTTTGGAGGCTGGGCAGTGATCTCTGCTTAATAAAACAGCAAAACCTTGTGGGAGTTGCTGATAACAGTTTGAGATTTGGCTTTGACTGAGGAGTGCGTAAGAATAAAGCTGTCAGAGTTAAGCCTCCAGACTGGAATTTTAAGAAGTGTCTGTTTGTTTTGAAATGTCCACTTTGAGTAGTGGTGGTTGAACTAAAATCTCAGAGAATCAATGCTCCAAGTTTTCCAAGAATTGAGGCTTTTCAAAGGCAATTCTAACTGAGCTCCACTCCGCCTGCCACAATTGTGGAAAATCATGACAGAGGCTACACAATTAAAACATAATTTACTTTTCCTCATCTGAGATGTGGTCCTGTTTGTTCATATTGTTAGTGTTATTCCCAGAAACAGTCTCATGCCATTCCCTGACACTCTACATTCACTCTGAGACCAAATTGTTTGAGAGCCTGAGCATCTGCAGGAACAAGACAGCAGCTCCTACTTAGCTTTCTGAACATGCTCCTTCAGCTCTAGATCTTGCTGGACTAAAAGACTTTTTGCTGGAGTGGGTTGTTAAAGGACTGTTTGGGTTGCAGCTTGTGGGAAAATTAATTTATGTGTTCAGTGAACATTTGAAAACCAGATGTCAGGGTACTGGATGTGCTGAGTATTAGAATTAGGGAGGAAAATGTGCAACTTTCAAATCCATCTGACTGATTTCCTGGCTCTTTCACCCCAGCAAGATTCCTACATTCCAGACCTATCACAGAATAGTCTGAGTTGGAAGAGACCTCCAAAGGTCATTCAGTCCAATCCCCTCTGCAGTCAGCTAGATCAGGTTGCCCAGAGCCTTGTCAAGCCTCACCTTGAATATTTCCAGGGGTGGAGCAGTAAAGAAACAAATTAATGTTAAAGTTTCTGATAACTTACCCTAACCTGTGTGCTTTGGCCTTTTGGATACAGGTACTGCATCAAAATTATGATTTCATTTGGTGATCAGGGGCAAATTTATGTTTGGCTCTGTACAACTCCAAGCCAGCCCAAACAAAGGAGACCTTGGTAGGTTAAGTTGTGAGAAGCCACTGATACTGTAAGCCCAAGTTAACTGCAAGTGCTCCATGCAGTCTGTCAGTCAATCCAAAGAGAGTCTCATGATGGATAGACCATGTGTTGGCTTGTCTGACACTTCTCAAAGATGCTGACAGTGACATGTATCAAACAGGACTGTCTTTCAGCTGCCTTGTCTTTGGCTTCCTGTTGCCAGTTTGTTTAAATTACAATATTTTGTGTGATGGGCCCAATTTGGAGTATCAGGTTCAGAATGCTGATTATGTTTGCATCCAGACACTGATTGCTGAACACTGGGTTACTGGCTCTGTTGTTCTAACCACGCTATATCTGTTTTCACCTCTTGAACTTTGATAAAATAGGGGCCTATAAGAAGGCCTGACTTAGGTTTTTCTTGGTGACCTTAATAACTATCATGGTGACAGAAGATATTGTTCTCATTTAAAGCTAAGTCATCCTGCTGGAGAGTTTTAACTTAGAGATGGGAAAAATACTGTCACCCCATCACCCTGCTCTCAGGACTGACACTGCATTATAGGTTCATTTGCAGTGCAGTGGTTCATTTGGGAAATGATCATGTTCTAATTAAAGTCCATGGAAAACTGGAATTACTTTGGTGCAGTTAAGATAGACCCCAAAATTATCATTTAGCCACAATCTCTATGAGTGGGTCAGAGGATTTTTCATGATGGTCACCTCATATTTCTAGAACCAATGTACTTAGAAGACTTGTTTTGAGTGATACCAGAGCTCCACTTCAGCCAATACATGCTTCAGGCAGTTGTGAGGTGCTGGGAAAGGTTCCTTCCAGCTCCTCAAATTTCATAGTGCAGTTTGAGCACTGAAGGATGGGTTTGGTGAGCTTTGTATAAGAACTCGAGAGCTCTTTCCATCTGCTCCTGACTTCACAGGCTGACTAAATTATGGTTTAATACATAAATCTCACTGTATAATGCCAGAGCCCTGTGGGTTGTTAAATCATAGATTTTGGTAGCAGAGAGATGTTAGAGAACCATCAGAATGGTTTTAGCAGCTCCTGGGAAGCCAGAGCTGAATTTCCCAGGTGTATAGATGCTGTGTGCTGCTGGTACATAGGTAAGGAGAAAACACCTGATCTCAGTGACAATGAATGTCACACCGTGTCCTCTGATTTGCCTAAACATCCAATATTGCAATTAGAACAGCGTAGACACAGATGACAAAACAATTAAACAGCAGTGAAACATAAAGGGGGAAAAATTAACAAGGAACCAAATTCATTTGACACAGAGATCAAAACATATCGACGGTGTCTTGCAACTGTGATAATTCCATTGAGCTGTGCAGAGCTTAACGTTGATGCTCACACGCAACCTCTGATTAACATTAAGTGGGGCTGTCATTTTGACATAGCTGGATAAACCAATATTGAAAAATCTATTAAAGATATCAGACTTGAACAGGGAGCAGAAATCTTATTACATTATTTCAGCCATAATTAGGTGGGAGATAAAATCATAAACAGGGAAGTTTAGTGGATGTTCTCTTGAGGGCGCAGAGCCACCTGGGTTTTAGTTGGGTTGGGGAGAAGCTGGAGGGGTGCCAAGGACTGGCTGCTGCCCGAGATATGCAGAGCTGAGAGGTGACTTTTGTAGTATGCACAGAACAGGTTTCTAAGTTCCATGATATTAGCTACAACCCTCCTTGAAATAATGACAGCTGTAATGAATGTCCTTGCATTGAACTAGAAATAGTAGTTCAGTGGTTTTACAACCTGGAGCCTGCCTAATTGGTTCTTTGAATAGATAAACATTGCTATTTAGGTGCTTTGCTTTAGGACGTTGCATGTTCTATTCCTATTAATAATGGAGGTCATGCCATTAAAAACTTCCACTAAAAGTGCAATTTTGAAAATAATCTTGGTGAAACAAAAATAAAGACATTTTTTCCATATTGAGGTTGCAAAGCCTCCAGAGTGAGGAGGGGAAAGTTGAGGTTTCCTCTTCATCTCAAGCTGCCTGCATGCAGGACACAAGCTTAGTTTTATTATGTGGCCTCATCCTGTTGCTTCCACACCAAGTTTGTGACTTGCTCGAAGGAACTCAGGCCAAACCTAGATGAGGGGAATTCTACCAGTAATGTCTAGTCCCTGTCCTGATTTCATTCTGCTGACCGTCATGCAGAGCATCACCATCACCGCACTGCTGTGTATGGGACAGCTTTCTATCATCAGCATTTTACAAGCACAGACCCAGAGAAAAGGCATTAGATGAGCTTCCTGGGTTACCACATGGAGTTTGCAACAGGCAGAGAGTGTCTTTCATGAACACCGATGTGATGCTGTGACCAATAAAATATTTCTTGTCTTCTCTCAAAGCCTTTCTTTTCTCCTCATGTGTTGTAAACACTTTGTGGTGAATGAGTGATGAGCACCAGGGTACTCCTAGCACACAACATAGGCTCCTCAGTCAGGAGCTCTTCAGATTTCTCTGCAATTTAAGGAGCTGTTGAGCTCCCTGGAAGCCAATGGGCATGTTGCCATTAGCTTCAGCACAGCCAGGATTTTATCTTTGTCATACAGCCCTGCCTCGGTCTCTGTCCAATGTTTGAACTAACCAAGGCATAAATTTAGTCCTGATGCTGGTTGGTAAGAAGTGAAAAATTAATTTCTGCCGAGCCGGGTTATGTTTTCAGCTATATTTAATGGGGTCTGTAGCCCATCCCAAGAGGTCAGGACCTATTTCTAACACAGTTTATGATAATAGATTTAACTTCTGTTAGGGTATTTGCCTTACTGTTTGCAGGGAAAGGAATAGAGGCACTTTAAGAAATAGAAATGATTTATGTCAAGTATAGAATGCTTTGCTCTTTCTCATGTACTTTACTGTTGGAGGAATGAACAAATAGTCTGTGAATCAATAAGAGAATATTTATATTCTTTCTTGGTCTCAACTGCACGGCGTCTTTCCTTCTGGAATGGCAAAGTGCTGAATAATTCATGCAAGCAGTCATTAATCCTTCCTTCTCCTTTTCCCTTGCTCAGGGGGACACCTAGTTCACATACTATAAAACTTGTGGCCATTGAATGTGTGCTGGAGCTCCCCAGGTTAAAGTCAAGGAGCTTGCCTGCAGTCTAAAATGTCACTAATGAGAGCAGGCTTGTTAGTATGCAAAGTACCATCAGCACCCCTGCATTTGGATGGGGGCATGTGCAGCTAAGAAAGCAGAGGGCTTGTCTGGGAGCTTTATATTAGGGGACTAGTAGTGGCAGATTAAAAGGAAGACAAGAAACAATAAAAAGGGGACACTGATTTCTCTGGCACATAAATCTATCTGTGTCCTTATACTGTCTATATTCTTGTGGGATAAATAACAATACAGAAGAAGAAATCATAAAGCGTATTCCCAGACAGACAAAGGTAATTTGAACTCCACCTTCTTTTATGATGTCAGGAAATAGTGTAGCAGGAAGAGCTGTGTGGATAATTAGATGCTTTTGGAATGTGGCTCCATTTGTTATGGCCTCAAGTTGTACCAGGGGAGGTTTAGATTGGATATTAGGAACAATTTCTTTTACTGAAATGGTGTTTGGGTACTGGAACAGGCTGCCCAGGGAGGTGGTGGAGCCACCATCCCTGGAGGTGTTCAACCAATGTGTGGCCATGGCACTTTGGGACACAGTTTAATAGCAATAGTGGTGTTGGGTCAATAGTTGGACCAAATGATCTTAGAGATCCTTTCTGCAGAAACAATTCTGTGATCCAGATAAGCTCTGATTATCTGACCTGCTAGTGTTAGAGCAACTGCTATCTCTTGCTCTGCCTTGAAATGTGAACAGCCAAGCCTGGAGTAGCTGGATGGATGTCATGAGGTGGTAGTGACACATCCAATGATATTGGTGACATGGCTCTGCTTATCAAGTCTACCCTCTGTAGTTGTTGTTAGTGTGACTCCCTGTAATGAGTGTACACTGTAATCATTTTACAAACTGAAGTGCAGAACTGAGCACAAAAGCACAGTGTGAGAAGCATGAGCTGATAGGATGGTGAATAATGTGTCTCCAACTTCTGAATATGTGAAAGTAATGTTACTTGCTGAAATGCTCCAACAGAAATGTAAACACAAGTAATCATTAATTTTATTGCAGGGCTTTTTAAAATTTTTTTTTTTCCTTTTATGGAAGCTTGGGACTGCTGTAAATTTGGACTTGAACCATCAATGATTTTGAGTTCAAAATGTGGGCTTGACTCTCCAGAGATTTATGCATATACTTAATGATTCTCTTGAAAGAGTTCCCAACTGGAGCTTGGCTGTCAGACTTTGCATGAGAGGACTGTGGTTAGATTTGAAGCTTTAGTTAGGGTACACATTAGCTACATGTTTGAGGGCTCCTGATGCCCATTAATGTAGAAGGAGGAACTGCACTCACTGTTAAGAAGAAACGTCTGTGGCCTTATGAATTGAACATACCACAGGGACTGCTGGACATGCCAAAAGCCCCAGTCCTTGTCTTGTTTCTAGATTAACTAAACACAGCTAGTAGGATTGGCCAGTGCCATAAAACTCCACTTAAAAAATACTCTGAAAAGAGTTATTGAGGAACTTTGCACAAGTTTAGAGTCTCTGTGCAAGGAGCAGGGTGGCTGAGAGCACCAGCTCAGTTGTGAGGTGCAACAGAAGGTCATGCAAAACACTGCCATGTCCCTGCCTGATGGGAATCCAACACAGCATCACAAATTCTCCTAAGATTACCCGTTTTGAAAACAATGGATTTATTTATTGCTTTCAAATATTATTAGACTCAGAAAAACTATAATGCTTTAAACAATGAACCATGCCCATTTAAACAGAAAACAGAGACGTTTCAAGGCCTCTTCAGCTGGGAGAGCTTCTTAGAGGGATGGAGTTGTTGCAGGGAGGGTAAGGAATAGCTTAGGGAGAGAAAAAAGAAGTCTGAGCCCATAAATGGGAAATGTTGGTGTTCATGTGCTCAGGATTAACAGCAGGCCACACTGCATGTAGCTGCAGTCAGGGATGACATTTCCAGCTACTTTATGTATTTGTTCTTTTGGAGGGTAGATGAAGTAGCAAGAGTTTAGTTAGAGTCCAGTCCCCTCTTCCCAAAGCCAGTTACTACTCCACAACTGACAGAAGTGCTGAGGAAAACTATACCTCCTGCTTACAGAAAGGAAGCAAGGAAATGTGTCAACATGCAAAAAGAATTGACCCTGGAGATTCACTTCGGATGTCACACCAAAGTTAAGCTGGCAGTTTTAGACCCCTTAAGGTACAAACCTCACCCTCCTCCCAGCAACTTACAGCCCACCAGCATTTTGCAGGTTTTATCCAAAGGAGGTTGTCTCTGAACTTACTGTCGGAGAGGACTGGATGAAGAGATGGTGTAGATACTGCTAGAAGGATGAGTTTATTGCTCCAGGCTGCTATAGGCTTTGTGGATTTGTGTTTTGCAAGAGGAAACCCCTGGGTGGTGAAGGCTGTCCTTGGATCCCGTTACGCAGGGCTGTGATGATTGGATTTATTTCCTTGAAAGCACTGAGACCCTGGGTGCTGGCACTGTTCAGGAGATGAGTCTTTACAGCCATGTGCCTTGCTCGTGTTCGTCTCCAGCTCTGGAGTTAGGGCATTTCCAATGCAATTCTCATTCTTGCATTTGTTGCGGACTCCCATGCCGTCCTCCGGGCAGGGAATTGTTCAGCCACGGTGGTGACACAAGCCGTGCAGGCACCGTGCTTCCTCAGACTCAGCAGCCCTTGTGTTTGTATAGCCACTGCTCCAAAGCGTCTAAAAATAAAGAGCTTGCTGTGAGTAAGCAGATCCCCTGCCTACCCGAGGAGATCGCTGTGATGTAACTCCTTGCTTTTTTTTTTTCCTTCCTGCGGGGAGCAGGGGACTCAGCCAGAGAAATGACTTGCCGTGGAGCAAGGCGGCTCGGGGAGGAGTGTAGCTGAGCTGATGGCAGGCTGCAGCGGAGCTGCCAGTGCCGACAAGTGCTACCTCCCACGCCGAGGCACTTGTGGCGAGGCCCCGTGGCACAGGGGAGGTTCACACTCATTGATTGCGATGGGTAGCAGCGCCGCTCACGCCCCAAAGCTGACACAAAAAGAACATTTCGGAGGAGAGAGATGTCAGGGAGAGAGAAGCGGCGCGGAGGCTCGGAGCAAGGCAGCCTGACAAGTGCTAAAAGGGCCTGCAATCTGCACAGTGTCATAATTAAAGTGGCTGCCATTAGCTGGCGATGCAAATGAGGAAGTAATACCAGACACATCGAGCTTTTCGCTCCAGTGCCCTCCAATGCTCGGGGAAAAGCAGGTGGTTTAGAGGAGCTCGTCGTCGTCTTGTGCTTTGCATTGCAGAAGTTAGACCTGAACTGGCTGACAGTTCCTTTCAAGATAGGCTGAGAGACTTGGGGTTGTTTATCCTGGAGAAGACAAGGCTCTGGGGAGAACTTATAGTAACCTTCCGGTACCTGAGACTGGAAATAGAAGAGACCACTGTGTGCTGAGGTGAGCAGCTGAGGTGGATCTCCTTTCTCCTCCAGCTCAGCTCCTTTCTCTCCTTCCACCCAGTTAGAGCAGGCAGGACTTGTCTGCTGGTGAGGGCTATTGTCAGACAGGAAAGATGTGGGTTTGCTTGTACCTGGTGGCACATCAGTTCCCTTTATAGCTCTCTACAGCCAGGCCTGCTGCTGGCTCTGGAAGAAGCCTGGAAAATCAAGGCAATGAATGGTAACTCTGCGGGAGGGATCTGTGTATCAGAGGACTGGTAAAGGAAGTAGATTACTAAAGACTTTCTAATGCGACAGAAATCTTTGTAGTTGGCCATGACCTGAGTAGACCTTTGTGTAATTAGGAGAACAGACATTAGAATACACCAGATATTAGATTTTACAATCAATTTTATGAATTCTAATTGATTATAAAATAATGAGGAATACATTTAGGGAGCCTCTGCTTAATTCTCTGTATTTATAATATGCTTAATTATGATAAATTTGATGAGGCAATAAAGGTATTAAAATAAATAGAAGAGTAGAGGTGCTCATTAAAATTGCATCTGACCTCTGTGCATTGAAACTTGCTGGAGAGAATGCAGTAAAACTGGCTGCAGTGTGGTAGCAGTGGGAGCTATTAATTCCCAATTCACAGGTCTTGGCAAGCATAATACAAATAAAGTCAAACTGAACTATCTGTCTGATGTGAAGGACTGGAGAGGCCTTTGCTGGAAGAGGAGCAGCCTTTGCTGGAAGAGGAGATAATTTCAGTTGTGCAGCTGCTGCTGCAAATGTGGGGCTTCAGACACTGAAATTTTGCACAGAACTCCACAGCACTTTGTAAAGAATGATCCTCTGGTAGGTGTGGTGCAGTCTGCTTTGGCGTGTTTGATTCAGAGAGTGATTTAGACATTTGGATGCTTACCCAGAGCCTGAGCAGTTGGACTGGAAATCTTTCAAGAACTGTTGTTTGAAGACTATTTTAGATCCTTATTGCCAGACCCAGAGAACATTTTGCAATCTGGAAACAAGCAATGATTTAGGGCCAATTTTGCAATTACTTTGTTATTCTCCTTTGGGTGTAGATGAAGCTCAGCTTGCTTCTGTGTACTGAAAATTGTCTTGGTGAGTTGTTCCTTCCTCCACATACATCCTTAAGTGATTTGAATATGTAGGAGGGAGCTGAGGAGGAATATGAAGCTGTGGACTGAGCTAAATGTACCACTGATGTTGCTGCTGGATCCTTTGATGTCTCTTTGGGACATTGGGTTATGCTTCTCTGAGCACCCTCAGGAAATACTGAAGCACATTTATGTGTGTTAGTGCTCTGAAAATGTGCATTTTTGGTTTTGAAGTGGGTAGTGGTCCTCCTGAAATTTTTTTACAGCCAGTCTGCATATTCTTCAAAAATCAAACTGTGAGAGCTGAAAAGGAGGACACTACAAGATTTGTAAAGAATCTTGTTTATTCCACACACTTTGTTTCTACTGCAATAAGTGAAACAGCAAACACTCAATTTCTGGACGGTTTTGTTTGTTTGTTTTTCTTGGTATTGAGAACTCATTCTTTGTCTTTTCTGGTATTGAGAACTCATTCTTTGTCTTTTCTGTATCAGTGTCAGGGCAATGACTTCTGAGAGAACATTGCATCATTCATCCCGTCATAGCAGGGTAGTTGGGGTTTCCTTACTGCGGTCACCTTCTTCTGCCCAGGTGTGGGCTGCCAAAAGCTGGTGTTGACCTCAGGATATATCTGTGTCCTTAGCAATTGCTAAGAAGGGCTTGCAAAGGCTGTGCTGAGCATGCTCGTTCCCTGTAGTGTGTGCCAGGAGAGGTGGCTGCCAACCAACAGCCCTCTCCAGTGGGTACAGTATCCTCTACCCACCCTGGGAAGGTATGATAAACCTTAACAAAATAGTTAAATCCACTTCATTTAGCCAGACTTTACTCTTTTGTTGCCCCTGCATGCATGTACAGACTGTAGGGATCTTGATAACATGGGAAATGATATCATAAGCTCCAGAGACAAGAATTTCACAGATTCACAGAGTATTAGGGGTTGGAAGGGACCTCCAGAGGTAAATGAGTGCCAAAGCAGGATCACCTAGGGCAGGCCACACGGGAACATATCCAGGCACGTTTTGAAAGTCTGAAGAGGAGAATCCACAACCTCACTGGGGATCCCTTTTCAGTGCTCTGTCAGCCTCACCATAAAGAGACATCTCCTCCGTTTCATTTGCTACAGAAAGGTGCCTGTTTCTCAAAAAGCAGATTTCCTTCTTACACTGCTCTCCGAGAGATTCACCCATCAAAACACACAAGCTGTTGAACTAAGTGGAGATGTAGCCCGTGCTAACACTGAGAGCACTCTTGTAATAGCTCAAGTCCCTTCCTACTATCTTGCATCTGGTTCAGCTCAGTGTTGCTGGTGTATGAAATTTAAAGAGCTCTGAAAAAGATGTTAACGAGCCCTAAAGAGGCGAGTGCTCTTGCGTTTGTCATTCCCAGGAACACCTGTGAACCATTGAGTTTAATTAGTCTACAGCTGGCACCGAGCGTGTGTGTGGAAAGACAGGGGATTTATTATCGGATTGTGAGGCCTTAGATTGTCTCTTCCAGTGCATTTTTTTCCCCTGTTTGTTTTGTGATAAAGGATATGTAGAGGGTGGAGTGCAACTGTTTAACTAATAAGTAAATCCCTTCTTGGAAAGGGTACCAGACACAGCAGCATTTGGGTGATGGCATGGTGAGGGAAGTGCATGTGGCAACATCTGAGAGTGCCTCAGCAGTGGGCAGATGTTGAGGCACCCCGGGTCTGCTGTTCACTTTGTGGCAAAGTGTCATACTGAACCCATACCCCACAGCTACAGAACAGTGAAAAGCCAAGTTTTCATTTCAGTAACACCTTAAACTTATTTTTATTACTCCTCAGGACTCTACTCAAAGCTAAAAGCATCCCAAAACAGAGCCAAGAGGTGGGAACAGCCTCTGCCACCTCTTTATTCTGCCACTGACAACATCCAGTGACTTCCAACACAGCTAGCTGGTTTAGCACCATTTGTTTCACCAGCATCACACATAGACACATGTATTTTGATTAGTGATAGTGAAGTACAGTTGTTCATCCTCAGACACCACAGTTAATGGCTGCACTCCCCTGTGCTATCAATTTTCTCCTCCGCTCCCTTATTTGCCCTCAAATTCACTAGGCAGAGTGAAGACTGAAATGAAAATGTGCCTCCCATATTATGCAGAAGGCAAGTGGAGCCAAAAACTCAGATCACCTGAGGCCCCAACTACACCTACGGCAGCCAGCATATGGTCCCCAGGGCAGGCAGGCAGCAGGCTGATGGTCTGCGTTTGAAACTGCTGGCATTCTCACAAAAAGCAGACACAATTTGAAGGCTTTTATCTTCTAATGAGTATTCCCCTACCTTGTGCTAAATTCAAATTACCTCAACAGAAACAATGGCCTACTTAAACCACAATATGCAAAATAATTATCATCCTGACATCAGCTTTCCTGACAGTAGCTCATCTCTGTAGCCAGAATATGAGATTCTTCCCAAGCTGATCGGACTTCATTCTGCTATCACCTTGACATTGCCAAGTCAGTCGTGCTGACATTTCTTCTCGTTGACATTGGAAAGCCTTCAGTAAATCTGTACTGACAGTTTAAATTCTCTTCCTTTTTTTTTCCCCCCCTCATACTTTCCTCCTGTCATGTCATCTCCATAAAATTGCCCTGCCCTTGTTTCACTTCATTCTGACATCCTATTGTTATCTCCGTGGATCCTTTTTAGCACGGCACACTCCTGTCACAAAGGCACAACATCTCCAAAGACCTGACACGAGAGCACCTGCAGAAGTGTGCTGGGAGTCTCATTAAAATGAATTAAATGGCTCTGCTACTACCTCTACCCCTTCCCAGCAAGTTACCTCTCAAACTACAGCCTTGCACTACAGTGCTAATGAAGTGCTTCAGAAGGCAAGGTGAGGGGTTGGGGGAGTGGGGTGTGATTTGCACACCTGACATTCCTGAGAGCCAAATTTGTCCAAATTTGAACTCCTGGGGAGGCCACAGAGGCCTGGCAAGGGAAAGAGCAGGAACTAGATAGAAAACTGTCCAGCAGCTTTCCAATATCAAGGTCTAGTAACAGCTCAAAACCTTCTTGTAATATAGGTCTAGGAAATGTAACAAGTCAGACATTGGAGTGAGTCCCTTATGTTGGCCAGGCCAGCCATGACCACCCTCTGCCCAGCACCAGAGATGACAGACACAGAGTTATTACATCAACTATTGTTACTCACATGCTCAGCTTCAGAGATGCATCATAATACCTCCCCAGACCCAAAATGCCAGAGAATGGCCCTAACAAAAACCTTTTCTTTGCATAATCAGGACAGAAGCTGTGGTTGGTTATGATCTCCTAACCTCATATGCTCACATCCCTCAGGGATTCAGCCTTTCCTCCAAAGTAACTTCCTTTTTTCCACTTACGTGCACAGACTTTATGCTAAAAAGGATGAAAAGATTATTATTAAGACCCAGGCATTAGGAGCAGGCATCTATGGTGTCGATGGGAATCTCATGAAATTTCATCATCTAAGCCTCAGAACATGCAAGTGTCAATTGCACAGAACACCTCACAGGCTGGAGTCAGGCTTCCCTGGGCAGTACAGCACCCCACAACTCATCCTGCTGCCAGCTGAAATACCTTGCTGCTGCCACGGTCCTGCTCAGCCCACACTGAAAAAAACTTCCACTCATGCTGGCTACACTGCTTTGACCTTTACTGGTCCATCCCAGCCACCTTCATTAGCAAGATCCATTTCCCTCATTAGCACAGCCCAGCCCCTCATTAGCAGCCTAGGGAGCCTGGGACATGGCCTCTCACCCCTCTCCCCTGATGACTAAGGTCCCACAGGTCCAGGTATGGGAAGCCTCTGGCAAAGGGCATGCACGGCCAGGGACACATTTCATGCTGTATAATTAAAAGGCTTTAAAATCCATTTTATAAGGATACCTCAGTCCCAGTGATCACTTCAGGAGACAGAGACAAGATGTATTTATGCTTGGGAATGTGGGGAAAATGAGGGAACAGTGCAGTGAAACTGAAAGGGAGCTAACCCTGTACATGCTTATGTGGTATCTAACACATTTTAGGCTAATATGATTCAGATAATTTAAAATTAAGCTATCTTACATATCCATTTAAGTTACATCTATTCTATGTATAGAGCATGCATCTACAAATTCCTCTAATGGTACATCAACAAGAAATGCATTACTGCTGTATTTTGCTTAAAAAAACCCTCCTATAAGCCGGTCCTTGCTCTTGCCCTACATGTCCACCCTCACTGTGTTGCCCTGCTCCCACAGGTGCTATGGACTCTGACTCATGGGTCTGAAACATTCAACTGGTTTTAAAATGATGTAGTTAAAAAATATAAATAATAATAACCTGCCTATGTGGATACATTTACACCATGAGAAGTTAGCTCCCATCAGCCAGGCTTGGTCCCATAGAGAGGAAACCCAGTATCATCCTGGCTTGTATGAAAAAAATGTCTCTAGCAGCAGTAGGGAAGCAATTGTGTCCCTGTACTCAGCCCTGGTGAGGACACATCTTGAGTATTGTGTTCAGTTTTGGGCACTACAGTATAGGAAAGACATTGAGGTCCTGGAGCTTGTGCAGAAAAGAGAAATTAGGTTGGTGAGGGGTTTTGAGGGCATGGCATATGAAGAGTGTTTTAGGAATCTGGGGTTGTTTAGTCTGGAGAACAGAAGGCTGAGAGGAGATCTTACTGCTCTCTATGGTTATCTGAAAGGAGTAACTAATGATAGCATGAAAGGAAATGGTTTGAAGTGCCAGATGAGGTTTAGATTGGATATTAGGAAGAACTTTACTGAGAGGGTGGTGAGACCTTGATATAGGCTGCCCAGGGAGGTGGTGGAGTTGTCATCCCTAGAGGTGTGCAAAAAGCTGTAGATGTGGTGCTTCAGGACATAGATAAGTGGTCATGGTAGTTGTGTTATGGTTGGACTTGATGATTTTAAAGTCCTTTGTCAAACTTAATGAGTCCACGACTCTGTGATTCTTTGATTCATGGCAATAAATTACACCAAGCTGTGTAGCATAAAGATCTGTGAAGAGCTGAAAATCCTCAGATTCTGCATAGATAAGCTCTAATTGAGTATGTCTGTTTAGGTGAAACAATTAACCTGCCTGTGTGCTGTGTTGCAAGCAGCACTCCAAGACTTTACACATTGCAGCTCAGGGCACTTCTTCGTTTGACCTCCTGTATCCGCTGAGTTTGGCTGCAAGGCCTTAGAGAGATGCTGACTGAGAACGGATGACTGCACACTCAATAACCGAGGAAATCTTTGATGCAGCTATATTAGGGATGCCATTACTACACATTTTTTGATCAACAATACATCAGCAGAACATTTTGCTACCGTTGCTAACTCTCTGCTGTGGTTCAGAAACAAATGCTTCAGGACGTGTACTACCACGCTCCTACTGCGTGTACAAGAGATACACTACTGTATCCTCTCTGCAATATGACTGTCAGCAATTAAAGGGAAAGATAGAGCACGGTTTGTGATGAATTTTCCTGGCTTTTGTGAAACATTTGTTCACCAGATTTGCTAACTCTCAAAATGCAAGCGTACACAAGAGGTTTGCTAATCCAGGGCATTAGCAAGGTATTGCTCTAACAGATTGCATGACAACAGCGCTCTCTTTCATACAAATGGGCTTTAGAGAAACAGTTGCTACACTCTGTGAACAACTCACCCATTCGTACTAAGATCTAGAAAAAACAATCAGGTGATCAAAACCAAAACAAACAGAATATGCTTGCAACCTTTTGAAACAAAGACTGCTGGGCTGGGATTTTTTTTTCCTCTCTCCCTTCTGAACTCCGATAGCCTGCAAAGACTTAACCTTACAGTGCAAGAAAATAAGATTTAAACACGTCTTAAATAAAACAGCCCAGTTACTATCACACTGTGATTATCAGCAGTGCTGCCAACAACCCACGCTGGAGCCAGAGTCTCTTTGAACACCATAAATTCCCAACTGCCTCAAGAAACATGCACCTTCATCTATCTCTGAAGCCCTGCAAGGTCAGGGGAAGACTCTTACTTTGCTGCATATCTAAAACAAAAAAAAAAAAGCTCAGTGCAAATAAATAAAGTAGCAGTGTACTCAGCTTTTCTGAATAATTCAAGTCCCATTCTTGATAGAGACAGGAATACAACAGGGGTTGCTTTTTGGGGATGCTGAGACAGTCCAGCAGCAGCGACAAGAGGGTTTATGAACTATATGAACCTGTAGGAGGTGGGTCCCAAGTCATGAATGGTTTCTTTCCAGGCAAAGTTATTTGGGGTTCAGATGTTTATAAGTGAATTTCCATTCCACACAATGCGACATTTTTCATATTCTTTAACAGATGCATTAATATAAAACAATACACACATCTGTAGTTTGTCCTTTCTTCTGGAAAAACAAAACAAAACAAAACAGCCAAACAACAAAACCAACCAAACAGGGCAAAATGCTCAGCAGCTTTACTCACATATGTGTGGGCAGATGCATGGCTTCTGCACACACACACATAAATATGAGGGATTTATTGCCAAGTGTGGGCACACATGCAACATGCACATTTTTTAAGCGAGGGGTCAATTTTCATCACAGAGAAATTATTTATACACCAGTTAGTAGCAAGAGGCCTTTCTCTGCAGCAGGGAACAGAGTACCGATTAGGAACATTTATAACCCTTCTATTTGCAATTCTCAGTGTTGGCAACAGAGTCACACTGAAAGCTTGACCCAGCAATGGAGTCATAGAAGCAGCCTCATGAGCCCATTCATTTTACAGCATTTAAGACACATACCTTACTTCTTAGAGACACTTCACCAAAACTATAAAAAACTCAGGAGAAAGCAGCCCTCCAGTTATGAAAATCTGACATAGCAGATTTTATTTCCATCCTCACTGAACATCTAAACTGGAAGGCAACCTTGGAAAGCCTTCAGCATGTGGAAAACCAAGGAGGGCTCACACCCCACCAACGCACAATATGGAGCTCTTCCGAAAAAATCCTGTCTGCTTTTCCCAGAAATTCTTCCTATACAAATCCACTGCTATTGCACCTAATCCTGCTGTTGATAACAATATTAAATTGCAGTTAGTGCCTGTCTTGTCCTGCAGATGCAGCATGACAGCACCAGTCCCCTGGGCAGCAAGCAGATCAGGCTGCTCTCCAGTCCAGCTGTAGGGCTGCAGGCAGGGTTTGGTGATGCAGACACCCATGTCCATGCACTCTTCTGGTTTTGTCTTCAGGGCTCATTATCATTAATTACAATTCACAAACAAGAAAGAAGCCATGCAGACTAAATCCACAGAGCTCCCAAGCCAGGCCACAGTGTCAGTGACCAGACTAGCTACATGTTAAGGTTGTCCATCTAAACAATTCGGAGTTATACTACAAAAGCAAGTCCCTGTGCCTCATGCATTCTGGTACTGATGTCTCCAAAAGTCTTCTCTTGTAGCTGCCTTCTGCCAGGACTTGCATAGTACTTTGCTCATTCCCTCGTATCTCCAGTGGTCTTTCCTACCTGACATTACTAACTTGCCTCCTGAATCCTCATTCTCTCTCCTAACTAGGTAGGAGAACAGCTTGTCACAAATCCCTCTTTCTAGCCTCAGCTGAGTACTGCCATTAGCTAATAGGGAAGCAGGGGTGGAAAGTATTCTTTAAGTATTCTATTCACACACAGCTATTTTTCCTTTGCTTAAAGAGGACCAAAAATAAACCCCTCAAAAATCACTCTCATATTCTCATACCTCTACCCAGCTTCAATAAGCCAGCAACAATATTGCATGCCCAGATTCTGGAT
Organism: Psilopogon haemacephalus; assembly: GCA_013396835.1. Taxonomy (NCBI): domain Eukaryota; kingdom Metazoa; phylum Chordata; class Aves; order Piciformes; family Megalaimidae; genus Psilopogon; species Psilopogon haemacephalus. The sequence goes on along the minus strand of VWZI01000276.1, from coordinate 1,143,087 downwards.
CACTGGGATCACTGGGGCTTGAGTAAAGGAGGAATTTAGCCAGCACCTACTTAATTCCAAATTCATTTAATATCTCTATACCCCTCGACAAATAAGCCTTACAACATTACAAGTTAATCAAGCCAGACACAAGTGAAATATTTTTTTAAAAAAACCCTTAAATCTAATAGAAGATTACTGCACCCAACCGTAGAAACAATTTTAAGCCTAAATTTGGCAAGACACATTAGTTTTATATGCAGCTAATTACTTCCAAGTGTCCAGGAAATGCGATTCAGTAATTACAGCTGTATTAGCTGGATGCAAACTAAGCAAGAGGCAGAGCTTATTTACCACTGTGGACATCCTGCACAACCCAGCTCTGCATCACAAACAGACCTTGCTGAAGATTAAGCCAAATTCAAGACCCACGGGTGCTCAGCACAGCCTTGGTTGACAACATAAAGGATCTGAATGCTTCTGGAGAACTGATGCATGGGCATATTTGGAAAGTCTCAAGACTCAAGGTGGAGGCCAGGTTTCTGAGGGAGCTCAAGTTTCCTTCTGAAACTAACATAGAGATTCAATTTCCCCAAACACTTGGTGCCCAGCACCTGCTGGTGTGATGCTTCTGACCATGCTGTCCTAGGAGGCAGGCACTATTTGAGAGTACAGGACACAAAAAAAAAAAGCCACTGTGCTTGAATTTAACATCAGTATCATCAAACCGAGTTCAAAGATGAAGGAGGTGAAATGATGAGAAAGCTGTCTCAGTGAAGTAGCAAAAAGCCCACAGAGAAGGGTCTGAGCCAGCTTTCACCACAAGCACAGCTCCAGCTCCTAAGAGCTTCCAGACCATCCCTGCTCTACTGCCATCTCACAGGATGTGTTCAAGGCACAATTTTTACAAGATGCTTTCCTACTGGCTGAAAACAGAGCTCACACTAAATTAAATGAAGTTAAATCCTATCATCTGTATAGCCCACAGGGTAGATATTCCATCACCATTGTCAAGAGAAAACCCATAAGCCAAACAGCAGGCGAAATAACCTCTGCTCCCCATCACGCTGCTCTGAACACGCTTCGCTCAGCTTACGGCAGAAATGGATTTGATAGCACAGTGAGAGAAGGATATGTCATGGGACAACATTTCCAGCTCAGCATTCTCCACCCCTGCGTTTTCCACAATAATTAATAACCAAAGCTGTTAAGGTTTCAGTGATCCACATTCTCCAGTGCAGCCAGCATTGCCTCAAGAGGCTTTCCGCTGAAGCTAAGATGATTGACTGTGTGGGTGCCTGAGGACACACACTGCTTAATGGATGAAAGGACACTTCCATACCATCTCCAAATATTTGGGAATTCTCTTTAAAATGCAAGCCAGCTTAATAGAGCATTTAGGGTTCCTAAGGTTTGTGTAAACAGCCATGTTGTACTCAAAGGAGTAAGATGGTCTTCCATACTCTCAAGTGTTCTTCTCCATTCCAATAGTTCCCTTCTCGGCCAGAGAGTCCAAACTAATTCCAGTCTTAGCAAATGGTTATCCAGGGAGAGCAGGGAGAGATCAGCCAGACCCAGGGATGCTAAGCAACTGGCACTGGCAAGCTTCGTCTAGTTTCAGACAGTGCCAGAATCTAAATCACTCACCAACACAGCTCCAGGACTCTGTTTTTTGTTTATTTGCATAGGTCCTTGGGAACCTTTGCAGTTACCAACATACTTGTCAGCACTTCAGGCAAGAGAGAGTATTTTAACATTGAATCATAATCATGATAACCATCAGATTTTCATGCCCTCCCCTCTCCAACCTGTTCCTGTCACTCCCCCATCCTAGGATTAATACAGATGAAGGAAGCTTTTAAGACTAAAGCAATTTCTCATTTTCTTTCTTTCTTTAAGTCTAATTTTCAAAGAGCAAGGGGTACAGAGGGTTCAGCCTGCCTCTGTGTATTTGCCTGTCTGCCCTCCTTCTGATAACTTTGAAACCCACTAATTTCAAGCAAATTTGACAGCAGGGCAGAGGTCTCAAGAATGCCAAGTTCCCATAAGTTCCACGAGGATATTTGCAGCGGTGTAGCAAAGAGGCGCCTGGCTCCTCTCACCTCCCACAGCGGGGAAGGCTGGCGTGTTAGCTCACACCTCATTAGACAGCACAAACCCACAGTGGAAATCAATTACCAGATAAAAGTCCATCGGAAACCAGCCTTCAATCATCCTGCTGCTCATGTGACTACTTGATTCTTAATTCTTCTGACAGCCTGATAAAAGGGCTGCCCTGGCCCCTCCTTGGGCAGCAGAAGAGTAAATACATCAAGACCCACAGAAGACATCCTTGCCTCCTGCACCACTCTGTGCCCTACTGTGGTCTTGCTTTGAGAGGAAGCAAGGGTAAAGCATCATTAATGTGGTCGCCAGGTGCTGACAAGATGTGGACTTGAAGGATTTGTTTTGTAACCAGATGGATTTACAGCCACATGACCAATCATTAACATGAACCAAAATATGGATGTTTACCCTACCAGGCAAAGTTCAGCCCATTCAAACCAATATTTTGGAAACACTGAACATTTCTTCTTGGATGTGTTGGTCTCTTACCCCTTTTCTTTATTGCTTCAGATGCCAGGGACATACCTTAGATCACTACTTCAGTTTACATTACCAGGCTTTGAAGCAGACGTAGACACTGCAGCATGCCTACTGCACACCCAGGCACACAGCTGAGGGCCAGGTTTCTCTGACCTCACCACCCATAAGGTGAGCTCCCACGCAGACATGACAGATTTCTTTAAACCTGACTGCATCACCTACACTTACCAGAAACATTTAAAATAACAACACCAAAACAACACCACCCACCCACCCACCCGCTCACAGAAAATAACCAAGAAGCAGAATAACAACAACAAAGCACCAGCAAAAAACAAAATCATCTTAAGTGCCTTACCAACAGCTGGGCTCTTTCTTTTTCCACTTAGGGACTTATTTCTTTAACACAGAGGCTTCATTCTTCGACGTAAGACTTCAAATACATGGAAAATCTGAACCAGACCTATCGCACCAGGCTACAGTTTCCAGCAGGATGGTTTAATGGGATCTTTGTGGGCATTTGTCAAATGTTTCATTCCTACCATTCCTTTCCCTTCATGGTTCTTCTTTATGGACAGATGCATGGGAAGTGGAGTAAAATAGGGTCCACAAGGATCAGTCAAATATGTCTGGACGTCACATGGTCTGTGTGTTGTGTGCAAGACTGCAGACTGATTTCTTCCCGTGTTTTCTAACAGACATTGGCCTTGCAGTTCAGAGAAAGCCAGACTAGTATGCTCCCCCACCAATAAATGCCTCTGCAGATGAGCCAGGACTAACCAAGTTCTTACCATGGCTGCCTGGCCAGACTGGCAACGTGAGCTGTGCAGCTCCACAGCTTACAAATAATTTGGGTCCATATATCAAGCTGTGAAAGCAACTGTGACTGCCATAATATCTGTCTATGGAGCAGCTAAGAATGTACCTGTGTACCTCCCTAGAAAAGTAATAACTGGAGGGTAAAGTTTGGTAAATGCCTTCTCTAAAGTAGTGAGGCAGGCAAATTATCTGGCCAGCCAGCAGGATCAGTATCATTCTTTATTTTTCAGGTTGCATGCCTGAAACCATCCCCCTTTCAACTTTCAACCTAATTTTTGAGGCATGAAAAAGATGAAAAAAAAAAACAACTAAACAACTTTTCTAGAAGCATAAAAGAGAAAACAAAGTTTCAGGCAGATGAATCCCTGGTCTGCAAAACTCAAGATACCAATAGTTTGAATCCCAAGTCTTGACCCTCTCTTCCCAGATTAACAGTTCATAGTCATCCTACCAAAGTGCATAAATGTCACCATCAGAGAAAGCCTCACGAGTAAGCACTACTACAGTGGAAAAGTCTTCTTTATATACATTACCTAAGAATAATTCTGATTTGTGCACAACAGGTGCTGCTTCTGAACTCAATTCTTCTGCTCCTCAACACAGTGAAGGCATCAGAGCACAGTGAAGACATCAGAACTGAGCCATCACCTGATAAATAGACCTATCAGTTGATATATCATAGCTTATACATATATATATATATATCTGTATATATATATATATATATATATATATATATATAGCTACATGCTTAAAGACTGGAGATCCAATAGCAGGGGTGATTCTGCCTACACAGAGGTGAATTGCATGTCCTCAGCACAATTAGATGAGGCTTGGATTAAGAAGTGACTGCATCTCTAAGAGTATTCTGCCTTAGTAAATCAAGGTCAGATTCTTAACCTTCCAATGTCATTTTTCTGTGGCTCAAGATGTACTCACAGCAAAGATCTTGCTCAAGTGTCGGCCGGCTGGGAAGGAAGAGTAATGCAGTTCAGGCTGGGAGGACAAGGAGATGAACACCATCATGCAGGTGGAGAATCTGAAGCTGAGAGACATTACAGAGTGGAGAAATCTGCTCGTATAGCTGGTAGTACAAATTGGCTTTAAGAGACATCTCAGCTGGCACATGTATTCCCTGCTGAACAGTGATACCTATTCAAATGATCAAAACCTGTCAGTTCTTAAATTCAGGGTAAATCCCAGACCTCAGAAACAGGGAAATGAAAAAAAAAAAAAATTAAAAAAGAAAGAAAGAAAAAAAATGTTCAAAAGCAGAAAGGCAGCAAATGTTACTCTCAGGACCAATCTCTGTGATATGCCTCAAGCTTGCTAACAGCATTCTAATGCCACAGGCATGTTAGTTTCCTTTGCCCTCATATTTTAATTCAGCAAAGCCCTGTCCTAATAACTGATTACAAAATACCAAACACACTGTAGTGTTACCTGGTGAAATATCGAAGTCTATTTAAGTGCCGTGCAAAAATGAGTCTGAATATGAGGAATACAGAAGGCAGTAATAGGAATTTTGCATCCGGAGACAGGGATGTCCTACTGAGACACATTCCTCACTCCCAGAAAGTGCAAATACCCTCTTGCCAAATCATTGCAAACCAGCATGCTGTTGGGACAGGATAAAAGGCCTCCTTCACATTTAATGTGGAAGGTGTCATTTATCCACAACTGCATTACCAGAAAATAGAAAGACTTCCTCTGGACCCCCTACTTTTTGAGTCTTTCTCTGAGCCTTGACAAGTCTAATGATCATTTTTTTAGACTCTAGTATTAGAGGCACAAAGATGCTGAAGGGAATGGAGCACCTCCCTTAGGAAGAGGCTGAGGGAGTTGCCTCTCTTTAGCTTGGAGGATCCTAAGGGGTGACCTCATTTATGTTGATAAAGATGTGAAGGGTAAGTGTCAGGAGGACAGAGCCAGGCTCTGCTCAGTGATGTCCAATGACAGGACAAGGGGCAATGGGTGCAAGCTGGAGCAGAGGAGGGTCCACATGCTAGTTCCTGATTCTGGCAATCTGAATACACCTCACTGTTGATTGGTTTAATTTTTAATAGCTCTCTTGCAAAATGAAGCTACCTAACTTGAGATCCCATGCAGTGGGATTAGTGGATTAGTGATACACTGCGCTCAAGGTGATTTCGAAGTCTCTTTTTAGTAGACTGAAGAACTAGAGCCTCCATCCCAACCGGGGTGTTTCTAGTGCCTAAGTGCACATGGACTGCTTGTCTACTTGGTGAGTTAGCCCCTCTCTCTCTCTGGTAAGACACTTATTTTCATCAGATTTATCTAAGTGTGTCTTGCGGAATCTGCTAAGTAGGTGTGAAGATGTGTATGGGTAGGATTTAGGGGAACCTGGAGATTCTGGTTTTAACAGAGCAGCTGAAAAGTACAAGTGCCCAAATGGAAGCTCCAAACAGCTATGTACAGTATGTACAAGATTTTTTCACCCACTCCTTTTTTAAGTATATTCTACAAATCATCTGAATATAAGTTGGTTTATGAGCTAATTATTTTCCGGTAAAATGAAATGCATTAAGCACCACATGATTTAGCACAGCTTCTGAGCTTCTTATCTATAGAGATAAAAACGGATGCTGAGGTGACTCTTTCTTCAATAGTAGTGTCAAGATTATCTCTTACCCCTTAGGAGTTAATAGGGAGTGAGAGATCTATGACTATTTATGCGATAAAATTAATTCCAGCATAAGATGAGAGTAAAGCCCAAATACTTGCAAGTTTAGTCTGTTGATTTATTTCTTATGAAACTGAATCCTCCTCTTCTTCTGGATTCAAGGAGATAATACAGCACCGAGATATAACTTGAGTAGTTTTCTCAAAGGGAAGAGTCAAGCTCTTCTTTGAAGGCCAAATTATTTCTATCAAAATGTTAAATAAATCTAAAGCAAATATCAACAGTGCTGTGCCACATCTAAAGCAACAGCCCAATCGGGGTGATAATTTCTGTACAGCTTTATGCTTTCAATTTTGTGTATGTGGGGGTGCCACCCCCAGTTCAAGGAGCCTGCCTGGTGTTGCAGAAGCTGCTGCTGACCAGGGAGGGACTGCAGTTGGTGGGTCAGAGTGCAGGAGAGGGACGATTGTCCTGACTGCCTCCCTGGCTGGGGGTTGCCAGGGAGCGCGTCTGTATGCTCGCAAAATTGCTGCCTTGTTTGGAGGCTGTGGCAGCTTGGCAGTTTGATTTGTGTGGTGACTAATAGGAAAACAAGCAAAAGGAGAGAAGCAGAGAGAAGGCCTGGACTGCATGTGGGTGTGCTTATGTGTGGAAATTAAGTGCCATTTCTTGACAGGTGTTTTTGTCCCTTCATCAAGCAGAGGGCAATATACCTGCTTCGGGTGGCTCTTGTGAGTGATTCTGTGTGCTGCTGTGAGCTCCACATCTTTCAGCCACTCTCTCCATGCTGCTGTGTAGCTCATGTCACTTCTGTGAAGTGGCTTGTGGCTCTGTTTTAGCAGAGTTATCTATTGCTGTTTCTAATTTTCTCCTAGACGAGACTAATCTCATTTCTTAGTGCGGCACCTAGAGTCAAGTCCTTCACAGATGACGTTGCATGGCTTTGGGTTATTTTGGGTTTTTGTTGTTTGTGGCTGGATTTTTTGAGCTATGAACAATTGATCCAGATTGTCTTGGGAGTCAACAGACTTTGAATGATGACACGAAAGGAAAATAGTATTTATTTTACCATTCAAAACTGTCCTGGGGCTCAATTCATGAAATGTTTTTCAGATACACTGACACAACTGGATGGAAGTTGCTCTGGAAATGGGCAGGGCTAGCACTGAAATGCAGCCATCAGGGGATGTTAGAAATGACAAGGCAAATATGCAGCAAAACTTTTGATAAGCAAAAGTCCTCTGCCACCTTTTTTGTATAAAGTGAATAACGGATTCATTCCCCTCAACAGAAATTCAGTAGCATCTTCCTGCGAATAAAAGTTGTGTTTTCCTCCTCTGCCCTGATGAGTCACTGCTACTGTTTCTGCTTTGTCCTGTCTCACAGGCAGCTGCACTTCTATTTCAGGAAAACTGTTATTTTGGGGGATCCTTCTGGATAAAAGGCAGGAAAATTACCATCATTAAATAATAATTCTCTGGAACCCCAAAATAATATGTATTTTAATGCTGTTGTATAACCTTGGGGATTATAGATGCTCTAATAGCCTCAGACACATGAGAACATTGTGAAATAGGAAAGGGGAAAATATTTGCCAACACTGCATTTTTAAGCTAAAAATATATAAAGCTTGGATCCCTCCCCCCCACAGGTTAATTAGAATATTCTTTTAAAAAATCTTTTAAAATGCCAAAGAACAATGTGATGTTCTGTGCCCTGTGCCAAGTTATAATGGAGGAAAGTGTTAGATTGTTTTCCCTTTCTCTCCACTTTTCATGGTGCTATAGATGGCAGCTGGGAACAGTGTATTTAGCTTTACAAGTAAAGAAGGAGCTTCCTGGCCATGGGTAGTCATGAATTAGTCATTCCACAACACCTCTGATTAGCTTAGTCCATTTCAGTGAGCTCTGGTACATTCATTTCTTAATGAATTTGAAGTTGATGGTGGCTGACCTCTGTGTGTAGCTGGCACGGTGTCTGTGTCATGTTTCTGTGATGGGAGGAACTGCTTAGAAGGGCTATAGTAATAGGACGAGGGGAAGCAGTTTTAAATTAGAGAAGAGTAGATTTAGACTGGCTGTTACAAACAAGTTTTTTACCATGTGGGTGCTGGAACAAGTTGCCCAGAGAGTTGAAGCCCCATTCCTGGAGATATTCAAGATCAGGCTTGACAAGGCTCTTAGCAACCTGGTCTAGTGGAGAATCCTTGCTAAGTGCAGGGGAGTTGGACTGAATGACCTATGGATGTCTTTTCCCACCCAAACCATCCTAGGACCCTATGATTCTATGATGTAAGCCAGTCTTCAGAGTGAGCTGGTGGGCTGAAAGAGAAATATCCAGCATGTCTTGTAGTATGGCATAGTGAAGGGTGAGTGTTTTGATTTAAATGTGTGCCATTTGTAGTGACAGATTGGTGCAATGTAAAGATGTTGGTCACCATCCTGACAGGGCTGTTATGTTGCTCACCCAGCACTGCACATCCAGCTGAATTATGCTTCACTCTGTGAGCTACAGCAAGTACAGTTCTCATGTGCTGGGAAAGGAGCAGCTCTGTTTCTGCTGGAATTCCTCATTTTGAAGGTAGATTACAGGGCAGCAGTTGGAAGCTATCTGTTAAAACTACATTTCCATAGTGCCCTTCATGCCAAGTCTCTCAAGGCACTTAAGAAAATACTGGAATCTGTACAGCACAAAATAGCATTGGCACATTGCTCAAGAAAGCAATGAAAACTTCCTGCCTGGGTTTGAAAACTGAAAGTTTGCACAGTTGATTCCTGAGCCTCCAGCCTCATGAAAGGTGTTTAAATCAGAGCAATTTTCAGGCATTTTTTGGTGGTGAGGATAACATTTTCATCAGTGCTGATAATTTCTCTGCTAGTTTTCTCTCTATCCTGACACCATTTTCTTTTCCTAATAACCTGGGGTACGGGATTGGATGATTTTATGTTTAATCTTTATATTTCTTTGGTGGTCTGGTTTCTTTTTTTTTTTATCCCAGCATCACAGCAAACCTTCTTCCCTTCTTACTTTTTTTCACCCTAGCTGCTCCTGCTAATGTGATTCTGATCTTGCAGATAGCAGGGTCCAAGCTGAGTTCTCACTTGTTGCACAGTATCTTGCCTTGTGATATTTTGAGAATGCAGCTCTCTTCCGCCCCAGATTTGTAAACAGGGGAAATATCTCTTTCTTTTGTAAAGCAGTCTGACACTCCTGGAAGCCCCATACTCTATGTGTATATTTACAGAAGATAACTGCTTTGCAGACATTTCCATCAAAACTTTTCATGCAGTCATGGTATAGTGGATCAAACTAATGAGACTTCTTGTGGGATCAGTAGGTGAGATGATCTTTTCATGATAAATCCTCCCAGCTCGAGTGGACATGACTGAAGGGAGTATGGATTTCTGATGTGAATGTGGAGAGAAAAATCATCACTAGTAGGAGATGCTCATAATAACCCTAGTACAGAAATCAATCAAAGTGTGGTGAGAAACGTTAAACCAGTAAAGATTTCCTGGCTCTACTGCTAAAATTTATTGCAGTCTCATCAAATGTACTTCAGCCCATTTTATTCTCTTAAAGGAATGCAGGGAGCAGTGAGGTTTTGGAATTTCATCTTTGGCATCATGGGTGCTCCAGAAGCAGCAAGCTAACTGGAAGTAAGCTGCTTCTCTTGAAGGGCTGTGGGATGGATTCTTCCCTTTGAGTTTGCAAACACACAAATTTTTCCCCATGGAGGTAGGGAGCCTGATATAAATCCACTGGAAAGAAGTTCTTCTCAGTTGCCTCTGTAAGAATAATCATCCAGGCATCTACAGTAACGTTTGGTTGGTTGTTGCTTAGTTTGGGTTTTGGGCATGTGTCTTCATTACTGTGGGAGAGCAAGAGAGAATATTATTGGTTTGGACTACAGGTTGTCAGGAAGAAAAGAGAAAAAAACATCTCTACAGGAGAAAGGGGTTAAAGAAACAGCAGAAAACTAAGATATTGGTTGTGCTAAACATGAATGTGTCAGAGCAGCATAGGGAAAGATGAGAAAATGTCTCAGTGACCTACCACAAAGCCTCAGATAACCTGGCATAAAGAAAGTGAAGTTACTCTGTCACTAGAAGTGATCAACTTCTTTGCTCAGCTGCAAAGACAATTCAGCCATCTCTCTGCACAGCACTAGAGCAGCCCCTTGGCAAAAGCCAAGGTTGTGTCACATGTTAGGCCCTGCACCTTTGAACGAGCTAATCACTCCCAAAATAGCCATTTGACCTTCATCTTCTTAAAGCCCTACCATGAACCTCTTGAAAGCCTGTGGAGCCACTTTGTATATGATGAAACACTGAATAATTAAATCTTAATGGTTTGGATAAGACTGATAGGAGTAGGGGTTGATAAGCCTTCCTTTCCTTTTTTTCTTCTTTTCTTTTTTTTTTCCTTTTTTCTTCTTTTAGCAGGGCAAAATGAAATTACAAAGTTCATGTGAAAGGATTTTGTGGAAGCTAGAAGTGTAAGTCTAAAGAAGCAGTACAAAGGGATTAGACCTTTAGGAAGATTAGTGTCTATTAAACATGATGATCTGGATGCAGCTCCCAGCTCTCAAGGTCCAGAAATTGCCAGTCTCTGGAAACTGAGAGGGAAAGGGAAAGGGTCACCTTAAACTCCCTGCCTGTTCTTTGCCTACATAACTATTAGGTGTTGGAGACTCGGGTAACAGGAAAGTTGGGCTATTGGTTAAGCAAGTTGCAAAATTCTGATGTTTCAGCAGATTTCATCTTGCCTAGAATTAGTCCTGTGGGTCTTCATTAGTTCCCCATCACTTCACCAACCTGCCCCCCTCCCCAGTTCATGCATGCTTGTGGCTTCACACAACCCCCCAGACCCAAACATCAGGCATTGTTGTGGAAGGAGGAGGCTGAGCTGAATCAGAAGTGATGCTGCTGGATGGGTTCTTTCCTTAAGATGCTGGGTAATGCCACATGAGAATAGGCTTGGTCACTTGGGGAAGAAACATCTTGTGTGTCCTTCTGTCCCTCCAAAGGTTTGGTTGAAGTCCCAGGCCACTAGGAGGGTTGCGGCATGCCAGGAAAGTGTCAGCAAGCCTCATTTTGGTATTTATATATGAGGAGTAAGCACAATCCTCCTACTATTCCAAGGAGCTGCTTTTGCCAAGAAAAATCATTTGTGACTCTTTCTTCCTGCTGTAGTACTTCTCCAGCAGGCCTGGCTTATATTGCTTTAACCCCTTGAGTGCCAGCATGTGCTGCAAGGCAGAGTGGTGCCTTGTGCAAGTCTTGGCAAGTACTCCCACGTGTAAACCAGCCCTGAAGTAGACTGAAACGTTGTCTGGCAGTTAGCTTTTCTTTTTCATCAAGTCTGTTCCTTCAGGCTGCTGCTGCTTTTTTATGTTTTGATTCTATTCCTGGGGCTGTAGCAGAGGAGGAGGAGGTGGAAGCTTGAGAGGTAGCTTGTTTTCTGGGAGATGCTTACCTTAGTATGTGGAAGGAGAGGGAAAACAGAGCAGAGAAATGGCTGGGTGGTTTGAACCTTGCTCGGTCGTGTTTGCCGATCATGGTGCTGAATCAACAGCACAGCAAGGCTGCCAGTGTGATGAGCTTTTAAAGAATGGCTCACCTGCAAGTTCAAAAGCAGTTCTTCCTCTGCTCTCTCAATAAAGGCTCAAAGAATAGCAGATGCCTGTGCTCTTTATGATGTACGCTGCAGCTCTTGCAGTGTTGCATATATACGCTCTTACCTTTGATCATCATTTGGAGAAGTTTGCAAGACAGGTTTGGTTGTGTGAGAAATGGATACAGTGTTTGGAATGAACAATTTCTTCACCTTCCTCTAGCTGCTGGCTGAATTTTAAGTTCAGCACCATTCTCCGTCTCCTGAGCAGAAAGGCTGTTCCCTTTGTCTGTGTATTAGCTTTACAAAAGACCATTGCTTTTGCCCTTTTGTAGGAGCAGGGCAGCTGCTTTGCTGTGTCCTTGATGAGAGATCTGGCAATTCATGTTTCTCTACAGAAGAAGTTGAAAAGGACAGTTGCTCGTTTTGTCTATCTAGTGTGGGGTTTTTTTTTCTTTTTTTTTTTTTTCCTTTTTTTTCCCTTTTTTTTTTTTTTTCCAAAAGGAAATGAAAAGAAATGAATTATTTTGTTTGAAAAAAAAATAACATTTTAATTATGTAGTAGTCTAACCTTTATGCTAATTGCTCCAGGCTTTTAATGAAGCAGTGTAAAATTAGTCCTGTGAGCCTTCATTAATCAAATATAGGCGCTGATGGTATAGTATTAAGATGCTTTGCTACCTCTGCTCCCCATGCAATGTTGACATTTGCTTATATTCAGAGTAGAAAGCAACTCCTTTCTTTTTTTTAATTTTTTTTTTTTGGTAGCTCATTAAAATAATTAGCTATGTTTGACTTTTAAAAAAAAATATTCTCTTCTTTAAAAATCCTTTTAATGAGGAAAGATGAAAACAGACAGGACGGAAAAGTCAAAAGAATCAAATTAAGATAGAAAAACTGACTGCTGGAGGCTTCCTTTGAACATAAGATTTATGTATGTTAATGGCAGCTGTTGGCAGGAACCTCTACACAGACACCTTGTTTGTTATTTGCAGAACTTTGAGCAGAAGCAAATAATGTCAAGGAGTTTTGTTGGCTTGGTTTGTTTTCCAAAGGTGCTTTAAGAATGGCTATGCCTCCTCTCTCTTCCAAAACTCAGTGCTTGCATCAGCAATGCGCACAGTGCACATAGACACTTTTTACATTGCCTGCCCGTCTAGGTGAGTGAGTTCTCATGTCATGCTCTGCTTATAAAGCAGGTCTCTCCTCTGAAGGCTGCTGGCACAGAGGCTGAGCTCTGGTGATGTTTTGCTTAAGCTTACAGAGTAGGATTTTCACATTGTTCTGATAAGTCCTGGGTTCAGGACGAAGAAGCGCTTAGAAGCCCTCATCTCACATTAGAAGCAAACGCCCAGCCTGGGGTTTTTAGAAAGGGCCAAATCCTGGAGATGTGAACTAGAATTGCATCCAAATCTGCCCTTGCTAGACAGAGAGGTAGGAATCTGGTGTTATGGTCCCATCTCCACTTCAAAAGCATTTCAAGCAGTATTTTCTGGTCTGCCTGCTGCCTAAGCAGAAACTGCTGTCTGCTATAAAAAAACATTTCTGGGAAGGATGGCCATAGAGTATGATTTTGTGTTTTAAGATGCTGCTGTAGCAGCTCTGTTTCTATAGGGTAATTATCAAAACGGCTGCTGGCTGACCACAGCCAAGAACCAGGATAATGATCCTTTCTGTGGAACTACCGACCCCGGAGTGCTTGGCTCTCTGTAAACATGCAGGAAACGGCTCCTCTCTGGAGGGTTTAACTGGCAGTGCTATTAAGATGCCCTTTCAGTTGCTGGGCTGATGGCTCTCATTTCAGAGTTCAGGGCTCGGTGGCAGGGCAGTATGGAGATGATTGTGCTGCTGCTGTCGGTGGGTCTGTGTGGCTGCACACGCACAGGCATATCTGCAGATGAAAAATGATGGTGGTCCAGTGGGGATATTGCTCTTGTCTGGGAACTGGGGAGCCTGTGCTTAGTTCCTGTGTTTGCCATACAGGATTAGCAGGCCAGCTCTCCTTTTTCTTACCCTGTTTTTCTCCATGTGTTGGCCTCTTTCCACAGATAGAGAGTAGAGGTGAAGATATTTTGGTCTTAGAGGTCTTTTCCAACTGAAGCAATTCTATGATCCCTTTTTAATAAATGAGATTTGGGCTATTAATTGATGGATGGGTTTAAAATAAATGCTGTGATTCCTGCTGCTTCGAAATGACTGGGTTTAGCTGTTTAGTCAGAAAGAAAGTTTGGTTTCTGCCCTCACACCCCTGGAAAATGTTTCTTCTCTGTTCTGGTGGGAGGTGTCCCTGCCTATGGTAGGGGATTGGAACTAGATGATCTTTGAGATCCCTTCCAACCTAAACCATTCTATGATTCTTCTTTTTCCCTGATTCTATCTGTATGCTTGTGTTCAAATAAATAATATTTTGTTCCTGATCCAGCACCTTTCTCACTACCAGGTTAACAGCTCTTCTGTCCCTGCAAAGTCTTCCCATTCTTTCTCCATTTCCGTAAGTCTCCATAAAATTTATTTCTCCATATTTGTCTTCAGAAAAGCATTAGCACAGGTCACTCAGTGCTTCAACAGCTTATGGTATAGGAACTCTGAAGGTTGAAGGAGCAACTCTTAGCAGGTAAAAGGCTCCATCACCCACAATGAAATGCTTCTTAGGACCATCAGCAACCCAAAATAACTGTTTGCAATGGATTCCCACAGCAGTCTTGTTTCATCCTTGGATTGTTTCACCTCCCAGCTCAATGCAACCTCTAGTTCAAAACGTTCTTCTTTTCCAACTAATGACATTGTCTTCCTTATGAGTGCTGCGGGGATCTGGTACTGCAGACACAAATGGCTGGAGTGTAGTCTACAAATATCTGTAAATTAAAAAAAAAAAACAAAACCAAACAAAAAACACACCACGAAAAAACCTCATGTGCAGTGGAGCTTTTGCTTCGAAGCCAATGCAGTAGGCAGACAAAATATGGTCTTGGTCGGATTTCCTCCAGGGTGCAGTGCTTGAGAGCTGAAGGCAGGAGAAGTCTCCCAGGAAAACCCGAAGGGCTGTGTGTGTTCATCTCCCACATGCCATGCTTGAAAGCTTTTCCTTGTAGAGCTGTGATTTACATAAGGAGCAGTCATCAGTCCTCACCGCTGATCGTTCCTTATGTATATGCAAAACCTCACTGATGAGGAGTGTGGGATTATATTTCCGTTAATTACCGTGTTCTTTCTGATCCTCTGGCCAGTCAGCGGAGATTTGGTGAGGGTTAGATCGCTGCCGAGCGAGAGGCTCTGCCTTGCATTGCTAAACACAGCAATAAGCTGTCGGCGGCGCCGCGCTGCTGCGGCTCGGGTGTGGGGGGCTCTGCTGATGGCCAGATTGCCTTCAGCCCTCTGACTGGGGAAGGCTGCAACGAGCCCTAGGAGAATGCAGCTCCTTGGCTTTGGCTTTGATTGACCCAAGACTGCGAGAGATTAAAATGAAGCGGTGAATATATGCCGCCGTACAATGAAACGGGCTCCTGGGTGTTGCGCACAAAGGCGCAGAGAGGTAGATAGGGATGGGGGAAGTGTGATTTAAAGCACCGAAGACAAAGCCTGCAGCAACAGGCCTGCCTTCTAATCCCATCGCTCATACCGAGTTGTTGTAAAATCCTTTGGCAGCGCTTAATCTCTGAGCTTTAATTCTGGGCCTGTAGGGTGGGAGTGCAGATGCTTTATCCATACTTTTGTGAAGTGCTTAAAGATCAATAGAAACCGGTTCAAGGTATTAGGGTTGTTAACGTAAATACTGGTTATATCACAATATCTCCCAACACGTTTATTCCGCAGAATATATTTCTCCATAAAATTCTGTTATATTTATATACAGCTCCAAGCACCCTGGAAGCACCTAGGTGTTGACGGAACAGCTGCAATCTTTTACTATGCTCAATAAATACAAATGGATATAAACAGTATCCATCTGTCAGGCTCCCTTAGATGGTTTAAACATAAAGCTATTTTGTTCCCGTAATTGTATTTAGATCTGAACTGATAGAGGGTTGATTTTGCTTTGCATAGCGATAAGCTACAAATTCCCTTGAATTGCTTTGACTCCTGATTTATTGCAATAAATTAAATAATAATCCACGCCGCCCCATTTCACCCCTCCTCCGAGAACAGAAAGATGAAACAAGTAACTGCTGAGGCAGTGAGGCACGCTGCTTACAGTAACCCACCCTTTCCTTGCTTGTAAGCACCTGAGCCTGTGACCTCTGTGTTTACAAGATATTTATTGCTGCTTGCACTTTACACTACTACAGAGTTATCACTTCAGTGCCTTATAAATTTCATTGTATTTAATAAATGTATTCAGCATTATTGCTGAGCTTGGTGGAGAGCAAGCCTGACAATTCCCCTTCCTCCTTTTTCTTGCACATGCTTTCTGAACCAATGTATTTTCTTACCTACCTATGTTGCCGCTTGTGTCATATTGGAGGCAATTTTGGATGCATCTCAATTAGATAATTTTTCTAATTAAATAAGTGCTTGTGGTTGTAAGGTGAGGCATGCCTCTGAATATGGAGTAAGTGTGGCTCACTGCGGTGATTTTCCTTTTCCAACTTCTATGTGATGTTTGCTTTGTAGAACTTAGTTTCTAGTGTAGAGGCATCTCATTACCTTGCTCTCAAGCTGATGTTAGCCAGATGTTAGCTCAGCTCCCTCCTTCTCTACAGACTTCCTGTATGATGTCAGTGAAGTCATTTGGTCTTGCTCTGTGTGTTCTCCATCTGTAAAGCAGTTACCATAACCCTTACATACTGCAGAGCTTTTGTGACACATTGGTTATGAACACATGTGGAACTGCACTCAATATCTGAAAATCTGTGGTGTTCTTTAACGCCTCCTCCTCCTCACCAACAGGTACCTAAGCATGGGGTGGTAGTGAAACAGACATTGCCTTTCTTGTGGCTTGTAATTCCTTTCTGTGTCTGAGCATCTCTCTTTATGGAAAGGGTTTAACAACATAGAAACTCGTGCTTGTGCAGCTAGGAGGGTTCAGACACCATCACCTTGGTGTGCCCTGACATGGAGCTGTTCCCTGCCAAAGCAAAGTCTTCTCAGCTATCTGATTACTGCTGAAATTGCATGAGAAAAGGGTTTGCAAACATCTGCACTGAGCTGCAGGGAAATTCCCCCAATTTTTAGCTATATTTTGTGGAGAATATCTTCATGAGTATCAGAAGTTGGTAACTGAGCTGTCAGGAGTTTTGCTTCTTCAAGAAGCTGGAGAATTTATAAGTACCCTGTAAATTGCTGAACTACAATGTATGGGTTAAGGTATCCTTCTGGATTCTGAGGAAGCTACAAATGACTACAAAAATCTCATTGTGGACTAAATATTTTTCATTTTATGTGTAGAGAGAGGAGAAGGGCTTTTCTGATTGTCAGAACTGAGGAAAAAAAAAAAGTTTTTTAAAAAGCTTTGGTTAAATGCAAATTGAGAGATTCTTGTCTCATTTAATTTCTTTAAATGTGTATCTTATAAATAACAAAGACGTTGTCACACTGCATCAAGCTCTTGCTTAATTATTACTAAAGCAAACAATTGAGTTCCTCCAGGCCAGTGTTTGCTGGTGGTGGAATTTACTGACTGCTCAGCTCAGGATCTGTTCAGCCACTGGTGCAGAATGGTTGAAGTCACTCAATACCAGTCTTCTGGTGAGCTTCACTGTATCAGGGGCTGCTGAGGTGTTTGGGAGCCACAAGCAGAACAACTTGACGTTAAACTTGTTTTCCTATCCACCAAGGCCAGTTACCGTTGCATTTTATGGAATTTGCATGAGTTCCGAGAAGTCAGATAGCACTGGTTGGAAGCAAAGAAAAGCTTGAGGTAGTGTCACTAGATAACAAATATTGATGTTGCTGGAGCAGAAGTACCAAGTGCTGTGCTGTGATGAGGTTTCCCTTTTGCCAGTCAAAGATGCAGATTTTATCACTGGGTCAACTCAAGTGTAAGCTTTCAACATTTTTATTTTTTCTTCTAAAAAGCACTGGACTAACAAAGAATAGGAAGGAACTTCTGTGTGATGGTGCAGTGTAGCCTGCTTCAAAGTTTGACTTCGGTGCACAGCTTTGATTCCTAGTCATTGCTTCAAACTGTCTCCAAGGATTTCAGTGCAGATCTGGCAAATGTGTAGCTGAACACCACTGCTAAAATTTACAGATGTGCCCAGGTTACATTTTCTTCATGGACTCTGACCCTTTATAATCAGAATTCCGTGGGATTTCCCACACATTCAAACTTCAAAATTTCAGAATTACATCTGAAGGTGGATGATAGATCCTCTGAAATATTCTCTCCATCTCTTGCTGGCTTTCCCAGAAGCTTTTTATACTTTTAGAACATATAAAAAAAAATCTCCTGCTTCTTTGAAAGTAAGTGTTTGCCATTGTTTTTCAGAGAATTATTGTTACTGGCAATATAATTTTAGAATAGAGAACCTTCCACAAGGATGGAAGGGGTGTAGAAGATTTACTGACAACTACCAGTTTGGATAAAATATCAAAACCCTATATCGAAGGAAAAATAAAACACTTATTAAAACATTCATGCTTGTAGGCCAGGGTATAAAATTCCATACTCCTGAAATCTGTCTGTAGCAGATCTCTTTCTAATGATAGCAGGAGGCTTGCAACTATGTTCTTATTATTTATTCATTTTGTCACATTCAAAGACAGGATTTGCTCTTTGTTTGACCAACACCAATTTTGACCTTTTTCACCTCTTCCTTCCATTTACTTTGTCTCCTGCTTTATTTATGTTTTCCTTCGCTTTCCATGCTAGAACTCCTCTCCTCTGCTGCTTCCCTGAAGGCATCCCACCAAAACCTTTCCCCTTTTTTCCACAAAATGAACTAATTCTAGTTGGTCCTAAAGGACAGCTTTTGTCTTTGCCTTAGAGGCAAGTATCTTAAAGCAGCACCAAAAAACTATTAGCCTGGTGCCTCTTAAGTGGCTCCATGGATGCTCTGGTGTCCAAAGCTGTCACCACTACAGTCTCCCTAGGGAGAATGGGGTGGTTTAAGTCTCTTCTCTTAAGTGTACACCAGATTTTAAGCTGTTTTCAAGCCTGTCACATCCTTATTCTTCACATACTGCTGTTGATTATTTTTTGAAAGTCTGATTTCTTTAAGGGCAAGAAGGGAAAAGGACTTGGAGATGGAGCCAGGTGTTAATATGCAGATGTGGAGGCTGAGGACAAAGCATTAAGCTGTCGTGCTCTGGACTGTGCTGATTAGTCTTGCACTTAAAGTAAATATTTCTAAGTAAATAAGAAAGTGCACTCCTCTGTGCAAGATGGTGTCTTGTAGTAATTAGCTAAGTAGTGAACCCTTTCTAACCCCCCACCTGAACTGTGCAGGGAGATCTTGGTGCTTACAAATGTGGTATAAGGAGCCATGCGAGGTATCTGACAGCTTCCACTTTCAAGGCTGTGCTGTGTATCCACAGCAGAAGCTGAGGAGGGATGAGATGTTGTCATTGTTTGTATGTAGCTGTAGAGGCTTTTCCTACCCTTGAAACTGAAAACTGTTTAGGTGGCGCTGACCTTATCGAATAAACATTGATTCAAGAGAAAAATGCCCCACTTACAGTTTTCCATCTGACAACCAACAGAAATGCACAGACAAACTGTGAGCTCCTCTGAGGAGGCACACTGAGAATTTTGTGATACTTTTTCACTTCCAGTCTAAACTCCACTATGGAGCATCTATTTCCAGTGTCTTCCTCCTATCCCTTGCCTAAGCCTACTGTTCAGCTTTCATTTTGTCCTTCTTTTTCCTGACAGAGAATATTTGTTTTTAGAACCTTTAAGACTGACAGCACTAGAAAATTAAGTCATCATTTTGTCTGCAAGCCTGCCACTGTGTCCATGGGCAGAGGGCAAGCTCCCTGCCGGTGACTTCAGCCTCTGTCTCAGAGGATCTTCCTGCTGTAGGTGTGAGAGGTAATTCACATTCAATGCTCGTCTCTCCCCATTCTCTGGAGCTGCCAATTATACAGCCTTGTGTCAAGTTGGATCTGGGGGTGTGTATATAAGGACCACAATTAGCTGGTGCTGGGCTCAGAAACGCTGCAGGTACTGACAGTCAAACCTGCCAGTGAGACGAAGCAAGTGGGGAAGGACAAAACAATCTGGATGCAATTAGACTCCTTCCCTCCTTCTCCCCCACCTCCACTCAAACACAGAAATGTGTGTCTCTTCTCAAGGTGGAAAAGATTTGAGCTCTGTCCCCCATCCTCTCCCTAATTCCCACTGCTGTCCGTATATCTACACTTGAGTTTTCCACCAGGGAAGAAGAAATTTTCAATCTCACAGGGAATTGTTGCTGCAGTGTCTCTGGCTCATAGCATAGCTGGAGGTGGTAGATCTCCCAAGGGGACTTTCTTCTCATGAGGCTTATGGCTCAGTTTTGCAGATTTCAAGGAGGCTGCTTCCATGCAGAAAAGCAGATGGGAGTCAAGGAAAGGTGTCAGAAATGCACCTCCTGCAACTTTTTCAAGCACCCTTACTGATGAAAATCTATCCTACTTCTTTTTCTGCTTCCCTTATAAAAGATATGTTGGGTGGAGCTCATCTGTCTAGAGGAAAGGATGGCAGGTTAGTGGAGACTAGATTCCCTTTCTGTCTGTCTTTTGATCCTCCTGTGTAAGTTGAAGGTTTTAGAAATTATTAAAAGCTTCATGCAGTGTGAATGCTTTCAGGGGAGACTGAACCTGCAGAACTAAGATTTTTTCACAAGCTCAGGACTGGGATATTAAATACCATCACGCTTATCAACATGGTCAAAAGAGCAAGATGAGTGTGGAAGTAGGTTGATTTTTTCACATTTTCAAAGCCCTGTTTTAAACTTAACACTTGTCAGCTTTTTAGGAGCTGGTGAAGTGAAACTGGGGAATAGAAATGCTGATTGAAATAGGCTTTCCAGGATGCAGGGCTTATAGACACACAATAAGCCTCCCTGCTCTGTAAGTGGCCAAAAAATAGCTAATACCTGGCATGGTGGTAGAGCTTGTTTAATCCCTCTGATTAAGAAAATGTTATCCTTTCCCTTTAATCTTTCTGATAGGCAGTGATCACCTGTCACTCCTTTTTAGCATATCCTACACATTAAATGAGTGCTTCAACTTTGAGAGTGAGCAAGAGCAAAACCAACTTTGCACTTACATGGAGTCTGTGGTTTCCAAAATGCTGAAGAAACTCACAGCTGACTCTATCAGTGTATTTAACAGTAAATTTTGCATACATGGAGACCTAAAGACTCTGGTACTAGTAAAGCCTGTGATTATAAATCATGCTTTGAAGAAAAACCTGCTGTGGATCGATCAGTCACTTTTTTTTTTCTAATAGAATAAATCAATGCTGATCTGGGAATGGAATTAATCTCATGAGAAGTGAAGTCTTTCATCCTAGTCTCCAAGCATTGCCACCCCTCCACCCACAAGGTATCAGCAGCAAGTATAAACCCCCAGCAACATTCCAAACTAGGGGGAAGAAAGTCTTTCATCAGTCAGTTTCCTTCCTGACTATGGATTGCAGCCAGTTTAAAATACTCAGCCATTTTCATTACCACTGTATTGCTGCAATGTCTTGAGAATCTGCTGTGCTGCCAATATTTGCTCTAAACAGCAGGGAGAAAACACCCCCTTCATTCTGCAGCAGCATCAAAAGAGCTGTGGTGTGTGTAATGCCCTGTCTTCCAGCCTGCAGTTTCTGAATCTGAGATTCACTTTATCATAATACAGTAAGTCATCTGAGAAACATGCACTTGGGGATGAAGAGGATTATGTTTTCGTTAGGATCTGATTGCCTTTCTCAGCACTCCTTTCTCAGGCATATCTCCCATTCAAAGCATGGCTCCTTGCAAATGCTGTGGTTTCTGGGCCTGTCACATGGTGGATGGGAAGAAGCTGCACTGTTTTGTATTATAAGTCTGTTTAGAATCAGCCTGATCATCCTATGTCATGGTAGTATTAAAGCTGTCAAGCTCCACCAACAGAACCGACCCAGAACTGAGTTACATTTGGGAGGGCCTCAAGAATTGAGTTCAATTCTTGTATCTTGAGTTCAAGTACCCTGTAGTACTTCCTGGGCAGATTTTTTTTTTTTTTAATTATTATTCCATCCTACTTTTTCCTCTCTGTAAATCAGAAATAGAAATATGCCCACACCATCAATTTCTGTTAACTGGGAGGTCCCTTCCAATCTGGTATTCTGTGATTGTGATAAATTGGGCACATTCAGTAAGGTATGAAATAGAGATGACCAACTCTTCTGACTCTGCCAACAATCTTCCTGTGGCTGGAGTGGCTGTACACATACCATGCAGTGTGGAGAGCCTCAGGAGCAGTCTGTGAGGACCTGATGCTCCTGGTTCCTCACAGAGGGCTGGGGCAGTCCAGGGCTGTGCAAAACCCTACTTGGCAGCCTGCCCTTGTTAGCCTCAGCAGCTCCTCCTGACTCATGTCCTTTGCACTCAGTTTAGATCACTTCACAACTCTCAGGCCAGCACTGGCCCCTGACTGGCCCACCTCAGGCAGAGTAGTTTGCTGGTTACCTGCTGTTCACATCACAGGCTGGTGGTGGCTGCTTCTGGTCTTGTGAGATGGGAAGCATTTTGTAAGGACTATCACATTTTATAGGTTAGAGCACTCCAAGATGTCTTTTTTATGCTGAAGCACATCCTGCTTAGATGACAGCAAGCCACTAGACTACAATGGTTTCCAGTGCTTTTTCTCCTCATTTTTCCCCCCTTTTTCCCCCCTGCAATTTATTAGCCATGTCTGCTTTGTAGTAGTTTCGAAAAACAAGGTGAATGATAAAGACCTCTGCTGCATCTGAAGAGGCTGCAACAAAATGATGCTAATCAGGAGATGTGGAGCCATGCTGGTTAGCTGGAGATTTTCATGTTTTCTCTAAGGTCTTCTCTTTTTAAATGGCTTTCTTCATTGAGACCCAGGAGTTAGATTAACCATCATCATAGTTCCTCCCAATTAGAGACTGGGGAGAAAAAGCTACAGTAAACTGGTGTTTGTAATTGTGTGGTGAGCAATTATCCCTTGGGATATTCAGGCTAAAGTGGGAGGAAGGCCACAGTGGAGAGAGGCTTGCTGCTAAAAATGTCACTTTAATTGGGCTGCCTGACACAGAAGGATTTTGACATTCAAGAGGTTAGACCATCTGTTGTGTAGTGGGCCTTTGCTTTAGAGATGTTTAACTTTTTTTTTTTTTTTAAGAGTACACTGAAGAAGCATTACAGATTCCCATGCCATGTAGCTGTTAGACATGGAAAGCCTGGTGAAAGCACTTGAGCTGAGGCCCTTGAAAGCAGAAAAGTGGTCTCAAGCAGTTTAACCGCTACTTAGAGTGCGCCGTTTGCTGTGGCACGTTCTTCTCCACCTACCCCCAACCCAGCTGGGTTTCTGAGGGGGAATTCTCTTACTGTTTTAGAAAGGCACACACATGCTGAAGCAGGAGGTTTTGTGTGGTGTGGTGCAGTGCATTCTGAATGTGTATGTTTTGTGTATATTTATGTGAGAGTGTAAATATTGATGACGTATCAATACAAATATGGAGTGTGCAGTATTGGCAGAGTGCTGAAAAATAGATTAGACTATATAGGAGTAGGGATGGCTAAGCTAAGACTCGGAGTATCCATGAACCAAGCTTTTCTCTGCACTAGGATTGGGACAATCCCTGTTACCAATCCAGGCTGAGGGATGATGTGACAGAGAGCAGCCCCGTAGAAAAGAACTTGGGGGTATTGGTTGATGAAAAGCTGTGAATGAGCCAGCAATGTGCAATTGCAACCCAGAAGGCCAGTGGCATCCTGAGCTGCATCAAAAGCAGCTTGGCCAACAGGTAGAGAGAGGTGATTCTGCTACTCTACTTTGATGAGATCTCATCTGAAGTACTGAGTTCAGTTCTGGGACCCTCAGTGTAAGAAAGTCATAGACCTGCTGAAATGAGTCTAGAGAATGGTCGCAAAAATGATCAGAAGAAGGCTGCCATGAAGACAGGCTGAGAGAATTGGAATGGTTCAGTCTGGGAAAGAGTCTTTGAGGAGACCTTGTAGTGTCCTTCCAGTACCTGAAGATGGCCTGCAAGGAATCTGGGGAGGGACTGTTTAAAAGGGCAGGTAGTGTCAAGACAAGGGACAGTGGTTTTAAACTAGAGCAGGGCAGATGCGACTTGAACATGAGGAAGAAGTTCTTTAATTTGTATTGGGCGGTGGAACAATGGGACAGGTTGCCCAGGGAGGTGGTGGAGGCCCCATCCCTAGAAATGTTCAAGGCCAGGACTGATTGGGCTCTGAGCAGCCTGCTGTAGTGGGGGATGTGCCTGCTTACTGTAGGGGGTTGCAGTATGTGGCCTTTCAACATCTCTTCAAACCCAATCCATTCCCTGATTCTAAGTCCTATGGACTACAGGAGCTGTTTTCCTTCTTTGAAAGTGCTGACCCCCCCCTCCCCAGATGTTTTCTCATCAGAAAGTCTGTTTTGTTTTCCAGAATTATGCAAGTAAGGCAAAAACACAGCCTCACTGTATGTAGGCTTTGATATGGTTGTGTAACTTCTAGAATGCTTTATATGCATTAGTATTTTTAAAATGAATAGGTGTTGCAGTGAAGCAATGTGCATCCACACTTAATTACATAGCTTTTGATTTGTATTTTTCTCTGTGCAGGAAGGCTGGCGTTGTAGCAGTTATTGCTGATAATAGATATTCAGCAGTCGTGGTTCTGTTNAGGAACTTCCTAGAAGAGAAACAACTGGATCAGCCAATTCACTGGAGTGTGCAGGGTGGGAGTTAATCACTGTGTTAGGTGTAAGAAGCTCTTTAGTGTAACCTTAACACTGAGTAGCAGATTCCTGTTGCTCAGGATCCCATTTGTCTCCTCCATAGCCTCCCCTTTCACTTACTGCAGTTACCCTGGGTGACTTTTGTATGATTATAGCTATTTGTGTCTGTTGGATTTACAGTAACAGAACCCAGATCTTTGATGGGATTTCTTGGAGCTATTGCACTGTGTTTTGTAATGGAGATGGTTATTTGTGGTGGCCTCATTTTTGATAGCTGAAGGATTCTTCTAGTTGTAGTTATTTAGAAGCTTTACTATGGTGGTGTGGGACTCCCTGGCTTTTTTAGCACCTGGAATTTAGAGGTGAAATACTCTGCCTGTTTGTATTTTGCAGTTCTCCTTCATGCTGTCAACAGGATGCTTTCTTGCAGTGTTCTTTGTTGCTGCTTTTAAAAAAAAAAAACCATCAAGGAAGAGGAGAGCAATCATATTTAATAATGCAATTACAATCAGGGGAAGATGTTTATCCTGTAAGATTCCAACTGCTGGAAAAGCCCTAGGGCATTCTGGGAAAATGAGATGCAAATCTCTAGGATTACCTCTTCCTAAAAATACCAGAATGAAACAACAACAACAATCATTGCTCTGAACAGTGTATTAAGTGACTAGTCCACTATTGCCAGCTGAGAAGCTTTGGCTGAGAGACCAGTCCAAACTAAACAGAACGGCACAGCACAGCACAGCGTTGGTGACTGAACAGCAGTGTGAGTGTGCTAAAGGCATCCCCTCCCTGCTCTGCTCACTCTGCTGTGAAAACATGATTTAAAAGTCTTTGGTAGCCACGGCTGAATCTTCACAGGTAACATTGATGAGAAGAAAAGAAACCACATCTTATTTTTCTCTATAATCCAAAGGCCCTTGGCTTGGACTGTGCCTCTTTGTAAATGAAAAGCACATGATGGTGATGCTTTGTGACCAAATGCATTTGCAGAGTCTGAACTCATACCCTTGGTTGGCCCTGAAAAGTACCATTTATGGAATTAAAATGCTGAAGATAATTTAAGTCCAGAGAAGAGAAGACTGAGAGAGGATCTTATTAATTAATTCACAAATATCTGAAGGGTGGGTGTCAAGTGTAAGGGGACAGTCTCTTTTCAGTGGTGCCCAGTTGTCGTGGTTTTATCACCGACAGAATGAAAACTCTTCAACAAATTGGAGAAAAATAACAGAATTGTATTTTTAGATAGAGAGATACATGAAAGACTTACAAAGCAGATGTGAAAGTTGCAGCAACCCCATGAATTTATTCCCACCCATAACTAAATCTACAAATCCCCGTGCTCCAAGTCCTGTCCCCCCCCGCCATGCTTTTGCCATTCCTTTAGGCCCCCAAACAGGCCTACCCGACTACATACCCAAACACGGCTGGAGGGGGAGGAAAAGGAGAACGAACTGCCCTTGACGTGAGCTTATGAGGAGATAGCAGAATTATGGGATTGAATAACATTCTCCTCATAGTCCATAGAGGAGTTTTAACCCCATAATTCCCAACCTGGGACACCAGTGACAGGACAAAGGCCAACAGATATAGACTGTAACACAGGACTTTCCACTTCAACATGAGGAAAAAAATTTTTACAGTGAGGATGACCAAGCCCTGGAGCAGGCTACCCAGAGAGGTTATGGAGCCTCCTTCTCTGGAGACTTTCAAAACCCACCTGGACCCACAACATTCTTGTGTGACCTGCCCTAGGTTACCTTGCTTTGGCAGGGGAGTCAGACTCGATCTCCAGAGGTCCCTTCCAACCTATATCACTCTATGATTCTGTGACTTATGATATAGCAGCAGCAGTGCATGCACTTAGTTGCTTCCCTAAATAAATCCAAAAGACTAGAGATTGAGCTGCTTAACCCATCTTGTGTAACAGCAAGTGCACCCTGTTTCTTTCTATTTGCTGGTTACTAAGCAGCATTAAACCAAATGTCACTTCTAAGGTGACATCAGCCTTATTATTTTAAGTCCAAATATTAAACGTAGCCATTTCAAGATCTGGTCCGAATTCCAGTAAGATGTTCATTCTGAAATCCCTGATGCTGGCTCTTCAGATTTAAGGCTTCATTGGATATGAGCTAAATTATAGTCCCATGTAGCAGAACACATGAACCTGGGCCAAGACATGCCTTTCAGTCAAATGGATAAAACATAAATCATTCCCTATGATAATGAGCTCAACTTCACTTGTATCTCTCCAAACTGAATTCACACATTCCAATCCACTTGCACTGTAAAAAGGATTTGAACACTCATATTCCTCTAAGCTCTAATTAACGAGGGCAGGATGAACTTACTTTCAGTTTTATATACTGGGATTCAAGTAGATGTAAGTGCTGCCCAGGGCGGTTGTGGAGTCTCCTTCCCTAGAGACTTTCAAAACCTGCCTGGATGCATTCCTGTGCAGACTACTCTGGGTGATCTTGCTTTTGGCAGGGGGCTTGGTCCCTTCCAACCTCCAAATTTCTATGATGAATTGGAATTAAATATACATTTTAAATTAGAAATAAAATGGAGGCATTCTAATGGTATTCTTGTACTCATTTACTAAGATTTTTGAGGCATTACTTCAGAAGATCGAGGTCCTTAGGATTTATAGACTTTTGGGGGGGTGGTAGTGCTGTCAATCTTGTTTTACTCAAGTCCATTTGGCTACGAGAAGCTGCACTTTGCAGGTTTGCTGTACTGCTTTATCACAGGGGAAGAACACAGGGTTTCTTTCTCTCCTGTGTCACTCATCGGCTTTGTTCGCTTTCATTGGCTTCATGGCACACTGTCTGGGGAAGGCAGCTTGCCATTTACTGCTCAGGTACAGATTTGTGTCAGAACCTCTGTTTTCATTCCTCTGGGGAGGCTGGGATTACAGCAGCCAAGTGCTTGGCGTTGTGTAGACATGTGACTGTCTCGCCACTCACCTGATGAATTGGGGATGCTGAGCTTTACCCTTCCTCCATGAGCTGCTGTCTCCTGGGGTTACTCAGACAACAGCAGTTAGAGAGAACAAGCACATAAGGCCACTTATGACACTTGGTTGCTCTAGTAACCTGCTCAGACATCTTTGTGTAATCAGATGCTCTTGTTTCTTCGTTGTCAAAAATCCACAAAGTCAAGGTGGCCCTTTTAAGGTCTCTGGCTACCAAAAGTTAATAATACTGTGGGATTATTTCTGAGATTGCTTATACTGCTTGCTTATACTGATTGCTTATACTGAGTGCACCCCTGCCTTGAAGAAGAGAGGGTTTAAATGGGTGATGGGCAGGAGAAATAGCAGAAAAGGTAGATATTATGGCAGGAGTTATTAGCATCTATCAAACTCCACAAAATACATTGCTGCATTATGCAAATTACATGTAAACTCACGTGTGCATATTTATGGTGATTCAGTATCAGAAAGAGACCTACAAGAAGACTGGCATGAGATTTAACAAGGCTAAGTGCAAGGTCCTACACTTTGGCCACAACTATCTCAAGCAAAGGTACAGGCTGGGGACAGAGTGGCTGGAGAGCAGCCAGGCAGAGAGGGACTTGGGGGTGCTGGTAGATAGTAGCAGAACATGAGCCAGCAGTGTGTCCAGGTGGGCAGGAGAGACAATGGCATCCTGGCATGGAGCAGGAACAATGTGGCCAGCAGGACAAGGGAGGTTATTCTGCCCCTGTACTCAGCACTGGTCAGGCCACACTTTGACTACTGTGTCCAGTTCTGGGCCCCTCAATTCAAGAGAGATGTTGAGGTACTGGAACGACGCAGAGAAGGGTGACAAAGCTAGTGATGGGCCTGGAGCACAGCCCTGTGAGGAGAGGCTGAGGGAGCTGAGGGTGTGCAGCCTGCAGAAGAGGAGGCTCAGGGCAGACCTCATTGCTGTCTACAACTACCTGGAGGGAGGTTGTACCCAGGTGGGGTTGGTCTCTTCTCCCAGGCACCCAGCAACAGAATGAGGGGACACAGTCTCAGGTTGTGCCAGGAAAGGTATAGGCTGGATGACAGGAGGAAGTACTTGACAGAGAGAGTGATTGGCATTGGAATGGGCTGCCCAGGGAGGTGGTGGAGTCATCATTCCTGGAAATGTTTAAGAAAATCCTGTATGAGGCACTTAGTGCCATGGTCTAGTTGATTGGATAGAGCTGGGGGGTAGTTTGGACTGGATTATCTTAGAAGTCTCTTCCAACCTGGCTGATTTTATGATTCTATGATTCTACTTTAGCCTCTCTGGTTCACCTGTGACCACAAGCAGAATTTGGTCCTTAACTTACCAACCCTTGTATTTAAGCACCCAGCTCTCGTACAGGGGCAGGAAAAAGCCTGAACTTCAAATTCAGTGTTAAGTACAACATGCTGCAGTGTGCAGTCTCTCAGATGTGGGATGGATGGCAAAGTACAGATCAAAGAGACCAAGGAGGAACAGAGCAGAGGGGAGCCAAGCATTTCCTCATCAGGCTCCCACTGAGCCGAGTGCCACAGGCATGCAGAAGCACTGACAGGACAAGGAGGCTGAAGCAGCCTGTTCCAGGAGCCCTTTCCTAGCCCTGGGGATATCAGATTCTGAGCGGAGTGTAAATATTTCCCCTGGACCGTGTTGCTCATAGACTTGTCACGAGTTGCTTTTCTAACTGTACCAGGATTAAGGAGTGAGGACAGAAAAGGCAGGGAAAAAACAAAACAAAACAAAATAAACTTGCATAAATATTTTTGACACTTGGTTTAAACACGCAGAAGTCAATCTTGTTGATATTCCCTTAGAGATCTTTGTGCCATTGAGGCTTAGTGAAGAGCTTTCCTCGCTGCCTGGCACTGACTTTAATCCACAGCAGTTTGTATATTAAAAAGAGAAGGAGATTTTGAGGTAAGTACCAGGTGATCATTCTGTCTTCATGGCATGGATCTGGGCCAAGAACAAGCTTAATCTTTACCACTAGCATGATCAAAAAGGGAGGGGGGTTGGGGAGGGAAAGAACTTTTCTCTGGCCAGTCAATCAGGCTGTGTGCTTGCTTTTATTCCTGGTGTCAGAAGTCAGCATCTACATAGCCAAGTTCAGAGTCATCAAATGGCTTTGGTCAGGAGAGCCAGAATTGCAGAGCTACTAAATTGGAGTTGCTGGGTAGGTGAATTGGACTGTTTGATGGGTTTGAACTGGGTGGGGATAGGGAATTTAAATCTTGATTGCCGTGATACACTGTAGTCAGGACAAAGCAGCTGTGCTGTTCTCTGTTGTTGCTAGGCTGCTTTTGGAACTGTGTAAGACATGATCTTGAGTTTTACGTTGCTAAAAGAAAAGGAGGGGGAAAGGAATCCTACCAATTGAGTTGTGTTTTATTAGCTGCTAGCAATGGGCACAGGATCTATGTTATGTAGTTAAGCTGCTCCAGTTCCATCCAGGAGAGGTTACATGTGCTTGGATGGTTAGCAAGCTCAGATTAATTTCTTCTGTGGCTTTGGCAGGCTCTCATAAACTGAATTGGTTGTAGGGAATTATGGGGGAAAGTATCAGATGCCAAACTCACTTTGGTCTGATGAGACAAAGAGATCTGGAGTTGCTTACAACCCTACTCATTTTGCTTGATTTTTGGGGTCTTACTGCAGTTTGTTTGTCAGTGAGAGCACAATTCTGCCCTCTGTGTGTTATAGGTAGTGGAAGGGTTTCTTGTCATTCACATCAAGATAGGGAGCTGCAGACATCTGCTACCTTTTAGCTGACTTTGCCATCCTTGTCAGAAGAGTGTCAGAGGCTGGCTGTGCAGATAGCCAGCTTCTGAGTCACAGTAATAGGCCAAAAAAGGGACACTGGTGATGTATTGACCTTTGGATAATTACCTTGATTTGTGGCATGTGACTAATAGGCCAAGGAAATGCTTTTGATTAGACCAAAGTGGTAAATACCATGAATGAAGGGCAGTTCAGTCCTCCTCCTTTGTCAGAGCAAGACCTGTTACAGTGGCTCAGTTGTGAACTTCAAAAAAGGGAGCAGTCTAATTATGAACTGACCAAATAAAGTGCTGGGGCTGTTCTGTGCTCTGCGGTGTGCATATGTCACTAAAGAAATTACACAGAAATCCAAGCTACAGAATTTGGGTGTAGGTCTGGTTTTTTAGGTTTTTTGTTTGTTTGTTTGTTTTTTTTATAAGTTGGGGCTGTTACCACCTGGAGTTTTTCTGTCTGACTTATTTGAACCAAAAACATATGCAAATGGCTGCAACTCCACACTTTGCTGCTGGTTTATTATGTAAAGGGTTTACCATGCTCCAGAGCAAACTAATTTTTATTGTTCTTGATCAAAACAGCTTGGATTTCTCAGATGTGTGGGATACAATGGCATTGTCATGCTTGGTTCCTGCCCAGTCTCTCCCTGATAGTCTTTGTTGTAGTTGCACAAATACTTTCCCATTAAAGGAATTAATTCTTGCCTGATCAGCATTAAGAGCCAGGACTAAATGAAATCCAGCCTCTTCAATTAAAGAGGCTTGTGGGTTACAGTGGAAAGAAAAAAGCCCATCCCCTACCCTGTCAGGGGTAAAAAAGCTCCTGCTTTTCTAGTTTGGGACAGTGGTTCTATGGATATGTTGATGAGGGGACTGGAGCACTGCCTGATGAGGAGAGGCTGAGGGACCTGGGGCTGCTTAGTCTGGAGAAGACTGAGGGGGGATTTAATCAATGTGTGTAAATATTTGAGGACTGGTGATCAGGATGAGTGGGACAGACTCTGCTCACTTGCTCCCTGGGATAGGACAAGGAGCAATGGATAGAAGCTGCAGCACAGGAGATTCCACCTCAACAAAAGAGGGAACTTTACTGTAAGGTTCCCAGAGCACTGGCACAGGCTGCCCAGAGAAGCTGTGGAGTCTCCTTCTCTGGAGCCTTTCAAGGCTTGTCTGAATGTGTTCCTGTGTGACCTGAGCTATATTATCTGGTCCTGCTCTGGCAGGAGAGTTGGACTTGGTGATCTCTTTGGGTCCTTTCCAACCCCTGACATCGTGTGATTCTGTGATCCTGTGAGTATCCCAGTCTTGGGCAGATAATTCAGGCTGCAGCTCATAGGTGTCCTGAGTTGGCAAAGTGGTGGTTAGAGCAGGTCTGTGTTTAAGTGGTCCACAGCAAAGCAAGACCTGGTGACATTACTCCATGCACTGCTGTGCTCTTTAGTTGCTCTTCTTCCTCTGGAAGTGCAGGAGCTTGATTCTGCTTTACTTAAGTATAATTTGAAAGCAACTCCACTAGTGGTAGACAGTATCAGGCAGGTATCACAAAGGGAAGAAATTTAGCCCTGAGCTAATAGAAAATTTGTCCTCCTGTATGTTCTTGGACTCCACTTGTGAAAGCTGCAGAGTATTTTGGGATAATATCCACTTCCATTATTTAGCTGCATAAAATACCTGGAAGGCAAATAGCACAGCTATAAATTAAGCTTCTAAAGTGTCGGTCAGGTTACTCGGGGGGGTTTTGACAGTGAGATTATTGACGGTGTAAAGTGATAGTTCTGCTCTTGAAAAGCTCATTCTCCTAACACAAATCACAGCACTGCCAGGATTTATTGAACTGCCTGATGGAGAGGTACCGTACAAGCTACTATTAGTCCATTTCCTCAGCTTCACCATCAGGAGGCTTTAAATAATTGTATTTGAAAGAAATGTCAGAGTGACAGAACTGGGTGCAGAAGGCCATAGATATTCCCTTTCCACTCCACCCTGCCCCTGTTCTTTCTCTCGTGCTCTCTCTTGCTCTCCCCTTTTATTATTTAATAATCTCAGAGGGAGAGGGCTTCCCCAGCTGCATAATTGGAAGGTTTCAAGACACTGTGTCTGCTGCTTTAGGCAAAGTCTTGCCTCAGTTATGCTGCAGAAATGGGAAGCTTACCAACTCCATGCACTCCTGCAGATTTGTTTAGACAGCCAAGGATGCTGCTGCCAGGGTTGAGGCTGCCACAGAAGGCTGAAGTAGCAACTGCGAGTAGAGCGAAATGGTGCTGCAGTGGTGGCACTGTGAGGCTTGGCAGCCTTCAGGGAAGAGAAATGCAGCTTCCTGGAAGGTTGTTGGGAAGGCATAGGCTGTTCACCAGTCCCTCTATAAGATGGCTTGCAGTGAAGTCATCATGTGAGACTAAAGGCAGCTGGTGTGCATGGAAACCTGAAGCAGGAGGTGCTGTATCTTGAAAATAAAGGAGACTAAGTTTCATGTTTTCATTTGGAGCTGACCTCTGATTCCACGAGGTTCCTCACAACTTCATCTGTCCGAGACCCAAAAGCTTCCAATGACAGAGCTTCCCCAGTGTCTAGGCCCTGAGTCTCAGCCCTGGTGAATCTTCCAGGAGAACACAGATGTCCTTGTTCTGTGCTCCTCCAGATGTGTTGCCTACAACATGCTTGTGTGGTACCATGCTGTGCTGGCACTGCATGGCAGGACTCTTGGAGCTGAGCTTTGCTGTTGCCATTTTACAAGTTAGTGGGGAGAGACAAATGCATCACTACAGCTCCTGCTAGCAGTTGAGTGGATCTGTCTCTGGCAGTGGTTCTGGCTGGGCTGCTTTGCTTTGACTGGGTTTTAGTTGTGTGCAAAAGAAGTTGAGGTTAATGGTGCTAGGTAAAGATAATAGTAGCCTTTAGTGCGACCTAAGTGACAGCAGGAGCAGGAGGGATTTATTCTCAGTCTTTCTTTGTCCTTCAGGGTGTTGGCATGTTATTGACCTGTCCCATTAAAAGGCCATTGGGGTGGAACTGGCTACAGTAATAAAGATCCTGCCCCACTAAAGGGCTGATGTATTAAATACGTTTCAATATAAAGGCAATAATTCAATCTCAAGGATGTGAATTTTGGCTTTTAGGAACTTTTCTGGCATTTTGCTGCACTACCTCTTGGAAAATTTTGAAACAAAAACTGACTGAGGACTCCTGAATTTCCCTGTAGTTAGTTTGTGTTAGCTTTTCACATATCCCAGCTCTCCTTTTCCCTGGAGGCTACCAAGTAGGTCTGCTGCTGCAACTTTAAAGCTGTTTGTGAACCCTTTAAAAATCTCACTATAAGCAAGGCTGACAACTTGCTGCAGGTGGAGGAACCTGCTTTACTGAAGCTAAGATCATGGTACATTGTCCTGCGTACTTGTAGGAACCACTGAGTTCTCCCTCTGAGTGCTTTGGACTGCTGAGTTCATCCAGAGGCTACTGAGATCAGGAGAGAACACCTCCTGGAGGCATAGCATTTCAACTCCCTTATCACAGCAAGAATGGTGGCTCCCAGGGTTTACCTGAGAATGTGTTTAGAGGGAAAGCATCTCTAGTTTACTATAAGCCATCAGAAAAGAGAAGAGAGTGGCGTCTTATTTTTTCCAGCGAAATAATTTTGATCATGAAATGGACACACAAGGCTAATAAAACAGATTTGTAGCTTTTAGAGGAGATACTGTTTGTGGAGTTTTGCAGGTTTTTTACTATACAAAATTGTCCAAAATGAGAATCCTTTTCTTGCTCTTACAAATTCTTATATTAAGGTGAGGTGTAGCAGCCTGCTTCACTCCATAAGCTGGTTCATATGTCACGTAATGTTAAGGATTATTTGTGTGACTCTGTCAGATTCTTTGGCTGCTCTTTTAAATAGCAAGTGGGAAAGGAAACCAAGGTGTAATGTACCTCTGTCCTTTCCAGGGTGAAAGAAATGCCCTTTTTATTATTTTTTTTTTTCCAATGAAATTAACCCTTCAGAGTAGGTGGTTTGTTCCAGAAAGTGCTGAGCCCTAATTTCTAGAAAATTAAAAAAAAAAAAAAAAGAAAAATTGTGTTTTGTTGTCATCTTCAGGTCCCCTTGGTTAAATGTAGCCTCAGTGAAGAGAGCTCTGATCCCAAACGGGGAAACGTTGTTCCATTTTAGCCAGCTCAGTCCCACTCTCTCATACCAAGTCTCGGTTTGGATTGCATTCTGATCTCAGCTCCAAAACATATCTGATAAGATTTTGACTCCAAAGTGTTTCTCCCATAGCTTCCTTATTATCTCAGCAAGCCCTGAACAATAATGAGCCTGTAAACACAGGGTTTGTAAGCCTATTACAAGCTTCCCACTATTATAATACGATTAGTCAGCACTGACTCATTTGTTTCATAAAGGCAAATGGAGGGGATTCAGGGATTTGTTTATTTGGATGTACCAATTTGTTGCACAGTCTAACTTCCTTGTTACAGAAATCACAGTTACTGCTCATTAGCTGGCTTCCCTTTGGCTGGGAGGCTGCATGCTACATTTGCAAAACCCTCGCTTGCCACCAGCGTTCTCCAGCTCGCCTCTGCAAAGGAAATAATGTTAAATGGAGCCTTTTATTTAATACAAACCTTTCCCGTATAACTCTGGAGGGTTCAGCGTGGCACAGAATGTAAACTCTGAACCACTCCCCATAGGATGTCCGTGTAGCTTCCATCTTGAGGTAATTATACCAAAGTGCAGGCCTCTGCTCCCATGGACTGGTGATCCAGCTAGTACTTAGTGCCTGAATTAACGTTTGGAATTGTTGCTGCTTTCTTTGTAACAGAGATGGGAACCCAGATGGTTTGGGTTATTGGTAATGGATTCCAGCTCTCTGAAATCATTCACTCAAATCCTGCTCCAGTCTGTAGTAACCCAAAGTAATTATTATTTGATTGCTAGCCAGTGATGTAAAGTGAGTTGGTCATCTCAGCCCGAGTGGACAGATGTCCAAGTGAAACAGCACCAGCTTAGCAACTGCCAGCCACTCTTTGAAAATCTGTGAAGGATATTGCTGAAGACACTTAGATAAATTGGGTTGGGAGTTTTCTTCTCTTACTGGTCGTTTGAATGGAGGAAGACATTCAGAATGGGAAGTCAGTAGAGCCTCTGTGGACTCTTACCTGGATATGGATTCTCTGGGATCGTAGCTGCAGAGTATGGAGCAGGAGGAAAAGGCTTTTTCTTTGTCACCGAGTGTCTTCTGTCTCTTTGTACTGGTGCAGAGTGCCTCTAAAGCAGTGTGCTGACGTGATAACATTTTGGGGATGAGTATAAATAATTAGTCTTGGAAAAGTGTTGCTCTGCCTTCTGATTTGGGATTTTGGTGGTTTATTTTTGTTTGTTTAGTTGGTTTTGTTTGTTAGGGGTTTTTTGTGTGTGTACACTTTCTTGTCTATCCTGGCAGTCTTCATGAAGGGGAGATAAAAAATCCCCTATGCATTAAATTTGTTTGTATTGATTTTGGCCCCTCTTTCCTACTTAAAGAAATACTGTTTGTGGGAGTGAGGCAGCAAGAGATTTTGACTATACAGAGGGGCATCAAAAGGCCTTTAGATTATCTGAAATATCGTTTGTGCTCCCCAAGCAAACCAATATGTAGATACCTTATAACTGAGCACAAACATGATGCTCTTTGGGAATAGTTTTCACCCTTAATTCCTTCTTCAGAGTTAAGAAACTTTCCTTTCTCCTTCTAGCTCTCCAGCAGTTAAAGAGATCAGGTAAGGATTGTGATATGTGTGGCTTCAGTGCATAGGCAAGGGGATTCAGACAGGCAAGATGCAGCTGTGAGGTTCTGTTGCCTGCAGATCTATTCATCACATGTGAATATTGCCACCACCTGACAAAAGCAATATGAAATAAATGGGTATGTGGCACAGTCTTTCATCACATAGCTGGGAGACACAAAATTGACCTTTTTAGCAGTCTTTTGAGGCAGTCAGGAGATGTAGTTTACTTGACCTAAAGGTTCCTCTTTTCCTGATACTAGAAGAGAAATCCTATTGTCAGCTGAACTTTTGGCTGCAGCTGAAGGTCTTCCATTACTGTCTTTTATCTCTGAGGCTTGGCTCTTGGCCATGCAATTGCACTAAGTTTGCTTGCTTTGACTCTGTTGTTCTCTTTGAATTGTGAGGAATTTAGTAGCGACCTCACCAAAGCTGCTGCTTTATTCCTTGTGCTTAGGCGAGCCTGTAAAGTAGCCAAAGAGTGTTTGCCAGAGTGGAATTTTTGGGTGCCTGTTGTGCCCATTCATGGATGCTCAGGTCAACACTAAGTATTGTCTCCTACATGAGTTCCCCAAACCCTGAACCTAGGCTTCATGTGGTGGTAGTAGCTGGTGAGAACCTTAATGGCAGTCACATACATTCATTGGTGTTTCCTTACTGATCTGGGAATAAATATTAAATATAGTACTTAAGTGTTTGTATTAGTGATAGTGTTGACCTTTGAGCCATTTCTCTATGATCTGTACAATATAAAAAGCTGTGAAGAAAGGCTACTAGAGAAATTATCATACATTAATGCATTTTTACTTCACAAAGAGATTTTCATGTTCCAAGGGAAACAAACTTCAAATGAATTGGGTTGACCTGCTTGGCTGATGGTGCTGTTGTGAATTAACTGGTGCTACCCTCCATTTAAAGTTTCCACTTGTGTTATTGCTAATTGGTGATGCTAGTCTGATTATTTAGGCTTTGCATCGCTACTTGTGTGTGTATAAACTTCAGCAGCCATGTGGTTATTTGGAAAAGTCTCCGCAGTAAGTGGCACACGAGTCAACTACCCTGTGAGGGAGGAGTACGATTCAAGTATTTTGTTCCCTGGCCAGAGATCTCTGCTACTGAAATGGAATCTCTCGGTTCCTTGACCCTGAAAACAGCAGCAACAACAGGAGAAATAAATGCTGTAAACAGCTCTATAATGAAACCTCTCAGACAGCCTGTCAGCATGTGCTGATCTTTTGCCTTCACTTGCTGCTATGACAAATTAGGTTGACCTTTCCTTGCTGGCATCTTAGGGGAGGAAGGAAAAAAAAAAAAAAAAAAAGCTCTAGAATTTGAAATTATCCTTAGGGAATTAGGTGCCCAGTGCTTAGTGGAAGTTATCTGGACATGGACATTTAAGTCTCATAGATGCCTTTCTGAGTCCCTGCCTCCCCCTATAAATTATACCCTGCTCTGGAGGTGATGAGAGTACCTGGGCTGATGGCATAGGGCTGTAATTTTGCCAAATGTTAAGAGCAATATACTTGAAAAATCAGAACTGATACTTTCCATGAGTTAGATTAGAGAAGCACCCTCGGGAGAATTAACAGCAAAAGCTGGTGAGTAAAGTTTGAGGAATTGCTAATCTCTGTTTTATGGCTCTCTCCAGAAAGCGTTCAGCACAGGGCAGCACTCGGCAGTGATTGAGAACCCTTCCAGTGTCTCCTTCACCACATGATATATTTCTTGTCTGGTGATTGCAGGTTCCCAAGGTCTCAGTCCATCCCAGTTTAGATTTTTCAGCTGTCATGTATCCCTTCAGAGTTTGCTAGATTTCAGTCCTTGTCCCCACACATCTCAAAGCCGCTTTGCAGTGTTACCTAAGACAGGACTCAGTGAAAATAGGCAGAACAGGGACTTGAGGATATTATGCTGGATACCAATAATATTTATCACCTCTGTTTTCAGAGTGCATCCTACCATGGTCTTTAAAAGAGGGTGTAATTATGCACTGATGAAACATTTCTCCGGATGCTGCTGTAATTAGGTCTGTAGAGCATCCTTGAGGTCCAGCCCAGCTTTCATTTAAATCAGCAGGAGCAAAACTGATCCTCTCTAAACAACACTGTATCTGTGCTGCAGCATCATGATGTATTTTCTTGTTTTCTTTTCTGTTAACAAAAAAGGAGGAGCTGGAAGAAGTAATAATGCTGTGAGGAGGAGAGAGGGTATTCGTCTTTGAACAGTGATGGAAGATAAAGATGGATAAGCAGGGCAATTTGTGGATTTTATTCTCTATCCCACTTAATGGGCTGCAGTTATATAAAGAAAGGGAGGTCTCAGTTAATCTTTATACTGTCTCCTTCTTTAGAAACAGTTGCTTCAAATTGAATTAGCCTTTTGCATCTTGCTGGAAATGATACAGTTTCTGCAGTGCCCTTGTTTACTTTTCATTGATCTAGAGAAACAGTATTTCTCCCCCTTTTTCTTCCCCTGGGATATCAAAAATAAAGGGATCACCTTTCTGCTTTCAGCTGCCATGGCCTAAAAAAACGTAGGAATGAGGAATAAATTCTCTGTGGTTTGAAGAAATCCTCTTCAAAAAAAGGATGGGGAACATGACAGAGAGTTAGAGAGACCTCTCCCTCAGAAGAAGAGTAATATATATTTTATTCTCTTATTAATATTTCATTGGCAAGAAGGTCAAAATCTACATTTAAATGGAAATATTTAAAAAGCAGAAGCATAATATTTGACTATCTGGAGCTTTTATGGGTTACAGAAAACCAGAGGCTTGAAGACATTGGTTCAAAATTCGTGGGGTGGGCTGGGAATTCCTTGTGAAATTTATATAGCAAAGGAATCCTCCATTTGCCTTCATCGACACCTGATAAAGGGTTTATGTTCTTAATACAGAGCTCCCATTTAATTTAAAAATCCTTTTAAGTATGTCATGTCAGCTGGAAGAGTCTTTAGATGAGATAGTCTGTCACTGCTTGGAATATTATCTGGGTTGATAGGGCGATCCATGGCTTGTGGAAATGCTGTGTTATTTCTTCAAGGGATGGGGGATTAAATGGTGCTGTGTGTGGTGTTGTCAGGGGAGCCTGATCTGAATGTATCTGCCATAAGGGAATGGGGATGGGATCATCAGCACTGTTTCTTCTTCTGCCTGCAGTTGTGCTCTCATCAAAGCACATGATAGAGATCCCGTTTGATTGTCTAGGAAAATCTGTGTGATTTTGAGTGAAGCTCATCTGTGTGGATCCTGTAGATCACTTCAGTCAGGACATGAAGTGGTGTGAACAGTTCCTTGCCTTTCCCTCAACCTGATTTCATACGATTACAGAATGTGAGGTTGGAAGGGACCCCAAGGATCATCTGATCCAACCTTTTCAGGTGATAGTGTAGTTTAAATGAGGTGACCCAACACCCTGTCAAGCTGAGTCTTAAAACTGTCCAGTGCAAGGGAATCCATTACTTCCCTTGGGAGATGATTCCTGTGTCTAACTGTTCTCATGGTGACAAATTATCTTCTGGAGGTTAATTGGAATCTCCCCAGCAGTAACTTGTACCCGTCAACCCCTTGTTTTAAATAAGACTCCTGGTAGCCACTCCTTATGTACTCATACATGGTCATAAGGTCTCCCCTAAGGCTTCTCTTCACAAGGCTGAATGAACCCAGTTCCCTCAGTCTTTCCCCATGTGGCAGGACTCCCAGTACTTTCTAATGCTCTCACTTGGGTTTAATA
Organism: Psilopogon haemacephalus; assembly: GCA_013396835.1. NCBI lineage: Eukaryota > Metazoa > Chordata > Aves > Piciformes > Megalaimidae > Psilopogon > Psilopogon haemacephalus. The sequence continues at coordinate 1,103,387 of VWZI01000276.1, read as the reverse complement.
GCAGTGACTTGGGGCTGAGGTTCCCACGTGTGGCAGCTGTGCCACTAACCTCAGGTATGCTAACTCAAACCAGCATGACAGAAGGAAGTCAAAGGCCTAGTAGGCTGTAGTTTCCTAATAAGATGGGGAAAAGAAGAAAAGTGCTCATGCCTGCACCCTGCATTCGTCCAAGAGGAGATGACCAGGCTGGATGGCCTGGCTGTGCCCAGCCCTGCACAGGACCAGAAACTGCTGCTGCTCCTGCAAGTCCTTTTCTGTGGGCACATCACTCCCTGACTGCCATGGGGACACCTGACCAAACAGTTTGGAAATCTCTAGCTTAAGGGATGCATCAGGCACTCCAGGAGACAGAGACAGAGATTTGAACAATTAGCCTGGGTCAGTCCCAGGGATGCTACTGATCCCTGGCTGTTTTTGCCCCAGCCTGTTTGCAGGAGTGGTGCCTTTGGCTTTAGCAGCAGCTGTGGGACAGTGTGCTCTGCTCAGGAGAGATAACATTGAGTGGACACTGGGAGCAACAATATTTGATCAAGTCCCACTGCCGAGCAGAGTTCCTTTGGTTGTTTTGCTGCTGAGACTTTTTCTGCTGTTGTTTTAAATCAACATTATATTGACTAGCAGAAGACCGCTGTGTATTTGTGCCATTTGGAAGGATTTGCTTCTCTTGCCACCAGTGATTTCCAGGACACCTGTGCCCCACCAGCACTCAGGTAATGGTTGGAAATGAAACAGAGCAGCTCATTGCTAGAGCCTGCTGCAATGGAGAGATGCTCTGCTGCTGCTTGACAGGCTCGTAACCAGATTCCAGTTTGTGCTGCCTTGCCCCTCCGTGTAACCCTATTAAAGAGCTGTAAATAGTAATATAAATGATGTTACAGTCATTTGTTTTGATGTTTCTGAGCCTTTAATAAATCAGCTGCAGCTTGGTTAATAGGAATATGAGAGTGTGGTGTTTGTTGCCAGCAGCTGCTAGTAAATTACAATGCAGTCATCTGTTTTACAAGGGAATTAAATGTTTGTTCTCTTGCTCCCTTTCCCTCTAGCTTTTTTTTTTTTTTTTCTTTTTAGAGCATCAGAATTGTGCAGAAGCCCCTGTTCTTTGATAGCTGCCCTCTTTGTCTTTTCACGTGTGGCTGGGGTGGCAGGGAAGGCATCTGCATGGAGATTCAAGCCGTTGCAATCTGTCAGCTCCATATTCCAGCGCTGATCTGAGTGTATCTTCCAAAGCAACAGTTGTTGAATTTGCTTGGGTAACAAATTCTCTTGTGAGTTGTCAGCAGCATTTGATCCTGAAACCTACAACACAGACCTTGCAGAGCTGAGTTGATGAAGTAATTTCCTTAGTGGGCAGTTTTAGTAGCCTGGGTTTGTGTCCTGTGCCAGCCTGATACACTTGCCTGCCCTGAGGTTTGTTCAGGCCTTAGGACTCTCTGGAGTCAATTCCAGGGCTGATCATATGTCTGGTGTTACAGATGTGTCAGTCAAAATGAATTACTCATTTCAGTTTCTTTTTATAGGTTGTGACCAGATCCAAATGCTTGAGATAATGTGGTTGTGAGAGATCGCTTAGCAAGATCTCTGCTAGTACCTAGATGATCTGAAGTGAGCACCAGACCCCAGAGAAGCCTTTTGTCATGGCTTTGAGGCTTTTCATATGGACTTGTCCAACAAAAGGCTACCATATATTCACAGCCACCCTCCTTTTGCTCCATCTTCTTATGAAGGAGTTGTGTGGAACATTTAAAATTCCAGCATGAAAAATCAGTCTCCTCTTTCAGTGCTGTACTTACCACTAGATAAACACATGCATGTGGTCTGGGGCTTGGAACTCATCTGAATTGGTGAAAATAGCTCCTAGCATTCTATTAAAAACCTGTGAATTCTTTATTTGTTGAAGGAGGCTTTGGCTGTGCTCTTTGTATTGTAAAATGTTTCCATACTGTAACTTGGTGATGGTTTTGTCCCTCACTGTGGTGTAATAATTCATATATCCAAAATGACATCAGGTTTGCCAGATGCTGCAGTTCAAATGCAATGTAGAAGCTGTTTTCTGAGTTTTCTCCTGGCTTTCACCTGATGTGCTGTAGTAATGAGCAAGAAACAGATACATCTTGCTGGAGGTGTCTTCATTGACAAAAAAAATACCCTCTGGCAAAAGAGGGCAACCTGACCTAGGCTTTGCTTGGAGTTCACAGGCAGCTGGAAAAAAATGCTTCTATGCACAGCTATAGTAACTGAAGAGGTTAGTACAGCCTTTCCCTGTTTAAAGGATCTGGAATGGAACTGTGCTGGACACATTTCTGTAGGTGAACTCTGATCTCACAATCAGTGCAATCCAAGGAGAATACCACAAATCTCTGCAGCTTTATCTTTATTAATATTTTAAAGGAGAATTAATTGCTCTGGTTGATGTAGCTACTGTTCCTTGGAGACTGATTATTGATACTTTATTTATGTCTTGTGGTCTGTCTTAGAAATCATGCAGTTTGGTTTCTGAGGGTGATTTTCATCCATGGTTGCACTTTGTAATTCATTGCTCTCTACAGCTACCTGAAAGGAGGTTGGAGTGAGGTGGGGATTGGTTTCTTCTCCGTAGTATCAGGTGGTGAGAGGCAATGGCCTGAAATTGTGCCAGGGGAAGTTCAGATTGAATATTAAGAAAAGTTTCTTTCCTGAAAATGTGGTCAGGCATTGGAACAGGTTACCCAGAGAGATGGTGGAGTTACCATGCCTGGAGGTTTTCAAGAAACTTGTGGACATGGCACTTGAGGGCATAGTTTAATGGCCATGGTGGTCTTAGGCTGACAGCTGGACTTGATTATCTCAAGAGGTCTTTTCCAACCAAACCAATTCCATGATTTGTAACACACTTGAGATCTGATTTAGACATATAAAGCTTGTTATATTCATATGACTAGCTTTTATCAGCTCCCAAACATAGGCTTTGTGGAAGATGACAGTGCCTGAATGTTTGATCGAGTGACTGCTTGTCACTGAAATCCACACTCTGGTGCTGGTCCTTTTTAAGCACTGGGAGGGAAGGCAATTGCATTGTTAAGACTCAGCATATTCCTATTACTCAGAAATCAAAGTCATGTCCAATCGAGTATATGTTCCTGTGACACTGAGCACTCTCTGTTTTAAGACTCTCTATGTGCCTGTTGTTGACACCTTTGGAAAGCAAAATTCTGTGGGAAAAAAATTATTTATTAGTAAATAGCAATTGAATTTGAGAGGGACAAAGGTTTCTGGTGTAGCTCTCTGAGAGAGGCCATCTCAGTTTTCCTGCTGAAGTTGATGGCTGAATTCCTGCACACATCAGTCTCATAGCAAAGGTTTGTGGGTTTTTTTTTATAACTGATCAGCTTGGCTCTGCACCATTAAATCTAGAGCTCCTTTGCTGCAATCAGACTGAGGGCTCACTCATGTCATTAGACTTGTAGTTTGCACATTCTGATGACCTGATGGGATTGACAGCTTTCACTTCAATCTATTGCAGAAAAAAAATGTTGTTATATTGAATTCCATTGGAGACAGGTTGCAGTATGTTTTAAGTCCAAAACCTGGAGAGATTTTGTGGAAGGTTTCTGTCCAATGTGCAGTCTCAGTTAAAGGTTATTGATAACTTCAAGCACATTCCTTTCCCTGCTGTAAATGGCATTGTCTCAGCAAGGCATCCAGGGGAGTGGGTCACTCTTTCTGTGCAGGCTCCCCATGTGGTTTGGCTGACTTGCTGATATTCTCCAGACATGCTTTACAAGCTCTGCCACAAATTTATAAGGGTGAATTAAAATGACTGTATTTCATACTTCCACGGACTGGTGTTTTCTGTTTAAAAGCCAAACAAGTGTGGGATGTGGTTTGTAAGGAGAAAAGCCTGTGCTGTGCTTTCTAGATTAAATCACTGGGACAGTGACATGCAAAGTGCTGCATGTCTGGATGATGTCTGCTTGAGGAGTGAGCTTCAGAAGTGTCTTGTGTGCTGGAAGGAGTGATCCCTATTGGGCTCCTTTGTTTCTGGTACCTGCTATGAATCTGCAGTGGATTCCTGCTGGCATGTGCTGTGATAAAGGCTGTGGTTGAACTGCGTATTTGCTTCATTCTGCTGCTGTAACAGGCAGTTTCTCTTTCTGCATTATTCTGTACTTACCCTGGAGTGCCTGCCCACTTGAGCTGCCAACAAAAGGCAGCCTCCGCCGGCTCTTGTCCCCCTCCTGTAAAGAGCTGCTACAGAGACAGTCTTGTGAATCTCTTCCAAACTGGTGTCATGGTGAAGCTTTTTCTCTCGTTTAAAGTGTGGAGGTTGTTGTTTGCCTTTTCCTGCTGTTGTATTGAGTGAAGTAGGGACACTGTGTATGTGCCTAAATGATTTTCTGTGCGCTGGATCGAACGCCCAGCAGTGCAAAGCTTGTTTGAAGGCACGTGTGCCACCAGTATGGGGTCCTACGGCAGGGCATCACCTGCTCGCTCTGTCCCACAGACTGGGTATGCTTTTTGCAGACAGATCTGCTCAATGCTCTGGAAGAAGGGGGGTCACAATAGACTGGAAAGAGAATGAATGAACCAAAACCGAAGCAGAAACTACATGAGGGTCGGTATTAGAATCATAGAATGTCAGGGGCTGGAAGGGATCTCAAAAGATCATCTGGTCCAGCCCCTGCTGCCAGAGTAGGATCACCTAGAGCAGATCAGACCGAAACACATCCAGATGGTTCTTGAATATCTCCAGAGAGGGAGACTCCACAACCTCCCTGGGCAGGGTTGGTTTCAGTGCTCTGTCACCCTCACAGAGAAAAAAATTCTTCCTCTAGCTCACATGGAACCTCCTATGGCTCAACTTCCACTCATTGCCACTTGTCCTGTCACTGGGCATTACCGAGAAGAGGCTGGCTCCATCCCCCAGGCACTCATCCTTTACATATTTATAAACATTAATGAGGTCACCCCTTAGTCTCCTCCTCTCCAAGCAGCAGAGCCCCAGCTCCCTCAGTCTCTTCTCATAAGGAAAATGTTTAGCTTCCTTAATAATTTATGTGCCTCTGTATTAATAGTAATAATAATAATAATAATAAAGTGAATCTGTAAATAAGCATTAAGTCTCTCCACAGAAGCATGAAAGTTCTCATCTGTGACTTCGGGGTGTTTGTAAAGGATCTAGAAAGCATCTGGGCCAGGGGATGTGAAGTGAAGGCAGAAACAATTGCCGCATGGGTACAGCATGTCAGCTTTATGCCATCTTCAGGAATCTCTAATCATTCAGTGAGTCTGTGCTCAGGAATGAGAGTTTAGGGGACGTGTCTAGTGCAGTGTCTTGGTTTTGTGTCTTCTCTTTCTGTGCTATTGTCATGCTTGGGTTTCTGAGCATAGCTGTTGCCCACCACTGCTGACTTGTGCTGAGCTGGCTCCATCCGTACTCCCAGCTGGGCTTTGTGGCCCAGGGGGTCAGGTCTGGCAGCACTGGGTTGTCACTGGAGGCCCTGAGATACAGGGGTTATTGAACTGCAAAGGTTCTTTGGAGCTTTGATTCTTGTGTCCCAGTCTCTGAATCTGGGTGGGGGGCTCATTTCTCAGTGTGTAGTGTCTGGCAGAAATGCAGGGCAGTAAAGAGCTGCCATGGGACAGGCTTGAGTAACCAACAAGTGTTACTGGTGTGTTCATGCAGTGTGTTCATGCACTCTTCCAGCTCTGGGAATTGCAGCACTGGGGGCTGCCTTTGTCAGCCAGGATAATCTGCAGACAGTATCTCAAAGTGATCTGAATAAAACTTTGATCTCTGTGCTTAAAAGAGTAATGTCTCTGTAAGTAGGGATGCTCTCTGACAACTGCAGTGAACTCTGAGATAACTGACTGATGATCAGCCCTTCGCAGATTAATGATGTCAGGTAAATGAGATTAGAATTACATTCTTGGGGTAGTTTAGGTTGCAGCATTTTCAATCTGCATTAATTCCAGGTCAAGGCAACTTTTCTCTGTCCTGTTGCCAAAGGGCAGAGAATCAGATGCCAGACTCTGGCACCCCAGTTTTTCATATAGCTGTGCATCCTCTGTTCAAGACAGATTGCTGGAAATAGTTTTTCCATGAGCTTGAATAAATCAAACTTAATGTATGAAGACTTGAAATGCATTTTCTAGGCTGTAGGAATATATATTTTGTAACAGATGCCATACAAATGCCTTGTGTCCTGTAAAAATATATAGACATTTTGAATGTGATGAGAAATTGCAATTTATAAGAGCATCAAGATTCTTCAAGCCAAAAAGCTACAGACAGTTGTAAGAAAGATTGTCTTGTCTGTCAGTGCAAATGCTATTATACAACTGAGTCATAACTGGCTGCAGTTGACTAGCTGTATCTGAACTCCTGTCAGCTGTTACAGACAACTCTATCCTCCTTCTAGGGTGGGGTTTTTTCTCTTTCTCTTGGGGACTTGTCTGAATGTGTTCTCATACGGAGATCTCTGCTGTGGTTGGAGTCTTTTGTTTGGATATTTAATATGTTTCTATTTGCTGCATTCAGACTTAGTGGAAGATTTGTCCTGCATGTTAGATATGACCAACAAAAATCAGCTGTGCTGGATGCTCTTGGTGTTTGTTCCTCAACTTTGTGTGTGGATGGGACCATTCTGCCGAAACAGATGAATCCTGGTCTGAAACTCCAGCTAAAAGAAAGCTTCTTTTTTTTCCCCCCTGAGATTCCAGTCAAGGTTTTTAATGCTATATTTCATGTAGCTTTGAAGTCAGTTTCCACAAAACGTTGAAGCCCAGGAAGGATGTCTTCTGATATCTTGAGATGTTTCCTTATTTTTTTGCATCTCAGCTGCAGCTGGATCTAGGAAACTGTTCAATCTAGCGTGGGACAGTTCCTGGCAAGATTCCCAACCCCGTTAAGAGTGACATGAATCTGGCATTGTGACTGAAATTAAAAATTCCCACCAGCTTTCAAGAAGCCTGAAAGCAGATTTTGACAATGGCTGTCCCTGTAATGCATTCATATGACTTAAAAAAAAAAGTAGGTGATGTGAGTATTCCTTGGGCTTTTTGTCCTAGAAAAATCAGATCATTTTAGCTGGTGTTTAATAGCGCGATGCTAAGCCTCAATGTCACTAAGAAAAGTTAGGAGAAAGTTGATGGAGCATCACATACACCAAGTAGTTTTGCTGGAGGTGTAGAAACTGGACCCATATCCAGGGCCAGTTGATACAATCAATATAGCTTATAGAGCAGTGAAATCAGAGCTGTAGTTTAAACACCACATCAGCCAACCTGACTCCAACCAAGTTTCTTCCTTGTAATCTTACTTCTTATTGCAAATGAGTTCATCAAAGCTGGGAGTGGAGTGTATCTCTTCATTTAAATACAGGATAGCCATCTGAACTTCAGTAATTACATCGTAGTAGTCTGGCTGAACAATTTAAATATCATGTCTTTCTGTCGATGTAGAAATAACCATCTTTCTGTCATCCAAAATTCTGCCCTTTCCCCCCTTGTTTCTGAAACAAGTGGTTGCTGTAAAAATCTGCTCTTGAAGTGCTGAGGTTAGAGGGCTCAGCTGTATGACAAGCTGGTGGTTAAATGCCAGGCATAACATGCTTTCAGAAATGTTCTTCTGAAGTTTAGTACTTGAATAGTGTGGTTTAGATATATAAAGGAAAGGCTGTCAGCTAAAAGCAAAGCCTGCCTTGGAAAAGGAATAAATAATGACAGTGTCAAAATACTGTTTTGTTTTGTTGTTTTTTTTTTAAACCGAACCCCAAGGAAACCCAAGCAAACAAAAAACAAAACCAACAACAACAACAAAAAAAAAAGCAAACAAAAGTTCCTGTAAATGGCATTAAAAAGTTCATTGACAAATATTTAACATGTGTCTTGTGCTATGTCAACATTAGTTAGAACTCCTGGTGTGTTTACCTTTGGTAATACTGGTTGGGTTTTCTTTTTTTTTCCCTTAAGTAGGTTATTTATTTTTAATGAAACTCAAGTAATGAGACCAAGGAATTTGTCTACCCCTCTCTTCCCCTCCCCAGGAGACAAAGCTCATTCACTAATTGTGATCCAAAGCAGCAAAGAATAAGAAGACAGTAAAATCCATTTTTATCTCCCAGGAAATACTGCAGGCATCAGAATATGTGAGCTTTCTCAGTGTAACAGCACAGCAGTAAAATTACATTGACCTCCTCAACTGTAACAGCTCTCATTTAGCAGCTACTACTCCACTTAGCATGGTACCATTCTGCAGTGATCATTATACTTTGAACTTATGGCCTGACTTTAGAGAAACAGAGCACCCATAGCTTCTTTTGATGTGGATGGGAAGTGTGGGTGCTCAACAGACTATGAAAATTGAACTGTTACCGTTCAGAGCACCTTTAGCAGAGGACTTCAGAGTGCTGAGATTAACACCCACGTCAAAGGTCAGACCCTGAGCTGTGGAGGAGCTCAGACTAATACTAACTCTCTTCCCATCACTTTAATCAATAAACTGGAATCCAGGACTGCTATGAGTAATGTGTTTGGGGGGTGGTGAGGACATAAAAGAAGATGAAAAATGGTTATGGACCAGAAAACCTGGGAGTCGAGAGTGGATCAACACTCAAATTCCATCCCTGGCTCTCTTCCTAATAACCATATGACGCTGGACGTGCCACTTGTTCTCTATATGCCTTTGCTTGTCTTCTGTGAAATAAGCTTAAGTCTCTCCTTTTTTTTTGTGGGGTTTTCAGCTGTGTGGCTTTTCTGTCCACCTTTCTGGTGGCAAGCTGTGAAGGCTGCAGGTTATAAAGTTGTCACTGTACCACCGAATGAAATGGCAGTTTTGTCCCTGGATTCTTAAATCACCTGCAATTAGGGCACTAACATTCCTGGTTTAGCAAAACAAAATAATGCTAATTCATGTGTTGCTTTAATACAAATAAGAATAAAGAGCGTAAAGTTGTGGCACACATATTTAACCCTTGGGATGGGCTGATTTGATCTGCCAAGCAGTGTTTTGAATTAGTGGACCACAGAAATGCTGTTCACTGTCACAGGGCTTGCTGCAACTTTATCCTCAGTTTAAATAAAGTCTTCATTTTAAAATGTTCTGATTAAAAGACACATTTTAATTTGCTAGCCATTAAGCATCTAGCCCCCCCCAAATATTTTCCTTATGTTGAGTAAGAATTGCTAAGTGATAAATTCTCTACTTTTGTTAGGAAGGCATTCATCAGAGTGGATTTTTATGCTCTCATTTTCATTCCGTGTAGCAGAGTTTATTATGCAGATACAGAGGAGCCTTTTGATAACAACAGTAGGAAGGGTTCTGGTTTTACTCAAATTTTATTAGGCTCTTTTTGAGCAATAATTCAGCAATAATCCCACAGTAGCAAATAGTTATATAAGGGGCTGTGGTCTCCTGTGGGCTTATTATAGAGAGGGAGGTATTTCTTGACTTGGCATTACCACATAGTTTATCCCTATTTCATTCCCAGAACACTAGAGAGTTTGTTTCTGATTTAAAGGTATCGTTACATTTAAATTTGGGGAATTGAAGGGTCTTGAAAAGACACTGGCTTGGATATGAGGGTGGTGGTTAGCTGAGTGCTGGCTGCTGCCAGTATTTAGTCTCTGTGCATGTGGTTACCCATTTCCCAATGCTCAGAGGTGATAAATGCAAATATCAACATGTGATATTTTCCATTTACTCTGCCAAGTCGTAAACAAAGCTCTCAGTTGGATAAGATCCCTTTTCAATAATGAAATATTTAAGAGCTACACAGAGATTTTAATTTTCCAGGTAAAATAAAGCTAGATCGTGCCTGTTAGCATAGCCTTGCTATGGAACGCAGAGTTATTGTCCCAGGAGACTTTTTCCATCAGAGATATTTCCCCATGACAAACAGAGCTTCTCTTCCTTGAGCCAAACACAGAACTGAAATGAAGAGGAAATGATTTTGTGTTGCTGCAAACTTTTAGTTTCTGACACAACAATTTGTTATGATTCCACCTTAGGAAAAAAAAAAAAAAAAGAAAGAAAAAAGGAATATTCACAACAAAATATTGAAATATTTCTTGTAAAGTCATTCCACATCCCCAAATAGCTGCTGTGGAAGGCCTCCACTCCAAAGAAATTTGAAATTCTGGCCACCAACTATTTGAATCATCTGGAAGGCACAGGGTGGATTGAGTTTTCTGCCAGACTTGAACTCCATTCTCCAAAATCTTGGATGAAAGTTTTTTTGTCTGTTGGGTTGAGTGGTCTGTTGGGTTGGGTTATCAAGACGGGTTGTTATCAGGATGGTTGAGGGGTGTCAAGAACTAGAACAGGTTGCCCAGGAGGAGTTTGAATCATCAGCTCTGGAGGTACTTAAAAGATGTGTAGATGTGGTGCTTATAGTCATGACTAGCACTGGACTTGGCAGTGTTGGGTTTGATGGTCTTAAAGGGTTCTTCCAGCCTAAGGATTCTATGATTTTGTTTGTCTTTCTCTGGATGTTTCTACACATAAATTGTCTCAAAATTTCCACTTCACCTTCACTGAAGTATTTTTCTCTGAGACACAGTCTAAGCTGGGTATGTGCCTTCATGCAGAACTGTGCTAGAAACTAGGCATGGGTTGTTTTTATCCTGTCCCTGGTAGGTGAAGCCAATGCTGCATGTTCCTGTGAGCTTGACTTGAACTTGCCCCATCTGGAGGGGCACCTACTAGCAACAGGTTTTGGTAATGAGCACTTTGTCAAAGGAGAAGTTGTGTTAGAACTGTACTAACCCAAATTTAGGATGACTTGCAGCCATGCCTGTGAAATAATGTTGCCTGCTCTTTCCGTCTCAAAGATGGGGTAGCTGAGAACATTTTATTATCACAACTTTGTTTGGTCTCCTCTAGAAAGATAAATTACTTAGAATTAAGCAAATAATGCCTAAAATTTGAAGCAGAGTATTTATTTCTTTCTGATTTATCTTTTTTTTTTTTCTTCTCCCCGAGAGTAAGAAATGCTTATTCCATAACTATTTGGTTCTATTTCTGAAGTGGGTTTAGTTAGCTCAGTAGAAAGTACTCTCATTTTGGAGTAAAATAATCTCCTCAGGGATCTAGTTGGGAATAGCAATTCAGGAATAAGTGCCTGTGTAGACAGCATCTCTCCACTTCGCTTTTTCTTAAGCCTCAATCTGCAGGATCATCACATCTGCATGCCTATTTAAAACATCATTTCCTTAGCACAGAAGCTCTACTATGGCTAAAATTTAATTCTGATATTTAACTGAATGAAATTGCTTGCAGATGACTGACTGAAAGAGAAACAAACCACATCCTTGTGTGCTGCTGCACTTGAGAGGACTTGGGAAATATTACACTAATGCAAAGACTATGACCCCCTCCTCTGACAGATCTGGCTGAATGGCTTCATTTTACTCATTCAAATTATACCCCTGCATTTTTTCCCCCCTCCAAAATCATGTCTTGTTGTTGTCTTACAATCAGCAACCAGCAGAAATTGCAGAGAGCACATTTCTGTAAAAGCAAAACTGGCTTTTGATGCCTACTGAACCTACTGCAGTGTCTACTCTGACACTGTTTCAAAGACAGATAAAAATTGCTACAAAATATTTCAGAAATTCCAATAAAAATGAAGATTTTGTTTGTTTGTTTGTTTTCTTTCTTCCATACATTATGGTGCTTTGAGTGACTGCAAGCACCATAGAGCTAAGAAGCTGGACTCAAGTCTAAGCTGTAGAAGAAGCCATGCAGGTCCATTTTGAAGCCCACATGAATTGCATTGCCAACAAGAATGAGAAAAGTTTCTTTTCAGATAAGTTTGAAGTGGGGAGAAGGCACAAAGGGAACTTGTTCCAAGGCACTTGGCAAGCCTTTGATGACAAGAATGCTTTAATTCTCAAAATACTCAGGTTTTTACATCTTCACCAATTCTTGGCATTGATTTTGAGTCCAGGTCCCACGAGCTGCTATTCCCCACATCTACCACACCATACAGCTTGGATACTCAGAGCTACTCTGGTGACATTTCCATTTCTAAAAACCAGCATCTGCATGAACTGCTCTTTGGATAACTTGATTTTGCAGCTGACATTGAAGGAGGTGCAGAGATGTTAGAAGAAAGGAGAAGCTGGGCTGTTGTAGGATTGCTGCTTCTGGCCTTCCTATGCTCAAGTCACCCAGGACTGGCAAGGGTGTAGAGGTGAAGTTGTCTCTTTCTGAAGCTTAGCAGAGCTTCCAGCAGGAGCTGGCACCTCTTTGCAGTATATGTTGTTGGCAGGTATGTGCCAGATGTGTTTGGCTGTGTGGCTGCAGCCAAAAAAGCACAGCAGGATGTACATCATCAGTTTCATCATCGGAGGACTTGCAGCTTTCCTTCCCGGCATCTCTGTGCCAGAAGCTGGTGGTGTTTTTTGCAGAGCTAGGCAAAGCAAGCCAGAACAGACAGGTTAAATGGCTATGCCAGTGCTCTGCTACAGCTCTGTTGTAGTCTTACTTCATCCCCTTGAGACCCAGATGCAGCAGGCCTGTTTCTCTTCCGATGGCATCAGAAATAAAGCTTGTGGTCCAGCAGAAACCTTCCATAAGGTTTTAGGGCTTGTTTCCAGGCTCAATTCACTAAGCTACTAAGTCCACACCATTATCATTAATTCTTATCTCATGGGCAGATGTTTCTGAGGAGCACTCAAAGAGAAGTTTCTGTAGCTTTGAGAAACCATGGTGCATATGCATTAACATTCTGCTATAGATGAATCAATTAATTAGGCAAAAGAAAACAGTCTTTAGTACTCTGCTTTGATAATTTACAGTGGTAAATCTGTCACTGGTAGTCTACCACTGGAAACAGAAGATTTCAATTGTTCAGCATCAACCTGTGAGCTTTTTATCAGTTTTCAGGCTTTGGTGTTTTGGTTTTTTTTTTTTTTTTAAATAATCAGAGTGAAGCATGGGAGCATGGAGGCCTTTCTCAAGCTGCTTACTTAACCTTTAAAAAACCACTGACATTTACAAGAGGTGCCTCTTTCAAACCATCAGACCACTTCTGCACCATGCTACTGTGCATGATGAGCAGAGCATCTCTGAAAGCAGCCAGCACAGCGTTCTAAAGCTTCACGGGATGAGAGTCTCCTACTGTCATAACTCTGTGAACAGTTTTGTAGGAGAAGAACCTAAATGCAGAACCTGTTCTTAGTAAATCCTCAGCACTTGATTCCCAGACTGCTTGGCCAACAGGGCTGGAATGTTGACACTGCACAGGCTGATCTCTTGGGATCTCTGTTCATTATGGCCAGGTGGAAAGGTAGTGTGCTGCTATTCCTTGCCTAAAAAGTTGGGGTTTGAGTGTAAGATACAAGTTCGTGCTTCTGATGCTGAGGTTGTCTGTTGGTGGTCAAAATAGGGGTCATCTATATTTCAGAAAGTCACAAGAGATGTGTAATAATGACTAGTATCTAAATTAAAGGGTACTCTGCTCTCTGAAATAAGAAAGATGCATTAAAGTGAATGTGTGGCTCCTAATGATGTTCCAGATGCAGCAAGCAGAATACCATTTCTATAGTACATAGTAAATTATGACATGTAAGAAGGAAGAGGCTGTTTGTAGTTTACACACAGTTTCATACTGTGAAGTAATCGCTCCTGGTGAGACCTCTTTGCTTCTCTGAATGTGCTCTTGGTAATGATTCACAGATTCATAGATTCTTAAAGAGCCTTAAAGATCATCCAGTTCCAACCTCCCTGGCATGGGCAGGGACACCTCCCACTAGACTGCGTTGCTCAAGGCCTCATCCAATCTTGCCTTGAAGACCTCCAGGGAGGGGGTGACTCTTTGGTGTTTTATTCAGTGATTTCTAGGAAAAGTTCATTTTAATCCCTTTATGTTTCAGTGGTAGATGTCATGGTATGATTAAGTGGCAGATTTATGGTTTATGTTAAGTATGACATGTGTTTGCTTGTTTGTTTGTTTGTTCTTTTTCCCCAAATGGCACATTTTCAATGATGCCTTTCAGACACAGTCCATCTAAGTACTAAATACGCCAGGATGAGTCAGTTGGGGGAAAAGAAAGAGAGTAAGACACAGGTGTAAATGCATACATATGTAGCTCTTCTGAAATGACAGCCAAGGTTTAAATACCTGGTTGCTGAGCTCCTTATCAGATGGCATACCAAAATGTGGTGCTTTGTCTTGGATGGGTTCTTGAAAGCTATCTTTAATACAACTCTAATTACCATATACTTAAAAATGAATAATAGCAATGGTCTTTTAAAGTACTGCATAAAGTACTGCATAAATTAAATTCAGAGAAGGAAGGAAATATAGTAAATCAGTGGGTGAGGAACAGCAAACTTAATTCAGAATCAGGGCATCCTCTAATATATTGGGTTAGAGAGTGAGTCTTTAAGAACAACCATGATGAGGGACAGTAAGACAGCGATGTATTTCACTCTATTTGCAAATGGTTTGCCAAGGAAGAACTGGCAGGTGGTAGAGCTTAAAAGGGGCATTGTATTTTTCCTTAGACTGGGCTGAAAGCACAGAAGAAAGCATGTTAACTGGCTACTTCCCTTTTAGTAAGTCTGTGTGGCAAAAAGGATGCTGAAGTTTTGTACCACCACAAAAAGCGAATCCTTTTCTGCTGGGCTGACACTTCAACCTGTATTGAGGGAACATGTTAGTCACAGCAATTTCATGGCTGGTGAAATCTGAAAGCAGAGCCTTCCATTGAGCAAGCAATGTGTGCTTCCATTTGGGATTTGCTAAGGAGGAAAGCAATTAGTGACCTGCTTCTGGGGAATGGAAGAACAAAGCCCTGCTAGTGACATTGCAGGGTGTCTGCTCTTTTCACTTGGGTGCTGTGAGGATCAGTAATCAGCACTGCCTTACCGAGAGCATCTAGAGCTGCTGGTTGTGGAAGGGGATGTCCTCCCTGCTTGTCAAATGGGCAACCAACCTGGAACCTGCTTTTCTCCTGAAATGGGTGAAATTTTCCTAGGAACAAGTAGCTGCTCAGATTTCTTCTGGAAGGTTTCTAACAAGAGAAGAGTTAACTTTTTCTGTATGCTGGTGTTTGTGCTAGACTTTGGGCTGTTTTGCTTACACAGTTTGGTTTTCCCCTTATAAATAAGCAAAATTAAGTAGAAACCCCTCTAAATTGATGGGCTAACCCCTTAGACTTGATTATTAATTATTTTTTTTTTTAATGACTCTTCTAGAGTATTAGTATGTCAGAGTCCATTAAAGCCTACAGTTGTGCTCAGTGAGAAGACACACATATAATAAATCTCACTTTACACAGATCTTTAGCCTTTGCCCAAGTGGTGGCTTTTGCAGGTGGTTTGAACACTGGTAGTCACTAGTATTTGTCTCAGCAGGGTGGTGATAGCCTCAGAGCAGCAATGCTGGCTCAGGACCCCACAGTGGTAGGTGGAGCCTGAGTAGCAGACGGAGAATCCTTGCACTTAGAACTGGTTGGCTTTTCTCTCCCAGGTTACGGTGAAGCACAGAGAGAAGCTGAATTAAAGTTTTATCAGGTTAGGAGACAACCCCACGGACAGTTTGTGTTACAGAATCTTTGCTTACAGTCAATTTGTCTCGTATATATTATGGGGATTTCAGTCAGAAAGAAATTCCCAGCTGAATCTTAGTCATATGTCTCAGCCTTGTGTTTGCAGAGGGTATTGTGTGCCTTTTAGAAATAGTAGTCCTGAGCTTTAGATGAGGCTTCCTCTTTTGGAATATCTTCTTGTTTAAAATGGATGGGGAGAAGTGAAACATGAGCCACTGCTGGTGACTGGGCTGCACTCCAGGCTCAGAGACACAAAGATGTGGTACCTGCCAATCTGACAGGGGATGCTTTGCTCCCCTTTGCTTTCATGAATGCTGACTCTAACTGCTAAAAATTCGCAACCTCCTCCTTGCTGCAGTGTTCATGGCTATGTGAAGGTGAACAGCAGCTGAGAGTCAATAAGACATTTCTCTTTCCACGAACTGCTATGGATTACCTAGCAAAGCTGCTTAAAGTAACTTTAATTCCTCCTCTGGAAAGCAGCCGGCAGCGATCACTGTTGGAGGGAAAAGGGTGGGCGAGGTGGACTTCTTGTCATCTTTGCTGCAGCAGCCCTTCTGCTTGGTGCTTTGCAGAAAGCATTTAGCATCCTTTCTTTACTTGTCCTTCTGAATGTTTGTGAGCCTTTCACATGCCCTTTGGCTATTTGCACTTGGTTCCCAAGGGCAAAACTGTTTCTAGTTCAGTTCTTACATGTCAATCACTTCTGGCTCTGTGCTGCTTTGTGCCACTTCCCCATTCCTTTCCTCCCTGCTATCTTCTACAGACTCTTTTATATCGCTCTGCCCCCCTCAGACCCTATAGTGCCCCAGGGCTTCTTTAGTCTGATCTGGCTATTTGCTCTAGGGTGTTTAAGGCTTCTCCTGAAGCTCTTGTGTGCCAGCCCTGATGTTTAAGGCTAGCTAGAGGTTTTCACTCCCTTTCTTTCACCTCTCCTGGCCATTTTCAACCTCTCACAGTAGCTCATACCTCCCCTCTGTCCATCAGATGTTTTTCTTCACAGTTTTTGTTTCTGTAGTAATTTTATTTTCTGCTCATCTTCCATTCCCAATGAATCTATAAACTGTACTTGCTTATACTTTCCCTATTCCCTCAGAGAGGACTTTAATGTTCAGACCTGACACCCAGCTCATTCTCTTTTATTTTTTTTTTTTTTCACATCTCTTCTCTGAGCCCATTACCAAACCTCCCTTATATCTTACTATGCTTTCTGGTCCAAGGAAACCACCCCTGTGGGTGCCAGCTACCTGTGCCAGCACTTCTGGTTTGAGATGCTACTCATTGATGCTGTCTGAGATGACCACAGCAGCTTTTAGTCCTTTCTTAGCACAGCTGCATGCTTCTGTAAAAAGACATTTCATGTGAACTTTTTTTTCCTCCTTAATCATCTTTATCAAATGAGTTTTGATACTGCCAGGATCACTTAGGATACTTGGTGCTTAATGTCATTGAAATCAAAATGTAATTGCATTCCTTTGCCACCTATCCCATGTTAATCCTCCAAAAGAAGTGTTTCACTCATCATCTGAGCCAGTGGTTTTAGTAGAGACTGTGAAACCTTCGATCTTTAATTTTCTGCATGGAAGCAGAAGGGAGAGGGAAGAGAGAGACTGTGCAGTTCATCTGTTTTACAACAGATATGCACTGAATCCATGTGCATTACCAAAGCAGTATGTTGTGCTGAGGAATGAAGGAAAGCAGAGAACTATGCCAGGATTAAGTTTTCTTTTGAATTGCCATGAAAATCCTTGCAGTAACTTTTGCTGGATTCCCTTTTGACCATTACTGAACAGAAGTCTGTACGCCAACTTGTCTCGCCTAACAGAGGTTGGGTTCAAACTCCTGCAGGGTGATTACAGAAGGGAAGTTAGTCTGGTTTCAGGTTAAAACCTGCGGATACACTCCAGCAATTGTGACACTGCTTTTGTTTTAGTGAAGAGATTAGAAAATGAACAGCCAGATAGCGATGTGCTGGAAGGTGGATCTGGCTCATGGGCAGGACAATAGGATTGTTTTGCTTGTCATCCTGTTTCAAGGTTATTAAAGATTGTTGAAAGGAGTTAAAATAAATTTTGAGATTGTAAATGAGAAGATCTCTGCAGACCAGCCACATCTCCTAGAAGTGGCAATAGTCTGTCACTATTGTCTTGCTCCTGAAGGGTGCCTTGATATGTTGGACAACAGGAGGAAGCCCATACAGCAGCACTCACTTTGTCATGTTGGGTCTCTGCTTACCATCTTTCTTCAGTACTGTTTTAGTTTTGCCTTCCTATCTTTGCAGCTTATTTTTGCTTTCTGCTCCGTGAGACTCTCACCCCTGGCTCCTGCAGTGGCCCTGTGATTCTGTAACTGGAAAAGCAGTGAAAAATCAGTGCTTTAAACAACCTGGTAGGACATGTCCCTGTGCCCCAGGGCCTTCATGGGGTTGGTCAGAGCATATTCTGTGCAGCACTGTAGTTGTCAGCCAGCAGTAGTGTAAGGGTGGAAGCACTTTTTCTCTTTTTGCTTTCTTAGCCTTTAGATCATGGTTTGATCTTGTCTTGTCTCTTAGAGCATGGGCTCACTAGCGAGTGGTTTAACTACAGCAGTTCCATCCCACCTCACCTGACTTCTCCCAGTATCCCCTAAAAAACTGTCACCTATCTCGGTTAAAACATTTCAATCCAGGCAGGCTTCTGTTTAAAGACTATTCTCAAGCAAAGAGAAAGGCAAGAAGTGCCACTTGAAACAAAAAGCCCTGCTTAGAGCACTGCAAAATGTATCATACTAACAAGTTCTCCTAACTCTTCAACAAAAGGTTATTTAGCAAGAGTTCAGCTGCTGCTGCCAGGGGTCTTGTGTGGAGGCTGGTGGCTCTAGTATAGTATACTTCTGGCTGCATTTGTCTGCCTAACAGCTGTTGATGACAGCTGTTGATGACAAGGTCATGTTCACACCTTTGAATTTCTGGGCCCTTGTGGCCACTGGAGACCAACCCAGCACCTCTCATCATTCATATTGCACCTAAAAACTCCATTCCCTCTGCTGTGCATGGGTTGCTGAGTGCAGACCGACCTCATGTACATGTACCTCCACTCGTTCCCTCCTGCCCTCTTCATGGTGTCTCTCCTCTACTTGTTGCTTGTCATAAGCACTGTGTAAGCATGTCTCAGCCCTTCCTACACAATGTTAAGTACTGGTAATACCTGAATGATTTTCTAGCCCAGTCATCCAAGGTGTTTGGATCTAATCTTTGGGATTTGCAGTCTTGGATTTTCAGGAAAAGATGATTATTGTACAACTGAACTTAAATGTTTTGCATGTCTTTAGTGATAAATTTGCCTTCTCTTCTTGCCCTTCCTGGATGGTCCAGGGCTGCAAGCCAGTGTTAATCTATCCCAAAATGATGATTCAACTAGAATCTTCACTTGAAGTCATTCTGGCATCACCATTAGTACTATATACTGAGTTTTTCAGCATCAGGAGGAATGGGGTTAATTTTTCCTCTGCCCTGGTCTTAAACATATAGTTCTGCTTTGGAACAAGATTGCATTGATATCTCTTTGGTCTCTCTGTAGGATGAAAACAAATACAGAAATTGCTGTGGATGGTCACTGGCTCTCTCATTTCAGACACTGTATCTGTGCTGCTTTTTGGGCAAAGAGATGATGTTATGTACTCTGCATCCACTTCTCAAACACTAATCCATGTTCCAGCTTGGCTGTACCACTGCTGTGGGCAGCAGCTAGGATGACTGAATTCAGGAGGGATTCTTTGTTAGTTTTATTACTATTTTTCTTCTGTCAATATGCAGTTTGTGTAAGAACAAGGAAAGAGGGCAGCATGTTTTTACCTGCCCCGAGGCCACAGAAAGCCTTGCTTTGATCTTGTGTGCATATGATTGAAAGATTTGGAACTGAGAGCTCTCTTCTTAGTCCAGCCTGGGTTATATAAACAACTTTGTTTATAGCTGATTTGCTGTCTTATATGGTAAACTAATGCTTTGAAATGTATAATGTGATCCCCTGCATGGGAGAGGAGATTGATTTTCTGCTGACAGTGTGCTCTCTTCTTCGTCTTTGTTACTCACAGATGTTAGTAGCCACTTAGAAGCATACTGAATTCAGAGAAATCAAGTGGCTTGTCATAGCAGGGCTGTTAGCATTAGGGGATGTTTTCTTTGTATCTTTGTAAGGTGTATGGAATTAAATTAGCAGGCATTAGGGTCCTGAAAAGTCCTGAAAATGTTTTATTTGTCTTAGTGGGTCATGACAGCCAGCTGCATCAGGAGGCTTTGTTGTCTTGTAATGATGAATCCCAGGGATGAAGCTCTGCAGCATTATCCCATCCTTTATGTAACTGCACAGGTGACAGGTAAAGATCTGGTAAAAACTATTGCTTTACTTTGCTTCAGGAACTTGTCAGTAGAGAGCTGACCTCACTGATGCTGTGATGAAAAATGCAACATAATATTGGCATACATAGAACACAGCTGGATAAAGAATCAGCAGGAAGGGAACAGGTCTGTTCAGGGTGAAAGCAAGCTGTTAGTGATGAGTTGGTCTCAGCTCTAAGGAGTCAGAGCAGCACTCATCTTTGTGGCAGCACAAAGTGGCAGGGGGGTTGGACCAGAGGTCTCTAGAGGTCCTTTCCAACCCCTAACATCCTGTGATCCATGACTGACACACAACTTTGCTAAAGATGTGTGCAGGCAGTTGGGATCTTACTTTCGTAGGACATGCCCTATAGTTAAGCTTGGCTTAATGTGTTTTCCACCTGCAGTACGGAGCAGTGAGATTTGTGATGACCTTTAATTCCAGGAAGTTAAGGTATGTAGGCATTTTCTGTTTTTACTGTGCAGGGAAAGCAAATAGTTTTCAACTCATGACAAGTTATGCTCCCTACACATTGCTCTGTCTTTTCTAACCTAGGGGGAAAAAAATAATAAATTTAAGACTGAAGCTTGAGGAGGGCAGATTTAGACTGGGTATTAGGAGGAAATTCTTTACAGTGAAGATTGTGAGACACTGGAAAAAGTTGCACAGGGAGGTTGTGGATGCCCTCTCTCTGGAGGTGTTCAAAACCATGTTGGATGAGGCTTTGAGCAATGTGATCTAGTGGCAGATGTCCATGCCCATGGCAGGAGAGTTGTAACTAGATGATCTTCAAGGTCCCTTCCAACCCAAACCATTCTCTGAATTTATGAACTCAGCCACAGGTGATCTGACTTGTACCAAGCATAAAACCCCTGAAGGCAAATCAGGATTACCAGCTGAATTAATCAGACTTTCTGTTGAAGGAATGTGCCCTTCTGATAGGGAAAATCTCAGCGTGTTCTTGTTGAGGATCAGTGCAGATTGCTGGATAGCAGTTCAGGTTGTTCCTGGGTATAAGCAAGGTTTATTTGATGCCAGAAGCTGCTTCAAGCGATTAACTCTCCAACCTCCTGCAAAGCTAAATTGGTGGCAAGGGGACTGGGCCTTATCTGGAAGAGAGATCCTAATTCTTTTAACACCACAAATATCTCCAGACTTGTCACTGCGAGCTTGTTGGGATGCAGTGGTTTTCAGAATATTTCTGCACCAATGAAAACAGACAAGTTTACTGATTGGCTTCAAATATGATTACTGGAATCTTCCCATGTAAGGGAAGCTACAGTGCAGTGAAGCTGACCATTAGCCTAAAAGTGTGTTCAGGTGTTTCCCTGCCCTGGGAGGGGAAAGAAGGGCTTTGTGTAGCTCAGGAGGGACACACTGTACAACATTTGGGACTGTCTTGAAAGATGGAAGTTACACTCTTTATCAGTCTTTATCTTTGGCCTTCATTCCTCAGTGCTGGTTTTCCTTATTTTCTTTCTATCAGATGTCAGCAAGTGACTGTGAGATGCAGTGAGTGATTTTGAGCATTTATTGAACCAACATGGGGGAGCAGAGCTGGAAGGAGAGCCTGCAAAGTCAGACCAAATGTTTTTGGAGCAGAGTGGAAGGCTTAGCAGTGCTCTTGTCCTGGAAAATGTCCAGGGCTGATCACATTTGCAGGCTTTTTATTTCCTTAATGGGAGTTGAAGCTGAGACAGTGGTACAAGTGTATTGGTGCTTGGGAGGCTAAACAAGGAGAAACGTAAATAAAAACTCAATAATCCCTCACTGAAGGGAACCAAGAAGCTTATCTGATTGGTTACAGCATGGAAAACACATAAATCCAGGAAAGACTGTGGGGTTTTCTTTTTCTTTTTCTTTTTTTTTCTTAAGAAAAAAAAAATCTAGTTTGTTTTTCTTTTTTTTTAATGCTTAAAGGGCAGACAAAAAGAGCAACTATCATTTGAATTGAAGGAAGGACTGATGTGCTTGAAAGGAAAATGTCAATGCCACAAAAATATCATAGCCCTGTAGATTAAAGAGGGACAATTTATAACTTTGGATGACAGCACAGAGCTTTTAAACATAGAGACTTTATGAAAAACATGTCTGCTAGTGGAGCTTGATAATCTGGACTGAACAGTGCATGGTGAAACTGAGTCTTTCCTATTTTTTCTTGCAAATGCAAACCGAAGTTCAAGCTTCTATGTGCTCAAACACTTCTCAGAGGTGAGTGCTTTGTTCTATCTGATCACAACATGTCTCCCCAAAGCAGGAATGTCTATTCCTTCAGTAGCTCTTCTAACTGGTTTCCATACAGACTGTAAAGTAGGAATAAATTATCTTCTAATTTGCCACTGATAGAACTTGCTACTTTTCTCCACGCTCTGTTTTGCACATGTGCAGAGGCACGTAGGAACTAACTTCAACAACAGAGGAGAGCACTTGATCAAGAGAAGAAAAGGAAATGTGTTCAGTACACAATGCCTCATCCTCTTCATTGAGCTGCCTTTCATCGATATTTGTGTTGTTTGGTCTTTATCATTCTACTTATTGATGCTGCAGCAAAGAACTTGGGGGAGTACTGAGGATTCTTTGAATGTTAGTGTTGTGTACTAGGGAGACTTATTTTTTCCATCACTCAGGAGACTGCTTGCTTTTGACAAGAGAAAATGGATGTGGAGAGAAAGTCTTTCTCTGTTCTTCTGAGATTCAAGGGCCTCTTCCCATTATATTTTACTAATCCTTACCCCCTGTTATGTGGCATGTGGGAAAACCAGGCAGGCTTTCAGCCAGCCAGGCCTCACAGATAACATGTGTGGCCAGAAGCTTCTCTCTCCTACCTTTCATATCAATGGGTCTCATAAAATCTATTACTTCTACCTGACATCTTTTCTTTCTTCTCTCTTCAGCTTGTCATGGCAAAAACCATGCATCCTGAAATAGCAAATGCATCCCATAGCTTTATATGTAGTTGCATTTAAAAAAGGGAAATTAAGAAAATGATCCTGTGGTTTTTTCAGTGAGCTAAACAGCCATTTACTGGATTTCAGACTTCTAAGACCAGCAATTGCACCTTTTCACATCTGGTGGCAAAGCCAACTTAGTTCTGCCATGGTGAAGTGTGGAGCTTTGGGATCTGCAGCTGTTTGTTACAGAATCCTGGCTGTGAAAATGAGCCTGATTCCATCTCCCACGGTCACAGCTCAGGATGGGTCTCAGCAAAAGGACACCACAGGGAGACAGCAGATTGTGTTCTGGTCGTCTTAGTAAATTTATGTGTTTCTTATTTTGCTATTTCCCATACCAATTTTACTCTGCTTTTGTTTAAGTCTGTCTGTAGCTCATGCTAAGGTCAAGACTTTCTTTAAAATCTGTTGTTATTTTTGCATGTCCTGTTTTTCTCAAGTGGTTTATTTTGTCTAAATACTGTATTTTAGAAGAAATTATTAGTCAGAGAATTTATGTCTCAAGGAAAGAAAAGAAATTTACAACAGCAAATTCTGGTTTTCCTTATTTATTTTAGCAGATAAACAGGAAAGCACTTTTCAGAGCAAATACATGGTAGGTCCACTTCAGATACTCGTCAAAGTCCAGAGGCTCACTTATGTGAGGCTTCTCTTTTTCCTTGAGCGTGGTTACAGCATAGATTCTTTCCAGGTTTGAGGTGTCTATTCTGGCTTGATGCAGACATGGGCTTTTTTTCACACCTGCCCCTTCTCTTCTGGACAGGTTTTTGAGGCACTGCTGATTATCTTCTCATAGGTTCCCAATATCTGCCACTTCCTGCTTGATTTATTTTGGGGACGCTTAAAGGAAGAGCTGCTAAGTCAATGCATCCAATAGTCTCTAACTCAAAAGCATAACAGGTCATAACCATGACACATTGTCCAGTGCAGCTAGTTCAATGATTTAAAAGAGATATTGCTACAGTATGAGAACTGTGGTGGTTCCTTCCTCCTTATCAGAGATGAATATTCTTCCCACTCAGTGCCCTGGTCTTGGTAGTGTTGTTCTGTGCTGAAAGGGCAAGTGGGTGTCTCTGCAGTAGCACCAGATGACTGTAGCTGGCTGAAGGTGGAAAGTCTCCAGTGGGTGAGGACAAGTGCTGCTTAGATACTCTGCATGATACTTGCCTTTAGAACCTGAGTACATTTTCATGTTTGTTGTTTATTCCACAGAAGAATGTTAAATGCTGTGAGTTTGCAAGGCTCTGACTGTCTTCATAGGGAAAAAAAAAAAAAAAACCCAAAAAAACAAAAACCTGAGGGCTAAGCAGGGAGTTTTGTAGGTAGTTCACAGTCTTGGCAGAAGCTACCTGGCTTCGAGTGCTTGGGGAATGACAACTTTTCAGCCAAGCAAAACACCACCATAGACCCTGCTGAGTCTTTTGTTTTAAAAGCCTTCTGCTTTTCTGCCCTTATCTCTTGCACTGTGTCCCTTAATGGGAACTCTTGGGATGCTGGTGGGTGGGTTTCCTGTTCACAAAAATAATGCAATCTAGGAAGGCTTTTTAAAAGGAGAGATTTATGATATCTGTGCGTTCATCCCATCTCTATAGACAGCTCTTGTAATGATAAAGGTGCATATATCTCAGTGTGATGTAAACAACTTGATGGATGGCTTGCAGTTTCTGTGCAGGAAATATTGGAAGCTTTTTATCTATCTGTAAAGCTTCCTGAGAGGCTGTGAGCAGGTGGCCTGGTACAGGCACACAGGTATATCATCATTACCTGCAGGCAGGCTGTTTGCAGGTACTGAGGCCACCATTTCTGTTCTGAAAATAACCAGCCAGTGAAGGCAAAAAGGAATGGAGCTCAAGGCTGCCAGATCACTTCTCTCTCCTTCACAGTGTAAATCCAAAATAAGAAAAGATAGAGTCCATTAATAATAACTGGCAGCCAGCCTATGTGGTAAAATGATACTTTAATCCCTGTTTAGCAAAAGCTGCAGATTCAGTGACTGGAGGATTCGCTCACAGATGGAGGTGTTAATTGTGGTGTAGCTGGAAAACAGGAGGATCTTGGCTGTTTATTTTAGTGACAAAGATATAGTATATGCAAGGTCTTAAAAGGATATTCATCTTTCCACCTAGACAATCCTTGTGTATGTAGCTCTTGTCAGTATTTTTGCACCTGCACTCCTAGTGTGAGCATGAGCACTAATTAAGCTTTTCAGGTGCAGAAATTCCACTTTAAGGATGAAGCCAAGTTTCAGTGGCCATAAAAATGCCAAGCAGAGCAATAAAATGTCTCCCTTATTTAAGAACACTAGAAGGCTAAATAAATTAAATATTGAAATATATTGAAGTTCTTATGTTGGCGTTGATGGGCTTCAAATTATTACTAACATAAAATTGTCACAAATCTCTTTCTATGCTGTAGCGTGCAGGATTGCTTGTGTGAAATGTGCTCTAGCTCAGAAAGATTATGAACAGCAGTGGAGGAGTTTGTACTGCCCCTTCCTTCTATGTCTGCCCCCTCGCTGGAGGTGTTCAAGACCAGGCTGAATGAAGATTTGAGTTGTTTGGTCTAGTAGAAGGTGTCTCTGCCCATGGCAAGGGAGTTGAAACTAAACAGTATTTAAAGGCCCTTCCAACCACTGATTCAGGTTTTGAGAATCATTCTTCTGCCAGCCCCTAGCAAAACTCAGCTCTTTTTATTTGCTTATACAGCACTGTGCTTGTGTGATTAGAGTGTGGAGTCTCCTGTTTGGTGTTTTCAGGCTGGTATTTTAAAGGGTTATCCATAAAGACAGGTTCTTGTTTAGTCCCTGCTCTCCCAATCTGTTTTGAAGCCAGTAGACATCTTCTAATGGATCTTGTGCTGAAACAACAGCTCTTCAGGCTGGGTTAGAAAGCATCCAAGATTAACACAGGTCACTTTGAGATTGTTTGCACAAAGCTGGGAAAATAGTTCCTTGGGGATGTTTTCCTGGAAGCTTAGCACTCTCTAAGTATTGATGGTTAACTGGTCCTATGCTGAGGGATACTTAGGCTCTGAACAGTGGATTTTTGTACATCTAAGTCTGAAATTCCAGACAGAATGGAGGAACCATGTGCAGCATTGCTGTATCAATAGAGCCTGATTGGATGACTGAGGTATAGAAAACTAAAGCAAAAGAGAATGGAGGAGGAAGGAAAACAGTTTGCAGAGCTTCAGTCCTGGTGCACTCTCTACCTTCTTACAGGGCCTGGGAATGTTGCTTTAGCTCTGTATTTTGTTTAGCATAGAACTGAAGTTGTTGCCAACTCCACAAGCTACATGAAAGTTAACTAACTGGCAAACAGCTTGACACCTTTATATAGAGGGCTTTATGATTCATATCCCACCAAAGCAAGGTGCTGAAGTTTTGGGAAGCTGATTAATGTAGGTTCCTTCTATGATTGATGGAGAGGAGGTGAACACCTCCACCACCCCAGCCAGCTTCCTCACCTAGAAATGTCCCTTCAGAACTGGTTCTGTCTCCACTAATGACGGAAGAAGCAGGACATGAGCATTCATCTCAGTGGGATGAATCAAGGTCTAGAAAATGACAAAAATTGCATCATTATTATTATTAAAGCTTTCTGTCTTAGGTGTGCCATCTCCTGGTGCATGGAGTAGATGAATAGGTATCAGCTAAAGACTGAGCATGCAAACTTCACACATTTCTGTTTGCTGCACTTCTACCTGTTGTATTCTTATTGCTTTGATATCTTCTGTTTCAGTGCAAAATGGATTGTTTGTATGGCGATGATGATGGTCATGTTTTTTTCAGGTTCTTGTTTGTGTGTAGTGTTTGGTTTTTGGTTGTTTGGGGTTTTTTAAATCTTCTTCTTTTATTCTTTTGGGTTTTTGCAGGTGTTGGTTTGGGTTTTTTTTCTCCTTCACTGCTTTTACCATGTTTGGGTCCTGTAATGTAAGAAGTAACTTAGAAGTGCTTTTTAATCTGTTTTTGCTTTGTATATTAGCTATGACGCTGTCTTCCTGAATGGGCTTCTGGTCCTGTGTCATAGGAATGCTGTGTGATTTGGTGATTGTAACTGGCATTCTGCTCTGAACTGGCTGCATGTAGAACACCAGGCATTTGGCACCCACATCTTTGATTTAATATACACCGAAATATTTACTCTTATTTGCTGTTTCAGGCAACTTGCGAAAGACCAAGAAAGAAATTCTTGGTGTCCTGCCACTAGTTCCTGTGTCTTTTTAGCTGAGAAAATTACTATTGAGGAAAGTTGTATCACTGGGCATTAGGAGGACTGGGTCATTAATATTTAACTGTGTTGGAAGTAGAAAGCACTGTAACAATAATAATAATTTGCACTTGAACAGCACATTTCTCCTGAGGATCTCAAAGCACTTTACAAACCATTTAATTAAGCCTTACTAAATCCCTCTGAGGTTTATTATTAGTCCCATTTTACAGATGGTTAAGCAAGGGCATAAAGAAGTTAAATGGTTTGCCTAAATGAGTTAGTGGCAACAATAAGCATGTACTTCAGGAGTCCCCACCACATCTCTCCTGTCTAGCAGAGAAGGTATCAAGTGACCATAGCATTTTGCCAGCAGCAAACAAGAGCATGGCAGCTGAAAACTGTAAGAAGCCAAAGTCTTTTGTTTGAGGTTGTTTATTGCCAATACTTGGGAATGGCCTCATGCTACAGGTTGATTAGAATATCTCTTGGTGTCCTGGCTGTAGAGATGAACAGCACATACCTAAGGGACAAAAGGGACCCGAGAGCCCAAGATGTGATGATGAGTTCTGGCTCTTCACCTGGCTGAGAGTCTGAATTTCATTCCATCATTCACCAAGGACAACTACACAGCTCTGTAACTTCCCTGTAGCGGGCTGGCACTTTGGGGTTTGTATCAGTACTGCAGCTTTGCCCAGCCAGCAACTTACTTCATCAAGCAAGGAAGGCAGTTCTTGCCAGTGGACTTAAAATTATTCATATCATTAACAGCTGCTTCTCCTAAGAAGCCCAACGTGAAAGGTTGGTTTATCAAGACATAAAGCAAAAGCATACAGGCAAGAGGGACTTGTGCTTGCTGCTGAACTGAGAACCACTTAGGAGGGTGTTCATGTACGAATGCATTAGATTATGGTTAAGCATCTTATGGACATAAAAACACATTAGAACTTTACAGCATGCTATAAATTACAGTTTTGCAGCATTCACAGCCACAATGTTAGGTAATTACATTCATTAATCTACTACTAAGAGCACATAAAGTTGCCTCCCAAATGATACTGTGTGGTTGTGCTCAACTGCATTGAGAAGAACCTCCTCTAAGTCTTCCTCCACCTCTCTTCTGCCTTGCCCTGAAACATTGACATTTTCAGTGGACCAGAGCCTGGTGAGCAAGGTACATGTGTAGAAAGCACTGCTCAGTTAGAAGCCTGAAAGTAATAGGAGCAGAACAGCTGATTGGCTTATTTCTTTAAAAATTGGGTTGATAAGCAAATCAAGCCTTATAAAAACTCATACACACCCCCAAAATCAATGAAAAATCCTTCTAACAAAAGCTTGCATCCTATGATGAAGTTATGGATCCATTCAGCCCAGTCTTAACTCCTGTAAACTGGAAAACAAAATCTCCTTTTCTTCTGTTTATAAAAATTTGCTTATAAAAAATGAATCTTGAAGCAGTCAACAGGAGCAGAAGAATTGTAGAGATGACCCCACTGCTCCTGTGCCAGTTCATTAATTGGGTTTTCAGTTGCTGATCTCCTTCTACATCAAGATCATCTTGATATCTGTGTGAAAAAGAGCCTTGGAAGCTACCTGTGCTGCTGAAGCAGGAGCAGCCGTTATGCCAGACAGTGACAGGTGCTTAATCACACGACAGTCTGCAGTGAAAGGCATTCATCTATTTGCTAAATAGATGTAGTTTCAATGACACTTGAGCACTCCAGTTTCTAGGGAATTTCTTTGTCATTACTGACAAATTTATTATCCTGACCATTAAATTAATAAAACACGGAGCACACAGTAAGAGCTTTTTGAAGGAAGAGATTTTTTTGGTGCCTCAGAAACCACTTCAGCTCCATGTCCTCAGTTGCCATCTGGATCTTGCCCTGGATCGCCTGCCTAATGACCAGAGGTGGTGGAAAAAAATTAAGTTCAGCATCTCTTAACTGTGGGACAGAACAACATTTAGCAGGGATGAGCCTCCCGCTGGAGGTAACTGACCTTTGTGCACCTTGCCCAGCCATAGTGCTATCTATAGCAGGCTGCTTCTGCCCAGAGCAGAAACATGAACTGCTTTGGCTCCTCACACAACACAAGCTGCCTTTGGTATCAGCACCAAGGTGCTTCTTGTTCCCATAAGGAAGGGCTGTGGCAATGGCCTTTGTTTCTGAGAGAACAGCAGATGTAGGTAAACAGCTGCCTCGTGACTCACATTTTAAAGTTTAGCACTGTCTTTTCCTGTTACCTGCTTGGCTTTAACCTTCCTTTTAGGTAGTATACTGAGATATGCAACTGCATCCACGTTGGCTTTGCTCCCCTTTTTTTGGTATATAAACACTGAGAAGTCAGAAATCCTTATTTTTAAGGGTAGCATGTCTCCCCGTCACTGGGCAGCCTGGCTCGTGGGGCAGCAGGGAGAGTGATCCAGGCCAGCAGCCTGCTGCAATGGAGATAAATTGGGGGCCTGCAGGAGAGCATCAAGACAGAAGGAGGTTGTCAGAGCTGGATGCTTAATGTCATGTGCAGCTGCAGACCTGGTCCTTGCCCTCCTAACAGAACAGCTGCCATTGTGGGTTAGTGTCAGAGCCCTGGTCATCAGCGCTCATGTATTACTAATGCCAGCTGTGTCATCTGCAGAGCATCCCATAAAGCATATCCAGAAAGCCATAAACACAGGCTCTCTCCTGCTGCTGAAGTACCACGGTGAATCTTTGCTTCCCTTGCTCACACAGGAGGTCTCAGAGCTCCTGTAACACCAAGCACTTTACCACTCTGCTCAGGCATTCAGTGACTTAATTGTGTGATGGTATTGATGTAAAATTTAACAGCCACTGTGTGTATTGACTATAGCTTCATTGGCTGCTGCTAGAACATGCTGTGCTCCTGCCCTGCTATTCATTTAGCTGTTTTGGTCCATTTATTAGATATTACAGAGATTTTCCTTTTCTGGACAGAACTGGTAGTGATTTCTGCAGTGGAAACCTATTGGGAATGACTCTAATCTAGTTTCTGAGGATTTGTTTATTGGGGCAGCACATGCTGGGCTAATTCCAGGGTATGTGTTCCATGGTGTCTTTTCTATCCACAAGTGAACTTTTAATGAGGAGATGTAGTACTCAGCAGCCTTTTTTTACTTCCTGGTTTTGTTTTTAATTTTCCTTCTACTTCCACACACATCCCCCCCCCCCCCAAAAAAAAAAAAAAGCTCAGCAAAAGGAAAATTGGCTCAGTCAGTATTTATTGGTAAATTAGTGTTCCTAAAGACTTCCTTTTGCTTGTTCTTTTCTGGAGCTTGGAGAAATAAGATTTCACATAATGCATCTGGGATTGGATTACTGGATTGAATTTTACAAAGTACACTAGGGAGAGCTGAGCCTGTTTAGAAAGCAGCTAAGCCCCTCTAAGTCAGTAAAAATTCAATTCTTGATAGTCGATGGGGGATTTTTTTGGTGGTTTTTGTTTTGGGTGATTTATTTCCTATTGGATGGTGACTTCTCCTGTTAGGTGTTATATCAAGCTTTATAGAGTTTTGGTGGAGGAATGGCAGGGCTGCAGCCTTTTCCTCACTAAAAAGTCATCCTGGAAGTGGGTGAGCTGGTGTCCATCAGCCTGTTTGCTTGTTGAACACAAATATTCATTCTTAAAAGAGCTCTCCAGCTGAGGTTGCATGTTGTGACCATTTTGAAAGTCACAGAAACATGAAAATGTTCTGCAATTCGTGGAAGCTGAGCTTGGGATTGGTTATTCCTTTGCATCTGATCCTTTGTGTACTCAGGAGCTCCCAGTCCTCCCCTCCCTCCCCCTCCTCTCCTGCTGTGATTTGAGGTTTTGGTTCTCAAAACCAGGCCAACCACATTATTATAGTG
The DNA here is from genome assembly GCA_013396835.1 of Psilopogon haemacephalus. NCBI lineage: Eukaryota > Metazoa > Chordata > Aves > Piciformes > Megalaimidae > Psilopogon > Psilopogon haemacephalus. The sequence goes on along the minus strand of VWZI01000276.1, from coordinate 1,072,470 downwards.
CAGATGGCAATAATCTCTGTGTGTGATTCTGATAACAGATCTCAGGACACAGCAGGGCTTGGGAAATTCCAGCTCTGTTGAAGGGATGGGTCACATCCCAGAAGAGGTGTTTGAATTTAGATTGTGTTTCTTTCTGTAAAATTGGCTTGAATTTTTTTTTTTTTTTAATTGGACTTCCCTTTGTGTTTCTTAGGCCAGTGGTGCTGTGTTGCTGGTTGCCCTATTTTGTGTTGCTGGGGGTTTTTTTTGTGCTTGGAATTGATGCTTTTATTTTCAGAAGAGAACGTCAGAGGAGTTTGCACAGTTCTGTGCCAGCCTACTTAGGAAAGGTCTGAGTGTCTGAATCTGGGGGGCTGGTTGGACTAAGCTAGAGGGAAAGGAAAAGTGGGAAGGTTGGAAAATTTTTCAGTGTGCAATAAGTTTTAGTGAGATCATCAAGAATGCAAGAAAGGAGGAAAAAAAAATACAAATCAGAGGAAGACTACTGCCATAGGAAAAAATAAAACCCAACAAAACAAAACAAAAATCAATCAAAAAAAAAAGCAAAAAGGCAAATTTTGTTGAAACCCTTTATAGTGTCTTTTAGAGTCCTTGGCATCCTATAATAGAGAAGGAGCTTGGATGGGAAATGAGCAAAGCAGCAAAGTGCATTTGCTCTTCTAACAGGAAGAAATAATGCTTTTCTAGGTGAGGTTTAATGCTCTCAGCAAATCCCTGCAGCTTATATTTTTACATTATAGTCATTTTCTTGAGTCAGACATCCCTGCTGCCTGCTAAGTAAACACAGAAAGCATAGATTATCAGTTAAGAGTATCGACAGCATTTCAAGTGCTATCAGAGAACATTTAATTCAGTTTAATTTTGTGATAAATCTCATGTTTAATCCTCTGGTTGCTCTGTAATCATGTCTCTATTGATCTTTTCTGAATGACTGCATGCAGTTTAATAAACTTTGCCATTAACCCCAGCTTTCTAAAGGGGGAGATTGATTCCAGTATCAAGTCCGATGGAACCAATAAGTACCTGAACATCATTAAATCTGTCCATTATGAAACATTTGCATTAAGATCAAAGTAAAAAGTGTGGGGGTGAATTTGCAGCTTATTAGGGGAAGAGTTTGCAATCAGAAAGCCTCAGTATGTCAGTCAAAATCAGCAGCAGTTTTCAACCTGCCTGATTCAAACTGACACCTCCTTTCATTCCTTATTTCTCAAATCTATCTTTCATCCTATTGAGCAACCTCCTTCCCTTTTTTTCCCAGACATAATTATATCCTTTAATCCATTCCATCTTTTTTTCACTCCAGGCATTTGTTTAGTCCAGGTTTTGGAGGTCATTTTTGCCTCATAATAAACCTACACAGTTTGCGTGTCTTTTCCAAGGGTTGGTTTGGATTTCCTGTCCTGTACTTCTTTTATAAGGAGTGTCCTAGTTAATGTGAGATGTACAATAGGCTGGAGAATGTGGGACAGGATATAAAATTGAAAAGGAAAAAAAAAAAAAAGAGGGAGAAAAAGAAGAAAAAAAAAATCCTCAAAGATCTTTATTCTAAGCCCTGTTCCTACCTCTCCTCACATGGGCTGTCTCACATACTCTGGGTGCGAAAGTGCATTTGGGAGTTTGGTCTGGATCTGTGAGGTACAGAATTATAGGTATAATAGACTTGTTTTGGTCAGAAAAGACCTCTAAGATAATCAAGTCCAACCATCAACCTAACAGCCCCATGGCCATTAGACCATATCACAATGTGCCATGTCTACAGGGTTTTTCAACACTTCCAGGAATGGTGACTCCACCACCACCTCCCTGGACAGTCTGTTCCAGTGCCTGACCACCTTGGAGCATTGCTTGCACAGGGACTTAATAGCAGCTGGATTGCATTGAAATGGAGCACCTGAATTCCTTCTGACCAAATGTGTTGGTGGCCCTAGGAACATCTGGCCATCTCTGTGACACTGGGCTGGCAAATGGTCCTTCCAAATGCAGTGGGTCTAACTCGGGGGAAGTACAAGGGAAGAGGGGACTGGCACAGGCTGCCAAGATGCTGTCCCTTGAGCAATTTTGATGTTTGGTGTTTGTCAAAACTCAGCTGATAGGGGATGTTCCAGGGCTATGGGAAGTTTAGAAGGGAAATTTCCTACAGTCTTTCCTTCCCTTTCATCCCACTCTTCATTCCTGTGCAGGTTTCAGAAGTCCGTAACCCACAGGAGAATAGAGAATCTTTATTGGTTTCAGAGGCTGCGAGTTGGGTAGAGAGAGTTGTTGGTGATGGGAAGGTTAGCAGGGGAGTGGTCCTACTGGCTCAGGACAGAGGAGGAGAAGGAGGATGCATACAGATGATGATGAGGGAGATGGGAGGAAACCAGTCCTTCTGGAAAGGAACAGAGATCAAGAATTGTTTGGAATTAGGGTGAAGAACAAGGAAGGAGAAATGCTGTGACCTCTCTGTGTTAGGAAGGGAACAGGACATTCAGGGAACCTAGAGGTGTGGGAGGAGAGAAACATGAGAAAACAAGAAAAAAATGCACATGTATGTAGCTGAATGGCAGCAGTGACTGCCCTGGATGAAGCACAGTGATAGTGTGATGTAGGTGCTTTCATCTTCCACTGTGGCTAATGGAAAAGAGACCAAAGACATGGCTTACCTATTCCACACATCACGTGGAGCAGAACAGGAAGATGCAAGTACTGTGTGCTTGGCAGAAGGCTTGGAGGAAGCCCCTGGATTTGGATATGAGAAGGGGTGGGATGCAGGGAAGAAGACCTGTGAACACATTGGCTGTGATTGTTTCACCTGAAGAAGCTGAAGGGCTGCAGAAGCTTGGAAGATGAGGGAGTGACTTTGTTACTGTTCCCAAAATAAGTTAATGAACAGTGCCAGCCCTGAGATGTTCTATGGTGTGTAGCAGTTGGGCACTTAGATTTGTTATCCAGAAGATGGCTGCCTTGATCTAGGTGTGACCAGAGGGAGATGTACCAACTGCTTCATCAGCCCTCACCACCTTTGCAGTGTCTTGTTTGCTCTTTCTAAGCACATGTGCAGCCCCCACTTTGTTCCTGTGGTGTCTGATCCATTTACCTCTATGAGCATTTACCATTCCTAGGCACAAATGAAATGAGATGTAGGTTTACATCCATTTTACTGCTGCATGGGAGCACTTAGGACCCAAATTCACACAGCCATTTATTTCCCTTGGAAAATCAGTCAATGGGAATTAAACAGTTTTAGGCTTCTGAATACCCGCTTTGTGGGTTGGGGCTTAGCTTAGTACTGCAGGTCACTGAGAGGGAGTCAGTGGAAGATCAAGAATTTCAACATATGTCTCCAGGTACCCACATTAATGACTTACCATCTCAGTCTGGCCAGCTCTAATCCTGTGCCTGGCAGGGTACAAGTTGTGATAAGATCAGACAGGAGAGATTTGGATACCAGCACCAACAAGCAGCTTAGAAAACAAATCTTTAATAGGAAAGGTTTCCTTCCAAGTGCAGTCTGATTCCTGCTTACGGTTCTAATTCTCTTCAACATATTCTGTAGCTCTCGAGAGATGCATTGCAGAGCTTTATCTGCTTTCTGCTCCAGGCAAGTTTTTACAGAGAGACAGCAGTTTGGATGCTGTCTACAGAAGAAATGGTTACAAGTTCAGTCGAGACAGCTGGCTGTACGCTAAAGCGTGGTTTGAATATAAGTATTGCTCAAGTGATGTGATTCACAGTTTTTGTAACTCCTTGCAAGTTTGCTAGAGGCATTAGAAAAGCTCTTGACTTGAGATGTTCTGTTTTGGAACCAGATCCCCTGACTCTGCATCCCTACCAAGTTAAATTTGTAGCTTCTAGGTGGTTATAAACAAGAAGTATTACAGAAATTGCTTTTCCAGCCACTGAATAGCCCTGAATATTAGATGACACTTCAGTTTTAAAAGATCTATCCACAAAGTAGCTTAAAAAAAAAAAAAAAAAAAAAGGTTGGATATTTGCAGAAGACATCATATTTTCAGCCACTGCACAACCATAAAGGAAATTCTGTTTTTCTCTAGAGTATGAGGTAGCTTTACAGGGGCTGTGCCCTGTAATAAAGCCATGGAAAGCAGTCATCTCTGCTTTTCCCTTTTTATTTATTCATGCTGTCTTTTGTGCCCTTTTAACTGCATGCTCCACAGGCTAAATCCAGGATGGAAGGGAAGAACTCTGTGTTCCCTCCTCAGACCTGCTGAGCGTACCCGATGTTTGGGGTTTTTGTTTGTTTGTTGGGGGTTTTTTGAGTAGTGCCATATAGACTTTGGAGCATCCATCAGTCTAAAGCTGAAACAGATGCTTTGTTGTGAGGATGTGATGCATTAGCAGACGTGCAGAAATAAAGACAGAAGCCATGCATGGCAGATATCCAGTGGGTTTGATTCTCTCTGCGTTAGGAACGGTGGCTTATACCTCTGTAAAGTAACATCAAAATAATTCTGGTATTTATTTCATTTCTCTGTGTGAATGAGGACTCTTGAGATAGGAGCAACTTATATCTACTTTGTAAGTGGTGCGAAGGACAAGGCAATGATAAATCTTGTCTGTTATGCTAAGCTGTGCTTCTGAACTGCAGAAAGGGGGATTTGCCAATGATCAGCACTGTACAAGAATGTAATCCCTCTGGGTTTTTGATCATCAAATTTATCTTCACTGTATCTGCTTCCTAGGGGAAGAATAAGCCAGGAAATAGAAAGGTTACATATTGCTCTATTGCTTAAACTTTTGTTCCTTAGTATTTATTTTTTTTTAATCTTGAATGCTGGAAGAAGGTTTCTTTTGCAGACGGGAAGTGGAACTGTTGTTTCTTTTTTCCCCTCTAATTACACAAATGATTCTGATCCTTTTCCTAATGAAGGATATTACCAAGCTCACATTAAGTGGTGCAGTCCTCTGGCCCTAGCTGAGCATTCTTTCTCCCTTTTTCTCTCTCCTTATTTTCTAATCACAATCCTTTCATTTTAAAATCTGCCTTCATCAGTCTTTTGTGTGAGGCTGTATGCCACATGCCAAGAACACAGGTAGAGTTAAGTGGTTCCCAGAGACGGAGAAAGAAAATCAAGAGGAACATGAGACAGTAGGATCTTAGGAGACAGAAAACCTAATGTGTTAAGTAGTTTGACTTCCTGACCCACAAGACAGAAAAGACTTGTCTCAAAATAGATTTTCACGTTGAAAATCTCAATAATTATAACCCATTATTGTGTGGAGAGTTTTGGTTTGATTAAAAAATCTGCAGGTTGGGGCATTTGCCATCTGGCATAATCCATGAACACTTTTAGTTCTGTCCCTTTCCTGGCTTGTTTCAGTGCTGTCTGGCCAAAGAGCTGGGTTTGTCCTGCTTGCTTACATGTGCAGACGGCTGCCTCTGCTTTCCCTGCCTTCCTTTAAGAAATAAATGCTATGGATGTTTCCATCTCTCCCTCTATAGCATAATTTCCTGTTGTTTTATGGTTTAGTTGTTTTTTACCTTTGTTGCCTCAAGGTGGGTTTTTTGTCTCAACTCCTGGAGAGCAGATTTTCTGGTCTAGTTTGAGACTAATCTCTTCTGTGGTGTCCCAACTCTTTTCCTCTCTGTAGCTGTGATATTTCAGTGAGCATCTTGAGACCTTTAGAATACATTGAACTTTCCTGGTGCTGTACCATCTTTCTGCAAGACAAGGAATACAGAGGTGCTTCTGATTTGATTTACAAACCATAATACATATTTTATGAATGCTGAGTGCTGCGCTAATGAATGGTGCCTGTGTGAAAGCCTGGAGGCTGAAGTCATCTGTTTAGCCCTAGTGCAGGAATAGCAGGGATGAGAGCTGTCTAAGCCCACATCCATTTATTCTAACCCTACCGATGAGGGGGGATACCCTTTAAATGTAAGATTTATTGGCCCACTAACTCCTTGGCCTCAGTCCGTGGCCTGCCAACAAAAGTGCCATTTGAATTATTCAGAGGACACCATATGTATGTGGAGAGCAAAGGAGCCCACAGCCAGCTTCCTGCCAAGGGCCTCACTGCAGGGAAATAAGATTTCATTGCACAAGTCTCCTGGTAGAGTTGGCAGGACATTGGACAAAAATAAAGAACTGATGCTTTTGAACATAAAATAAACAAGGTTAAAAGAGGACATATTCTGAAAGCTAAAAAAGCCATGTCATTTAGTCCTAAGAGAGCATGTGCATTTTGGTCAGCCTATGTAAGTCTTGCTGAACTCCAGATACAGCGTTTTGAGTTTTGGAAGCTTGAGATTTTAAAAATAATTTCCATTCCAAATCAGAACAAATGTAATAAAAGAAAGGCAAAGAAAATAAAAGAAATCTATATGAAGGGGGAAAAAAATCCAGAAGTTTCAGGGCAGAGCTGAATAGTTACTCAATTATTTAGACAACACTCTCTCTGTGTTTTATATTACTCAGTGTGGTACTTGATAACAGTTCAGTTGGCTTCTCTCCACCATGAAAATCCCATTTTCCAAGGACAACAATTTTTTGCCCAGCTGTGACATGAAGCTGACCCTTGAGCTCAGGTGCAGGCATCTGTGTGAAGTGTAGCCAGTGGCAGCCCGTGCCTGCAACTGAATGCATTTCTGCATTGGATCAGGGCAAGGCTATTCATGGTTAGCAGTACTCACTTTGGGAGAATGTGGCCATGCTGCATATCAATTTAGGGCTCAATACTGTGAAATAAACCTAGGGCCAGTGTGAAAAGATTTTCCTTGGCTGCAAGGTTTGCATACTGTGTGAACAGTCTTGGGGGTGTAAGTTAGGTAAAGCATGTGTGGGATGGAAGGAAGCACTCAGTTGTGCCCTGAATTCTTCTGGAGTTTGTGCTCATGGAGAGGCGTTGGGTAGGAGAGGGCAGCCAGCATGGACAGGCATAGCCCTCATTGCTGTGACATCTGTCCCTGGGTCCCTCACTAAATGAAAAAAAAAGGTGTTATGAAAAAAGTACTTACTGAAAATCATTTGAAAAATTTGTAAGAGTGTACACAGAGGAGCTGGAAAGAACCTGGCTGAGATGATGCCAGCAGGGATGCAGATTCCCTGTGTTTCAGATAACACAGATGTAGAAAAGCCAGTAGTAAAAGTAATAAAAGGTGCAATAAAGATGGTTAAGTCAAATTTGCATGAAAGGGCTGTGCTAGCAGCTTGAGTACAAAAAGTCTCTAGGGAAAAAAAAAAAAAAAGACAGGACTTGTAGGCTGGATAGAGTGAGACCTTTAGGATCTCTTTCTTTTGGCAGCAGTACACAGGTTTCTGACTACATCACTCTCAGCGAATCAGCTGTGTCTGTGTGGTCTACTGTGAACCCAGGCAGCTGCAAGAAAACCAGTTCAGTGCATCTGTAATCTAAAGATGGCACTGCTCAGCACTTTCTCCACACCAGCACCAAGAGCAGATTTTTTTTTCCTTGCTGTGGTTGCATGGACTCCAGTAATTTGAGTGACTGCTCTCCACAACTGTGGGCTGATGACAAAATTGAGAAGGGAGAGGGGAGGGTAAGGCCGAGAATACCATGGCACGTTTGAAAAAGATGAAAAAAAAACCCAAACCCTGGCAATCAGTTGCTCTGATACTCACCTGCAGGTGTGACACCTCTGATTTCACAGAGCCTCTTTGGCCCAGCGGCTGGCATTGCAGCCTTGCATTTTCAGCTAAGCATTTATTTTTGTGTAGCATCTGTGGGGCTTAGTTAAATACTCAGAGAGCTGTCATGTGGGACTGTCCAGTTTGCTTTGCAGCTGAGTTGCTGAGCCATTTTGTGGAACTGAGCACCTTTGAAATGTTGAGTAATTGCAGTCTGCTGTTGTCAGTGTCCACAGGTAAGCATCCCACTGGGCACCAGTTGTGTTTCTGTCCCCAGCTATCTGGGGCTGCAGGACACAAACGACTCTTACCCCTTTGCCAGGAGTAACAGTGAGGGTACTGCACGCTGATTGGAAGCTTAAAGAGAAATTCTATTTATGAGAGCGTATATACAAAAGGGCAATCAAGGTAGAATAAATATAAAACCCACTAGGCCTAAACTGGCCTTCTAGAATCCTCCACCCCCACTCGCCCTGAGGGTAGGCCAAAACTGCCCTCTCCAGCTGCGGCCTACGAGGCCTCAGTGGGCCACATGAGGCAGCTCAGTTGCCTGCCAGCATCTCCCCCTCTAACCATGAGGTAAGAACCCACACAGCTCCTGGTGAGGTAAGAACCCACACAGCTCCTGGTGAGGTAAGAACCCACACGGCTCCCGGTAAGAACCCACTTGGCTCCCAGTGAGGTAAGAACCCACACGGCTCCCAGTAAGAACCCACATGGCTCCCAGTGAGGTAAGAACCCACACGGCTCCCAGTAAGAACCCACACTGCTCCCAGTGAGGTAAGAACCCACACTGCTCCTGGAGAGAAGGGAGGGAGATCAGTCAGGAACTGCCTTTTAAGCTATGATACTTGAAGACAGAATAGAATAACAATATTACAATATCCCGGGACGAGCAGTGGGGATGGACCTCTATGGATTTGTTAAGGGAGACCCAGGATCCCTCAAACTGCCACAAGGAGTAAGTCCTAATTTTTTTGTATTCAAATGCTTGAGTAAAATTTCACCTTAAACATGCTTTTTAACATGTCAGGGTGAACATTTTAGTGTATGCTCATGTTCAGCAGTCTCAAAATAAATAAGGGCAAACGTATGGAGGGGCAACCTCATTGCTCTCTACAACTACCTAAAGGGAGGTTGTAGCCAAGTGGGGTTGGGCTCTTCTCCCAGGCACCCAGCAACAGAATGAGGGGACACAGTCTCAAGTTGTGTCAGGGGAGGTATAGGCTGGATGTTAGGAGGAAGTTCTTGACAGAGTGATTGGCATTGGAATGGGCTGCCCAGGGAGGTGGTGGAGTTATCATCCCCAGAGGTGTTCAAGAAAGGACGGGATGAGGCACTTAGTGTCATGCTCTAGTTGATTGGATAGGGCTGAATAGGTTGGACTGGATGATCTTGGAGGTCTCTTCCAGCCTGGCTGATTCTATTCTTCCCATTAAAACCCCACTGAATGAAGTGAGCCTGAAGACACACATACACATGTAATTAAATGTGAGAAAGCGATTTAGGTAAGGCACAGGCACATCACGGAGCCTGTGTGAATGATCATACAGGAGCAATGCAGATGTCATTTGAAGTATCAGCTTTCTTAAACTGTTGAGGAATAGTGTCAGCATCTAAAGACAGCATGCTGGAGAAAGGCATGGGCTGTTGGTTCAACATAACAGGGAAGGCCATTTGTTTTACTGGGTAAAACACTTAGAGATAACTTCCTTAAGTCTAGTGTGTTAGTAGAAGTCCCAATTTCGTTGTGCTAAAGAGTGATTGCTATCTCACTACAACAATAAACAGTGTGAAGTCCAAGTAGAACATTGTTAATAACATATATTCCTTAAAATGCTAAGTAGAACAGCATTTAAAACATACAACTGTGGCTGAGTTGAGGAGCAGCATGTGTACAGGAGCCTTTGTTTCTGTTTGCCTGATGTGTGGACGTATCAGGCAGCTATGGATTTAAGTTCCTTCAGGTTTGTTGCAGTTCATTTATTTGCGTCTTGTTTTTTTATTACCTGTGATGCTACTGTTAATGCTACAAAAGCCTGTGGTACTTCTTGGAGATCCTAAAGTCAGTTACACAAACAGATTTTACTCTAGAAGTCCATCTTAAGTCCATTTCCCACCTGTTACAAAACTGAAAGGTGCACAGTGAGGGAGGGGATCACAGGAGGGTTTTTGCTGCTATGAGTTGATTGTAATTAGAATTCAGTTTTCCTGTGCCTGCATTTAGTATGCAGCATTGAGGGAGGCCATCACACTACATATTTTAGATACAGTGATTATCTGTGTCCTTATATATGTAGTGCTTACTAAAGCCTGATCTGCAGGAGTGCTCAGCACTGCTGGGAGCTGCTGAAATCGATGAAGGATGTGCTTCATTAGATAAAGTGCTCTGCAGAGCTCAGTCCTCTGAAAGATCAGATCTTAGGTGATTTTTAACGGGTGCTTAAAATTAGCAGGCGTTTTGGACCCGAACATGTCAGGACTGTTTTTTGCCACCTATAAAAGTGAATAGCAAAATGCCTTCATCTGGCTAAAGAGCTGAAAATAGGCCATTGATATTTGTGCTGCATCTGATTCTATAGTGAGGAGCTGTATAGAAAAAGCCCTTGAGGAAATTAATAATTGGGTGTTCAGAGGAGGGTGTGAATGGAGTGTAAGTAAACAAGTTTTAGAAACACATGTTGGACAAAGAGGAGAAAACAAAATCTTGGGTGGCTGCTCATTAGCTGAGTGCTTTCCATTCTGCTCAGAGATGCGGGTGCATGAGATCGTGTAATTAAAGATTGTATCATGACACATACACATAAGAGGGCTGAATTAAGGTGGTGGCTGCAGCCTTAATCCTGGCCTTTCATAACTTCCAACTCCTTGACTTCCTAACCTCAATAATGTTGCTTTAATGTAGGGTGGGATTTTTTTTTTTTTTTTTTTTTTTTGGCATGCAGTTTAAATCAGTGGCACCTGAAAAAGGAACCTTCTGTTTATCAATGATATTGTTAACAAATGATTTTGGGATGAAAAATCAAAGCAATCTCTTTGCTGCAGCAGTGCTTTTATAAAACATATCTCAGGCAGACAGCAACTTGCTTTTCCATTGTTTTGCCTTCATCTGTAATCACCACATAGCGTCCTGCAGCCTGGTACAGCATTTCATCTTCAGTCTGTTGCACAACCCTTTTTGCACAACACTGAACCACTTTGTTTTCAGATTCCAGACAGATGCAGGAGGCAATGGATTGTAATTTTATGAAAACAAAGCCAACAAAACAAGATGAAACCTTTCTGCAGAGGTCTTGCAACTTGAAGAAATTGCTGGGATCAGGGGATGGGCTACTGCACCCACTGTAGTTAACATCTTGGCTCTCTTCACCACTCCCTTGTGTCCTAAACCACCATAATTTCTATGCTTTGAGAATCCTTTTATCTTCCTTATTGCACTTTACACCTGCTTGCCTTTCTCCCTGCTGTTGTTTTAAGAGTGTTTGCAATTTCTTCCCCTAGATAAATGCTTTTGAGGAACTAATTGTGCATTCAGAAGAATGCAGTGTTTAACTATCCTACCTGGAGGGAAATGAATGACTATTATAAGGATCTTGTCTTATTTTCTGATTTTGCAAGATTGCAGGGACTAGTGCATGGGTTTTAGACCTTTACATCTGGTTGTTAGTGCCAGGACTAAAGCAGCAAATTCTGAAATGTGTATGAGAGAGGGAGATAGAGGTATTGAAGTTTTATGGCTTTTTCATCCATCAGCTATAAATAGAACAGAAAACACAGTACAAGTCAGTGGAGGCTGTCAAGATGTGATGGCTAATTTGGTACCCTCATTTCCTGATTCTGAGGGAGGTTTGGTCCAGTTTGTGCAGCTTGTTGTGTGTGTTGCTCTATTGGATACCCACAGCCTGGTGCTAACATAGCTGCTGGATTTTTCTCAGCTGTACTCTTCAGGCATCTTATTTTTTGCAAGCTAAACTTCTGTACAAATTCTCTCAGTGAATATGGAGCTGGGTGGCTTTGTCAGTGTTTCTGTCTGTACGTTTTTTCATCAGAAGCTCTTTGGCTGCTTCTTGCTTCTCCTCACGTCACATCCCTGGCAAATAAAACACTTCTGCAGCTGACAGCAAGGGCTGAGGTGCTGAGTCTGTCTTGTGGTTGTGTCCCTAACTTGGGAAGAATTTCAAATCAACTTCTGTAGCTAGTGAAAATGTGTTTGTTCCCCCCCGCTCCCACCCTTAATTGTCTTCATTGTTCTGCATTGGTGTTCCTATCAAATGTGAATTGCTCTTACCTTGAACATAGACGAAAGGCTTCAGAAGTACCTTTCCTACAGTACTGTTTGTCAAGGATGCTTGGATGTCTGAGTAGTGGGCAGGGGCAAACTAATACATTTGAGCTTGCTTTTCTAACTGTGGTATAAGTGGAGCATTGCTTTGACATTTCATGACTATTTGATAATGGGGTAAGAGAAAAGGGTTGAAGATGTCTTATTTTTTTATATTTGAATTATTGTTGGAGTGAAGGATAAACTGTTGATCTCTGATATAAATCTGTTGTGGAATTTATCAAGAATCAGAGGAGCAAATAATTGGAAGATGGTTGTAGACTGAGGCAGTTGTTATTTGGTTTACTAGCTCAGCACACTAATCTACTTCTGTTCTTAATAATAAGTTCTTAAAAGCTGCACTTTACTGGGGTCATGTTGGGTGTGAATTCAGAAACTAAGTTCTTGCAGCACTGGAATCACAATGAGAATCCACAATGATGGTTTAAAAGATCAAGACTTGAAACCCCTGCACAGTGCCTTACATTTTCATCCAGATAAGTGCCTGCAGTGTGTTTGCTACATGGTGCATCTACAGCGTTGCTCTTCTTCAAGTATTCCCGTAGAAAAGTCCCCTACTAAGCGGTGGAACAGAGGTCCTGCTGTTGATGTGTAGTTTCTAGGTCATTGCCAGAAGGAAGGTGGCTGCAGGGTAAGGGCAGGAAGAAAGGAGAGCAGTGATGGACTGGGTCTTGGGCAAGATTTGTGAGGGTGAAGCAAGTACCTCATAAAGCAGTGTGAAGCACTGCTCAGCTTCCACTGAGGATCTGATTTAAAATTAATGAGCTCTCTTTTACATAGCAAGAAGATGGACTTTCCTGAAATAAATCAGGCACAGCACCCTGAAAGCTTAACGCTTGATGAGAATGCAGTGTGTCCTTCAAGCCTCTTACCTCGAGAGAATGTCTGATGTAGCCATGGTGGCTGCTTCTCCTCCCCTCACCAAATGCAGTGCTTGGATTGAAATCGTTAATACTAATTGGGGCTGAGATGATTGCAGTGCCACCCCATCAGACTTCAGCAGCCCTCCTGCTCGCCGACGTCGCGGCAGGAGTCTGTTCAGCATGGGCGGCTCTCCGCCGCTGTGGCACGTACAGTGGTATCAGCTTGATTAATGTGCCCAATAGAAATAAAACAAATGGAATATTTTTTTTTTTTTAAGATTATAGAGTACACTCATAAATATTAATGAGCTTTTGTACTGAATTGCATGTAATTACATATTTATATATTTAAGTCACCTTCCTGATACACTTAAGGCACTTTACTGATGAAAGATATCTCTGAATAAGATGGTTTTAAACCATGCCTAATATGTTTGTAGGATTTATTTAATAATGTGTGGGCTTGCATGCTGGCAGGAGAGGAGAAAAACCTCCATTAAAGTCTGAATGTGTTGTTCACAGAGTCTGCTACTTAGTTTGAATCAGCTCCATGGGTAGCTGCTGAAAAATGCGTCTCGACATGAAATATTACTACATCTCCTTATCTATGTAGATAAGGTCTGTGCAGTCCTGTCACCTTAGAGTAATTACAGCTTATTACTCTAATCATGATGATGCCTGAAGTCTGTAATTAAGATTGTGCTGGCTAATGTGCTAGCACACGGCATGGTACAGCTATTGTCCTATCTAAACAACAGAAAGATAAAAATGGGATGAGGGAGAAAGGGCAAAAGTGGAGAAGTGATTTATGCAGGGCCGCGGTTCCCAGCCAAGCACCACCTCCTTCCAACCAACGGCTTCCAGGAGTGCAGAATCCATGTGTGTCCTCCACAGCCTCATAAGCTGCAATCCCAGGCAGTGTACAGCCTCAGATGTGACAGTCAACACCCTGTGTGATCTCTATACAAGCTAACTTTAATGCATCCTCCCCACTCGTCTCTAAGCTTTTATTCTTTTAACACATCCCTGTTGCAGTCCAGCCTGCAGATGAAAAATTTAAGCATACTTCTGTATACCTGTATGATTTGACCGTTAAAAAATAGTATGTGTATATATATATATATATCTATCTATGTATGTATGTATCTGTAGAAAACAATGAGAGGTTCTCCAATACAATTCAATAAACAAAGGGTTTGACCCACAGCACTCTGTAATTTTCTCTGCAGCAATGTCAGCTGGTGAAAAGCAGACACTGCTCTGAAGGAATGTGGCTGTCTAAATGCCAATCTTTTTGTCCACATTTCACAGTAAGCCCACCCAGCAAACTGGATTTAAGGCCCCCCTCACAATTTGTAAAATGGCAAGTGATGCAGGTATGGAGCTGCCTTTCCTTTCTGGTTGTGAGCATGAGAGGCACCTTATTTTCTGAGATGTCTGCAGACTGTTCCCTCCTCTCTCAGAAGGTTCCTTTCCATGGAGTCTTTAGAAGGCTGTGTGAGTTTGATGTCACCTGCAGATTCTTTCATCCCAGTTTTGGCATAAGCTAAATTTCCTTTAGGTGAATCTAGCAACTCACGAAACTTTCTGCAATTGGCTAGAACATGAGCTTCTTATGGAGGAAGTTACCCCAGATACACCCATAGTGATCTGCAAAATGTGACCCATTTTACACCCTCTTTAAATCTAACGGCCACTAGTAATTTCTTCGTAGCAGTCCTAGCCCCACTAGACATTTTATAAGCTTCTGGAAGCCTGCCACTCTTTCATTTAGATCACTCAGAGCTGGGGCGGGGGGGTAGAAATCCCACAAAAAAACTATTTATTTTAAAATTCTTTTTATTTTCCAAGAAAGTTTCTTCACTCCTTCAACCTTTCACATTTAAAATGAGTTGTCTTACCAGCATTTCTATCTACAGATATGAGTTCTGTGTTTTAACAGAAATTCTGTACTGGTTTACTGGACTGCTCTGGAAGCATTGGGTTGTTTTGTGCTGATCTGGAAAAATAAGTATTTGTTTCTTATTAACAGCACAATGATGGGTATCTTAAGGCACAACTCTGTTCTGTGATAAAGAAGCTTGTTGGCTGGCATTGAAGAAGTTATTTGTTCTGGTCTTTATTCCTGTGTGGAATTTGCTTTGTGACAATTGCAGTGTTAGTTTTCCAGTTTATTTTGCAAAGTTTGGCAGGCTGAGACTGAGGGTTGAGAGAATGGCTATGAGGTGCTCTCTATTATCCAGGAGGTAGGTCAGTGTGGTTTTTCAGTTGCTTTGTTTGCTTCTTATGAAGCTTTTGATGATGAGCATTGGTGAAACTGTTACTGCAGTCTATGACACCTGAGAATTTGACTCTGTGCATTTATGACATGTATCTGAATCTAAAACCTTCCTGGGAAAGGAGACAGAAGGTGTGCTCAGAAAAGTGATTCTCTCCCTGTCTATTTCCTTGGGCATGCTCCGTGGGGATCTCACAGTGCTTTCGCAAGTAGATCTGAAAGCCTCTTATGAAGATCAGTGCTGCTACTGACTTCTGTTTTAGTAGCTGGAGGAACCAGAGAAGAGAGACACGACATTCTTGAAGTAGTGATCCTGCTTTATAGTGGAGGATGCTCAAGACGTTTTCATGAGCTTCAATGAGGCTCCTAACATTCCTCATATGACTCACACTGTGTGAAGGAAAGCTTTGGGTATTCCCGATAGCTGAAGAAAAGGTTTTAAAAATGTCCTATAGCTTCTGTACTCTACTCCCTTCTTTATTGCCTGTAAAATTTTCTTTTTAACCAAATATCAACTGTCTTCAGTTTAATTAATGTTCTCATTGGTTTCAGTTATGAATTTTGTGAAGCTCTTGTGTTTCAGATAGGTATTTAGGGAGCATTCTTTAATTAAGCCAAACTGATTTTTGCCTTTAGGCACGGGGGTTTTTTGCATTAAAAGGTGGCATAATTTGAATTATGTTCTTCTGAACCTGAATCTTTATGTGACACAGGGAACGATAGTCGGTTTCTTTCCTGCTGTCAGATATCATATAAAATGACAATAAACAGCAGCATGAATTACAGAATCTGAGAGTGTTGAGGGTTGGAAGAGATCTCTGGAGATCACCTAGTCCAACCCTCCTGCTAAAACAGGGTCACCCACAGCAGGTTGCCCAAGATCACAGTATCCGGTGAGGTTCATAACCTCTCCAGAGAAAGAGAATCCACAACCTCTCTGGGCAGCCTGCTCAAGCATCCTCAGAGGAATTTTCTCCTCATGTTTAGCTGGAACCTCTTGGTTCCAGTTTGTACCCCTTGCCCCTTTTTCTATTACTGGGCACCAATGTAAAAAGCCCAACGCCATCCTTTCCACACCTACCCTTTTCATATTTAGATGAAGACTTACTTTACTGGAGGTCATGGAGAAGTTCTGGTCAAAGCAGCCAGGTGTGTTAATAGAGTGTACCTAAATTATTACAGTGATTAAGGAATATGCACCTTATGTGGAGTAGATGGGGCTTAGCAGACTATTTATTACATGAACAGCATGCATTGTAATTTACACCTTTCAGTAGCCTCTAATTCTTCTCTCCTAATTATCTTTTAGCTTCCTCTGCTTTTTAATTCTGTGATATAGGAAAATATTTTTTTCAGGTAAAATTTCTTTGAAAGAGAATTATGAATTCCATGTTTTGCAGGTTACCAGTAAGAAAATAGTTTAAACTGGAGGTTAAGCAACAAAGCCTGTGTTTGTGTTTTGTACAGACAGACGTTGATTCTGTGGTTTACAGAAAGATCAGTAACGAAGTTTTCAGATAAAAGCTTTTCCCCACCCACTCTGAGATTTGGAAATCTTCTCCTTAGGTTAGCCTTGAGGGAAACATCCACTGAAGTCAACTGGGATTCATTGGCTATAATTGAATTTAGGTCAGCTCTTGCCTTGGCTTGTCAAATACAAGAAATAAGAAAAATAACTGAGAAAAGCTAAGCCTTGTTTAAATCAAAGATGGGGGAGGGGGCATCTTTTGGTGAATTGTGAGCTTGATGGGATGACATCTAAAGGAGCATCTCTCTGCTCCTGGGTATTCACTCCATCTTGCAGATTTTATCATGCATTTATCTATCATTTGATTAAGTGGACACCAGTCAAGTTTGTTTTTTTCTTTTCTGGTGAGGATTTCCTTGAGAATGCTTTGCTGGTCACCTAGAATTGCTGCTTGAAAAGGTCAAACTGGAGCCACATCTTAACCACTGTGTTTTTTCTTCTCTTCCTTTTCCCTCTGCAGAAGGACATAGCTCTGAAACCTCAGGAACGTGTGGAGAAGAGGCAGAATCCTCTAGCCAAGAAGAAACGGGAAGCACTTACCAATGGGCTGTCATACCTTCCTAAAAAGAACAGACTTCACCACCACCAGTACAGCTCTGACCGAGAAAACGATCGCAATCTCTGCCAGCACCTTGGGAAGCGGAAGAAAATACCGAAGGGCCTCAGACAGGTGGGAGATGAGTTAGCTGTTGTGGGGAGGGAGGGCTTTGGCTGGTGGCACATGGTCTGTAAAAGCACATTTCTCACTTTGTGAGAATGCTTATTTTAACCTCTTTGTGGCTGGTTTGTTCTTGGGCTCTTGGGTGCCATTTAGTACTGTGTCCTGGTACTGAAAGAGATTGGCTGAGTGGGGAAGCAAGCACGGTGCATTGATGGTAGAGCTGAGTTGATTAATGAATACGAAAAAGGTTGGAAGAGCTTTTGTAGACTGGCTGTGAAACTGCCAGGGCAAACAAATGTGGCCTCTTTGTTATGTTTTTAGATCAAATTTGTACTATTAAATAGGCTTTATTGTCTTTTAACTTTGAACACAGAAGCCTAAGACTCCCTCTGAACATCAAGGCCAAGGTGAGGTAATTCCAAGAGGGGTGGCTGTTAATCAAGACAGCTGCAAGACTGATTAAGTTGGGAGGAGTTCATTTGTGGGATATTAGTGACCCCTGTGTGTGTGCTCTTTTGGGTTGCTAACCACCTGCTCCCAGGCAAGAACTTCCTGCCTTTCCCACAGTGCTATTCCCTTGCTGCAGGAGCTGTGGTGAGTGTGCAATTTCCAGAGCTGCTGTAAATATTGTTCTCTCTTTCAGAATCGTGTAGTGTCCTTGTTATGGGTCTTTTGGTGAAAAGCAAAAGGTGTGGCAGGTGTAAGTTCTCTGGTGAGCAGGATGCAGGGGGAAAAAAGGCATGGTTTGCATTTGTGTGCTTTTGTGGTCATTTGGCTCGCTAGCTGTGAAACTGAAGTCTAAAGCAACAGTAAAGAGGTCAGCTTTCACCTAAATTTGATATGAATGTCTTTTCACCCAAAACTTATGTGTCTAGTGGAGAGGGCTGAGCCTTCATTTTTTATTAGTGCAACTCCAATATTGCTTTGTAGAGAAACTTCTAGAAAACAGTGTGACTTTGTTGCTGCTCATTTTGTGAGCTCAGGAGGATAGAAGGAACATTGAGGATGGCACATGTATTGACTTGTACTCAATTTTGATTCTTCAGAGTTACAGAAGCTGATAAAAAAATTGGTTTTGTGGTTATTCTTAAGTCTATACTGTCTACAGAAGTAAGAGTGTGCACAGCAAAGCAAACAAATAGTAAAATACTTGCTCTGGTACCGCAGCTGTTAAAGGTATTTATTCTGATTTCATTTGTCATTGTATTTCAAAGGAAAATAGGAAAACTCTTCAGGATAGTTGATGCGATGGTTATGCTATAAGTGGATATTGAAAGTTTGAAGTGTTTCCTTAACTGCTTTCTGTGTTCACCTACATAGTCTTTACTCTGTTCCTTTTTAGTATGTCAAATGGTAAATGTGTCTGCTCTGTGCAGAAGGAAGTGCCCTTAGTGAAAGCTCACTCCTTGCATTGTTTGGTTTCCCCAATATAGCTGCTGTCAGGTGAAACCTTTTCTGCCCAGTACTTGAGCTGGGAAGGAGTCAGTCTCAGTGCTGATAGAGGTTATTTGTGAGGTTATGTTTTCAGGAATAAGTATACACTGGCTTGAAAGTTATTGAGTTGACAAATGTCATGGAAAATGGTTTTTCTTTTAGCTGATAAATCTGAGCACTCTGCTTAATTCCTGTGGGATAAGGCTGAGAGGAAATAAAATATCTTGCACAATATAAATTTAATGCAATTGGTATAGCTTCTTAGATAAGAACATTTCAGTCTCATGAGCAGTTTAGGTGATGACAAACCCAAGTGGCTTTGGCACTTAGACGTGGAAAAAAGACATCATGGAAAAGACTACAGAGATCATTTGAAAAGACATGCTCACAACCTTTGCATGTAGGATTTCTGGTAAGCATTTTCTCTGTCTTCTCTCAAGAGAAAGAAAAAAAAGGAGAATGCTGAATTCTGAGGTTGGTTTTCTCTGATCATGTAGCGCTCTTTTTCCCAGAGGAACTCTTGGCTGCACACCTTGCTCTATGCCACTGAATTCCTGGGCTTTTGATGGGCAGCGAAGTTGCTTGTCAACCTTCTCAGGTAATAAAATCCAGCAGCCCCAGTTCTTGGCTTGTTATGATTGGCAAAGTAAAAGCATCCAAAGCCAGTTAAAATTTGATATGCCTCTGGATATATACCAGTTAAAATTTGATATGCTTCTGGATATATATGGTGTCCTTGCTATAGGGTCACAGAATATTTCCATTTGGAAGGGACCCACAAGAGTTGAGTTCAGTTCCTTGCTCCTCAGAGGACTATCTACAACTAAACCATTAGGGCTATATATTTTGTACCTAAACAACGTATCTTGGTCCTGTTGTCTCCAGAGGAATCTTGAATTGTCACATGTGAGTGTTGAATGGCAGGATGCAATCTGGATGCTGCCACTTGCTGTCCTGTGCTGGTGTAAGACCCTGACTGCAGTCTCTCTGAGTTGGGAAATGTTTTATGCCTGGAGATCTTGTTCATTGTTTTACCAGTAGTTAACAGTCCTGTCTGATACACCTTTCTGTGAAATCTGTTATCTGCTGGAAGTAACTCTCCCATGCAGGATTTACTGTTTGACGTGGGAACTTCATAGAGATTTGGTTGAAGGCAGCTATTGGAAGGCCTGCTAATTAGTTTTCGGAGAAAAAAATCCTTTCAGTATTCATGCAGGTATTTATCCAGCTATGCTGAAATGCCTACAGGTTTATTGAAAACCAGAAAATGTGAAACTGTAGGTTAATTAAGGCTCATATTTTACTAGCGAGAAGACTTTTGAACTCTGTTTTGTGAGCTTTTATAAATGCACTTATTAAATGCCTCAAGGAAATTTTAGTTGGCGTTGAGCAAACACGAGGCTCATCAGAACATTTCTCCAGCGTTTTCAATTTAATTTCCTTTACGTTAATTGGTGATGGTGTGTTTTTATGTGTTCTCTGTTTAAAAAACAAAAAAAAATCATTGGGAAATCTTAAAGTGAACATTTTAAAATTGAAGGGCACAAAGAGGTTGGCAAAATTTTGTAAATAGCTCTTAATGAGTTTTTATTCCTTGAGGTTGGAGCAGGGCACACTAGGTAACAATGAGCTTTCATTGCAGGAGTGTTGAGAGTGCTTTGATAGTGAGAGGGAAGCATTGTTCCTCTTCACTCAGTGGATGTGTGTTTTGGAGAGCAGGAGACACTGCCTTTTTCTACCTCTCTCATTCCCTATTTTGTTTTCTTTATCTGCTGGGAGATTCATGCATCTTGCAGAAAGGTATTGTCTTTGTGTGTTTTCCTGAAACAGAAGTCTGTGCTGGGCAAGTGGTATCTTAGCTGGTTTCTGTATGTAAGACAGCAAACTGCTGCTGGGCTCTACCTTAACTGTCTGATTGCAAAGACACTTGAAGAATATCAAATCTAAGGCCTGGATCTGTGTGAGTGCAAGGAAGGAGACAAACTGGGCACAAGGGGCACACAATGAATAAAGAGAAGAAATGATGGAGGGATGGATTAGGAGGTATTTTATAATGAGGTACAGAGAAAATGGGAAGAATAGCAAGAAAAGGTATGCTGATGACTCTGGCAGTCATCAGCTATAAGTTTTGGAAACTGTTGGCTTTAACCTCATAGTCCATTACATGAATCATGTAAAGGGGATGGAGGGAAGTACTGAAACTTTTCTTCCTCAGAATTAAGTCCATGGTTCCCTTGGCAGTCACACCCTGAATTCATACACCTTAAATCTGAAACTGCTGAGGCTTCTGATTGCTCCAGACTCACTGTTGTCCCATTTCACTGTGCCTTGTGGGAGATTTAGTTGTGGCACGCTTGTTCTCTAGTGCTGAGGTACTTGTGTGCTTCAGTACAGCAAACCTCTGGTGCAGAAGGTGGCATAACCACTGTGTGATCAGCATTTAATCACATTTACAGTCAGCAATGACTTTTGCACGCTCTTAGACAAGTCTATGCATGACAGGTAATGAGAACAGAGCAGGAGGTAGGTGTTAGCTGCATGGTTTGTGGTGACATTGGTCGGGCAGCTGAGCAGATGGGTTTGATTGTCACCGGCAGTGTGATTCCAGTGAGAGCTGACTGTGGTGACAAGCGATTTACAATGTGCTATTTACAGTTTGGGTTTGCAGTCTCTGAATGACATCTGAGTGCTCTTTAGCAACTGCTTCCATTACTGCTTTTCTAAGAGCTGTTAATTGAAAATGGAATTGTGGGTGGGCTTTGGGAGTGCAATAGCAGCTACAAGGCTTAAACACAACCACAGAGAGCTGTTCAATTTCTCTGACCCCCAACTTGGAACTCTGCGCTGAGCGGCAGTAAGGGATAAATTGTGTGTTTGTGCAGTGTGAGGTCAGATAACTTGGAAATAGCTGTGTACAGCATGGCTGCACCATAATGAGTGAGAAAGGCTTGAATCTTCTTTTGCACAGCTGCTGTGATTTGGGGTTGCTAGATAGGCAGCCAGTGGATGTTGGTACCTACAAAACTGCTGAAGGCCAGGAAAATAGCTCACACAGGACAACAGAGAAGTTTGCCAGCTGTGCTGGGTATCTTTGGGCTAGTTCAGCACTGGTGGGGGTCTGAGTGTCTATGGCTGAAATTAAAGAGAATGTTGCTGCTGACTTGTAGTGTGTGGGACCAAAGTTCCAAACCTTAGGAGTGGTACCAGCTTGTCATCAGGGCAGCAGCTGTACTACTATGCCTCTGTGGAAACTACAAACAAAGGAAAGTAACATCATCTCAGAGAGAGATGGTGTTTTGGTTTTAATTTCAAAATACCAGCACAACCACTTGGAAATTACTAGATTTGCTGTTTGCTTTGCAACCTACATGGCATGGTTTGATTATGTGCAGGTGTTGGCAAAAGGCTGAAGTCTAATGAAGCAAATGTGACATGCCTGGTCTGTGTTGATATCATGTCCTCCCCAGGCATTGTTTATTTGCCAATCCACCTTATTAACAATATTTAATTTGAAAAATTATATTTTATTTTTAAAAAATAAAAAATCAGACTACAACACTGAAAGTATAGAAAGGGCCATGTACAGGATACATTGCAGTATGAGTAGATGTAGTAATATAGTAGATGAGGATGCTGATGTGATAGAGCTAGCTAAATCTGGGCTTTCAGAAACCTTTGGTGGATGGAAAAGGAGGAACACATCTATGGAGGAAGATGTAAACTGGTGAGGTTTTGCATAGGTCCAGGCTGGGCTGTGTGGGTTTTTTTTGAGAGGTAAATGTTACCCAAGGGTGTGTATGTGGAAGGGTATGCCCAAAGAGGGGGCCCATTGTGTGAATTAATACGATCTGTGCCTGCTAATGTCCGAGTCACTGTTATCTAGTCTATCATCGTGCTGCTCAAATGTTGAGTGCTTTGTGCTGGCCACTCAGTAATTTCATCCTCAAAAAAGAGCCATGCTGCATTTTGCAGGCATGCAGAGCATGTGGGTTTCTGTATGTGTGAGGTGTCATATGTCTAAAAGCTGGGCTGCTATTCAGCTGCCCCTCTTGGAAACCACTGCTGGTGACAAGCAGTGCTTGAATTACAAGTGTTTGGTGATTCCTCGCCACTGTTTGCTGCTGATCAGAGGCCACAGAAATCTCCAGCTGCACTTAACCCGCAGCCACTGTATCCAGTGCGTCATCTCTGAAGGCACCCAGCTGCTCAAAAGCATCCAAACAACTTCTGGGCCCTGATAATATATAATTGAGCTCCATGGGCACAGAAGAGATTGCTGTTCTCTACAGCAAGGACTGAAAAATGATGTGTTGCTTCGCATGCCTGTTGTTCTGTGCCTCACATCAAACCTCCCAGGTTTAATGAAGTTCCTCAATAGGCCCTTTGGATTCCTTGCAAGCACAGAGTAAAGCAAGCAGATGATGTGAAATCCAGAGCCATTCACAAACCCAGGCAGGACAGGGTGCAGGCAGAGCTTTCAGCTCCCGGCACGCCAAGGCAAACACCTGCATTCATTGATCAGCCACTCCTAGGAGCTGCCACTTCACTGAGGATTTGCCTGCAGTGACGTGTCACAGCCGTTCCCCCCTCCCCCCCTTATAATCACCAGTTTCACCTGCAATTTTTCAATAAGCTATTGAATTATACCTCTCTAAATGATACACTGCAAATCCAGTGGCTCCTAATTGCTAATGATGGTTCTGAAAGACTTTCATTTGACTGTAATTAGGTTTGCAAGCAATCAGCTGCCCTTATCAGAATTGAAAACACATATAATGTGAAATAGGGGCTGGTGGGAGCAGAGCAGTTTCTTGCAAAGGGGAGGGAAGAGGAAGATGTTTTATTAGCAGAAGCTGTGACATATTTTAACACCTTGAAAACATCATGTGTGAAATTAATTCTGTTCAGTATTATACCATCTGGCAGTGTTATTGTTCTGTATAGATTGCCATGTAAAGTCTGCTTCTTTTCTTTTCTTTTTTTTTTTTTTTTTTTTTTCTTTTTCAACTGGGAATGAGCCTGTGTTTGAAATAGTAATCATGAGTCAAATTGATTATGAAGGATGTTATCTGTGCTAGATAGGTTAAAAATACATACTGGGAGATCCCATGGACTCAAAATGGCTTCCCTGTGGAGAGCTTCACTTGCCGGGCTGATGAAACTGGAAGAAAAGGCTCTTGTTTTTGCCATGCCTCTCTCCTGATAATGAGTATCTAAGCTCAAAGGTAGGAGAAAGTCTGTCCAGATATTTTCTGTTGAGGCTGAAGTAGGAAATGCTTGTATCTTAGGCTCAGTACCATGATAACTGTTTAATAACATACTATTACTTTGATCCTGTCTTTATGTTACTATGTTGGACACCCAGCATAATGTCTCCTGTTAACAGGAGTGTCTTAAGGCTCCAGTGTAGGCACAGACATCCCCATTCATAGATGGCAGAGAAACGTAAGCCTAAAACTTGGTTACAATCTTGCGTTTGCCCACTCTGGTGAAAATATTGTCTGTTTGGCCGTGGGGATTGTCTCTGAACCAGAACTCAAACATGGGTGTTAGTATCTGATACGGTGACCAGTGTAATTCTCATGAGAGTGTAACTTTTAGATGATGGAGGTTGTGTGGCCAAAGCACAGCGTGGAAGATCTTAAGGCACATCTAGAAACAGGAGTAAATAGAGGGATATGAATATCTCCCATGTATCTCTGAAGCTGATAGTGTGAGCTGATTGCACCTGGTATGTGGCAGAAGAAGTACTCTTCTGCTTTCACCTGCCATGGCTGTTGTGTTGCAGGTGATCAGGCTTGGAAGAAAATGAGCAGTGTTGGCATGTTTTTATTTCTAATGCAAATCCTGCTACTGCTTTGCTGTCTGCCCTGCTGCATTTCACTTGGTCTTTTGGCTCCAGTTTATGCAGCTGTGAAACAGAGTTGCCAGAGAAATGTCACCACCCTGTCACCAGACCTGGTAATGCTGTGGGGAAAAAGTGTCCCTGTGCGTATCACTTGCCCACTCCAGCCAGTGTGTAGAAAGCTCCTAGCAAATTCCAGCCTGAAGAAAAAGATTAAAGACTGTGGCTTTTGGGTTAACTTCATTATGTTAATCAGTTAGATATCATGAGAATAACAGTTAAAAAAAAAAAAATAGATTACTGTGCACAGAGCAGTTATTGTCTCTCAGGATTACCTTTTTTCTTTTAATGTTGGCACCCCACTCTAATTGAAAACTTAAATGATTATTAAAGGTGCCATTTGGGGAAGTGAGCCATATTTCAAACATGTGATGCAATCAATTGCTGCCTCAAAAGTTTCTAAGCATCTTACCAACAGGAATTAAGCAAAAAAAATTAATTTTGACTGAGAGTGCTTGGAGATAAATGAAGCTCTAGCTTGAGTGATATACGGCAGTACATGAAAGTGACCCTGTTGAATTAAAAAAAATTTAAAAGGGACACATCTTCCAGCATTTTCTGAAGTAAATTTGGTTTTGTATTCTACAAATATACCTTCAATCTAAGCCAAGACTTTTGATCTATAGGCCTGCTTTTTTATTAACTGGAAGCACAGCAGTTCATCCACAGTCTTTTTGATGAGAACGTGGAAGTGTTGAAGCTATATTACTGAATCCCTTTTCCCCAATGAACTCTGTATTCACAAAGGGAGGAGGTGTAAGAGGCATGTGCCTGTAGCATCCAGCATCATGCTGGTGGGTATGCAGCATCTCTCTGTCATAGGGCCCATTACCAAGGAGCAGTGGCTGTGTTCTGGGGCTGTTGCTGCTATAAGACCCAACTGGCAGGCAGGGAGGCACAGGGATACAGTGGATATTGTGGCAAGTTCTGTGGTTTGGGAACAGCTCAGGAGCAGGTTGAGCTCTTGTGTGATGCTTAGACTCAGGCTTTTGTACCCTGTGGTCCCATTCCTGAGAGCTGTAACTCCATGGTTTCACGGACCAGAGACCTAGGCTGTGTGCTTGTGAAGTGTCTGGGGATACTTTGTGTCACTGAACGTCATTTGGAAGAATTGTTCTCTTACCAAGACTCCCTCGTTCTTATTTTCCAAGGGTAAGACAACAGCAGGGGGGAAAGAGGCAATACCTTGAACTTAGAATATTTTTCCTACGTACTTGTAAACCAAGGACAGAATTCCTGCTTTTGTAGCTAGCTTCTTACAACCAGACAATTCCAGAGAGGGGAATTGAACAGCTGCATTTTTGGCTGAGATTTATTAGAATCATAAAGAAAACAGCAGCATGAGTGGCACTGTCACTGCAGACAGGTAAATTAAACAGTATGAAGCACATCTGGCATGTTGGCTTTCAAGGTTTGCAGTGCCTCATGGTGGGTTTGCAGAACTTTTGAGCCTACCTTGGATTTAGCAGTGGCTCTGGAGGGCCAGTTCTGGCCATCTCTGTGGCTACTTGTGCCCCCAGATGCCACGCACTACCTGTATGACAGCAAGATGTTGCTGAAAGTAATGTTTATGTTGCTAAACTTTCTGCTATTTATTTCATTTCAGCAAAAAATGACCTCTGTTCAAAGCTCAAAAAATTGGTGATAATCTTCCTCAGCTCAGAGGAGGTTATTTTCTCCTTTGTGAGGATTCACAAGCTGGAACATTGTGTTTGTGTAAAATAAAGACGCCTTAAAATTTAATCATCCCCAAACCCACTGAAATGGAACAAATATAAGCCCATTTCCCATGTTAACCCTCTTTCATACTATGTGAACTAGATGCACCAGGAAAGTCCACCTTTGCTATTAGCAGAAGTGTGACAAATCTTTGTTTCGTTCTGAGCTTGCTGTACTCTTGAATAATTAAAAAGAAAATTTTACTTGGTTGTTTTGCCAGTTAAAGATGCTTTGGCCGTTACCACAAAAGGCCATGACTCCTAAAACAGATGAAACAAACTTGTTCCAGAGAAAGGTCAGGACGAAAGGACAATGTTTTTCTTCTCAATATTCTAACCTGATGAAATTATGAAGGACAGAGTTCTCCATAGGTTGCTGAAAGAAAAGTGTTTTCACGGATGGTGAACTGCAGAAGTTAGTGTGCTTTTGCATTTCCAGTGCTGCTGGAAGTTTGCCTCCATGATTAGCAACATTGTTCAGGCAAAACAAATCCTTCTCATGATTCTATCTGCCCATTGTTTAACAGTCATTGTAGGATCAATTTAAGATGTATGTTTGTATTGGATCGGCTATTGGGAAGATTCTTCAAACATGTCCATGTGAATAGACCTTCTTGATGAAGCCCTGAACTTCCTTACTTAGGAAAGTGCCTGAACGTGATCACAGGATAGTTGGGATCGGAAGAGACCTCTGGAGATTGAGTACAATCCTCCTGCCAGTGCAGGTCACGCAGGAACACATCCAGATATGTCTTGAAAATCTCCAGAGGAGGAGACTCCGCAACCTTTCTGGGGAGCCTGTTCCGGTGCTCCGTAACCATTCCAGGAAATAATTTCTTCCTCATGTTGAGGTGGAACTTTCTGTGCTGTAGTTTATACCCATTGCCCCTTATCCTATCACAAGTCACAGCTGAGAAGAGTCTGTCCCCACCACCTTGACCCCCAGCCCTCATTTATAAGCACTTATTAGATGTTCTCAGCCATAACTGTGTTCTTGTTGTCTTTTCTCACACTGCTGTTATTTGAGCAGCTCTAGTAACCCATTTTCATTGATACAAAATTTAATCACAGTTTTCCCTAGCATGTGAGACACCCAGAGAATGTTTTATCTGTAGTCCAACAAACTGAAAACCTAGCAATAAGATGATAGACTTCCCAGATCTGTCCTGTGTGCAAACATCCCTGAGGCATAAAGATCTATTTAAGGTAAAGTTTGGCAAAAGATGACATGGGTGTAAACTGGCATAAAATAAACACTAGCAAAAAATTCAGCTTTCAGCCCAAAGCTTAGTGAGAATCCTGCAAGAAGATGTGGGAGGAGGAAGTTGAAAAATGGTTGGTTTGCAGGCACAAGTTGTTTTAGATAATACAGAAAGAAGCAGCTATGTGTCTTTAAAGTCTCTGGCAGCAAAGAGCTGAATCACTGACCTCGAAATTCCTGTGAACTGTATGCCTGTTTGCCTTCCCAGTTAGTAGAGTTCCAAATAGGAGCAGAAACCTGCAGGCTTAGAGATTTGGGTTACCTTTCATGAGCTTGTAGTGATAGGATGAAGGGGAATGGCTTTAAGATGGAAGAGTGTAGATGTAGACAGGATGAAATGCTTTGAAGGCGGTGAAACACTGGAACAGGTTGTCGAGAGAGGTTGTGAATATCACTTCCCTCGATGTGTTCAAGGCCAGGATGGACAGGGCCTTGAGCAACCTCATCTAGTGGCAATCTAATCATAGTGGGGAGGTTGAGACTAGATTATCTTTAAAGGTCCCTTCCAACCCAAATCATTCTATGATTCCATGATTCATGCAGCTCCTTTCTGCATGCACAGAGAAACAAGAGTGAGAAAACCCTCGAGCTTGTTTATAAGATGTAGTAGGCCTGAGCCAAGTTCACCCTCATAACTCAGCATGCCCAGTACCACAAGTCTAAAGAAATCCTTAAGTTAATACAATAGTAAAGTGGAGGGTGGATGTAGAACTAGAAATTGATGTTTATTACTATTATTTCTTGAAGAGTTTTCAGGTTGACTTTAAATATCTTAATAGAAAATAATCATAAAGCAGGTGGATTTTGTCCTCACTATATGAAATGGCAACCTTTTGGTGCAGGAAAATTCAGTAGTGCTCTCTTATTTTACCCATCGGTGCTCACTGTTTCCTTCTGAACAGATTTTACTCTGATGCAGTTGAACAAAGAAAACCCCCAAAACCCGAAATCAACTTGTGTTTCATAAATAAAAACACAAGTGCCCAAAGCAGGCAGAGGGCTAATAAAAATGGAAATTCTGTTAAAATTACTAATCAATCTGTTTAATGTTTTATAACCTCCCCTCCCCCTAACACATGTTTCTCTCTTGTAGAGCACCTTCTTTCTTCCTGCTTGTTTACTGGCTTTTAGCAAGTTAAGCAGCTTTCAAATTGCTTTGATGTTAATTATAGAACTTGTTGTTCAATAAGGCTTGCTAGGTGAGGGAAAATAGCTGCTATGTTTAAGAAAATAAATAAATATACAGACAAGTGCTCTGTGCTTTGGTGCTGAAGGAAGAAATGACAAGATACTGATGACTTAGTGTTGTGTTGTCAAACAAAGGCTGTATTTGGGTGACATGCTGCTCTGGGTTGGCAAGATTTGATATTGGTTGTCTGAACTTCTCCTGATGATAAAAGGGAACTGTGTGCAGAGGGCTGATCCATGTCATTGTAAAAGCAATTGAGTTTCAATAGCTCTTGTGGCAAAGCAAAAGATTCAGGAAACAGGGATTTTATCTTAGCCCACAAAAGCTGTTACCGTGCTCTAACCTTTTGGGTTGTGGGTTTTCCCAGCTGTCCCATTTGTCCTGCTCTGGAGTCTGGTCCAGCCTGAGCTGCACTCGCTGTGTTGCATGTGAGTGTTGTGCTATTGATGTTTTAGCTGAAGCTCACTTTGAGTCTTTCCAGAAAATGCTTTTACAGTGTGGAAAATCTCTAGCTGTCTCTGAACAAAACTGCCCTTATTTCTCAATCAGTCAGTCAAATGTGAAGATGTAAGCCTCTGTGAGACATCATGAGATGGTGATGTCAGGATGAAAGCTGAGGATGGGGGCCACTGCCTTCCATGGTAGATAGGCACTCTGGGGCTCTGGCAAGTCTCAGCCTCATTTTACCCATGTTCATCCTGAATGCAAATTGTGTTTAATCATAAAGAACTTGTCTACCAATTCCTAATCAAGGCATAAAGGTTTAATCAAGGAATTTGTGCACTGTTTGGAGATCTTCAGATGAAAGGTTTGGTATCTGTGTGATAAATGAATATTAATGACTTCTAGTAGAAGGCACCACAGCCATTACAGCAGACAGTGGAGTTTGGCAGAAAGGAGCATTGTGTTGACTGACTGGAGAGTACCTCTCAGGAGGTGGTGTAGAACCTTCAGCTTATTAGTGGCGATGTGTTTTAGAAATTAATAAGAAGGCACGGAGGGAAGGGTGGAAAGTGTATTGTTAGTGCTTTCAAAATAGCTGAGGTAAAATTTCTGGTTCTGATGTTTCCCATAAGAATCACAGTGGTTTCGGTGATGGAAAGATATCATTTCAGTGTTAAGGCTGGTGCTTACAGTCTTTCAAATGAACCTGTGCTTTAGCATGCAATAAATAGTGAAAACAACCCACTCAAACTTCCTTCTTTCTAATAATGGTGCATTTTGATACGATTATTACTGGTGTGCTATTGCTGGCCTACAGTAGGTACCAGTGGGTATGTTGTTTCCAGAAGCAATAAGTGGCATGGCCTCTCGTGTACTATTTTAGAATGATCATAAAGCATTTCCTGGAGCAGAACTGTATGAGACTGGAACATTGCGTTGGGGGAAAGAGGCCTTACCTATCAATAGCAATGCAAGGCTTGTAATTTTAAGTCCTTCTAATTTAAATCATGAAAATCTGTTTTTCATGAATAATTCAGAGATCTGATTTACTAGAATTATTTCCAGGCCATGTATATTAAACAGCCAACGTGCTATGCCAGTTCTGTTTAAGGCACTGTTGATGAGGGTGTTCTCTTCCCTGCAGAAATGATCATCTTTGTCTGTTAGAAAATAAAGCTGCTGTGATGTTTTGTCCTTTTGATTGCATGAGGATTTTTCCTTAAACCTCGTGGGCTAAAATTCAAGCTGAAGAAAAATAAACCCCTTTACTACAGGAGCTCCTAGAATTCAATTTGGAGAGAGTAAACCTTGTACTATATCCATTAGGAAAATGGCAGTATTCTTCCATTTCCTGATGTTATTCAATTACTTGCCCTGCTTCCTGCTTTTAGCGTAAACTGTATATTTTAGCCCATGACCTTTGACAGCAAATTGAATCAGAAGTGGAGAAGCAATGAAAGTTCTTTTTTTTTTAATTTTTTTTTTGAAGACTCTTTAAAAGCATTGATATGTAGGAAATCTGGAGATTTGTTTTGTTGTTGTTGCATTTGTGTTGCTGGTTTTTGTGGTTTGTATTTCATTTTAATAAGCCTCAGTGTGGATTTTTAATATAGTGCATTTTCCTTGGAGGAAAAAAAATATATATAATGTCTGTCCTTCTTTGCTTTGGAGAGCAGCACAGTCTGCATAGCTGCTCTTGTTAGTGCATGCCTGCTGAAATTAGCATTGCATATTTTAGTTAATACCAGTAAAAGTGGGGTTTGTTTAATTTAGACTCAGACCCTTGTTTAGATTGGATTAGCACTTCAAGAAAAATATTGAACTTGTAAAGTGATGCTATTGACACAATGTGGTTACAACTCTCAGAATTATCCTGGGCTTTGTTCCACCATTGCTGGGACCTTTCTCTTTGTGCCCACTCCCAGATTTTTATAGGGTTTTAATTGTTTTATATCATTTAGAGCCTTTTGATGGAATGAAAAAATGTTGTCTTCCATGGAAAGCCATCAGGGACAGTATAAACCGAGGCTTTGAAAGGTGAAGATCTGTATGTAACGTGTTAAGAATGTGTAGTGCCTCTGAGTGAGTGAAGCTTGTGTCACTGAGGGATGCTGAGAAACAGTGCTGAAGGTATGTATCTGCATGGATCCTAAGAAACTTCTTGCCTATAGTAACTCAAACATGCCCAAGCTTATCAGGGAACCTGCAGAAAACAATTCACCATCAGCCCTTTTATGTTTTTTTTATCTTGCCCCTGTTTTGCTCTTTTGGAAATACAGAATTAGTTTTTGCAGAGCTTCTCAGCTCCACAGTTAAACAGTCCCAAGGCTGAACTAGCTTAAAGTATGTGGAAGTTTTCATAAAACTGGTGAGATTTAGTGTCTAGATTGCCTCTGTGGCTACTGACCTTTAGTCAAAATCTGTTTCTCATTTACTCATTTTACACTGCCCTTCAGGAAGGGAAAGTCAGCTCATGGAATTGCAGCCCTGTGGTTGATGAGAGCTGAGAGGTCACCTGGACAAACCACACAGTTTCTCATTTATATAGGATTTTACATTTTCAATGTTTCCAGGTCTGTTGCCTCTTAAAGAGGGAGAGAGGGGAGTATAGAAGTATTTGGAGTAACAGTGCTGTAAATAGTGTCTCACAATAAGAGAGGCAAATGTTCACATAGATCGTTCTGATCTTCAGTTTCAAGCTTCCAGTCACCATTTCCCTCACACTTGTGAACAGTGTGAACATAGAAGAAAACCCAAACTGATGTATTTATCTGAAGCTTTCCAGTATAGGTACTGCAAATATACCTAAAACTTTGCAGAAACAATTAGTAGGAAATTAGTGCTGCCCAGGTCAGCCAGCCTAGCAATATCCACTTCCTTGCTCCTGGTGAGACTAGCTGCACTTGGCTCTTCCTGAGCTTTTCTATGAACTCATGAATAAGACTTTAATTCTTAGCATGATCTGACCAGAATGCCTTTACGTCATTGTTCTCTCCAGACTTATTATTTTACTAGTCTTATATCTTTGATAGAATAATGACATTTTGAGGGGGGAAAATCCCATTTATTTGTTCAGAACTTGCACTTGGGTCTAACTTGACGGGAACTTGAATTCGGGGGGAAAAACCAAAACCAAAACCCCAGGTGATGTCTTAAATCTGCTTTTTCCAGTGTAAAGTGGATGCTTCCTTTCCTTCCCTACAAAAGTAGCCTGCACCTCAACCCAGCTGTTGTCCTCTATTTGCAATGGAAGTAAGATCTCTTTGTAGAAGAATGGATACAAAATGTTTAGGCCTCCACACAATACAGAGCTGTATCACAGGTTGTATCTTGGGGTTTGTGCTGGAAGAGAGCTTGGCTCTTCTGCGTATGTATTTGTCTAACCTGGTGCAAGAGCTTTGTTGCTTTGGGTTGTGTTGTTCTGCAGGCTGTTCCAAGACAATGTTTAATTCTTGTTTTGGCTACAGCAATGCCAAGTATTTGTTGAACATCTGTCAGTGTGTTCAGATTATTAACCTAACTTCTGCTCGTTTATGCTAATAAAAACATTTGAGCTTCGTAACAAGCATGTGTAACAGTTCCTTGTGCTACTAGTCCCACTGAAATTGAGCTGCGATGGTTGGCACTATCTTACCCCAACTGGCAAAAGTGTTGACAGTTCCTCCTTCAGAAGCATCATTGTGCTTTCTGTGCTGCCCAGACCTGAAAGGTGGCACAGCTCATACGTGGTTGTGTTTAATATTCAAACTCTAAAGTTCAGCATATTTTGGGACAGACTAGAAAATACCCAAAATGGACCAGAACTGTTTCAAATTTGGCATCTGTAATCAAAGTTGTTCCATCATACCAGTGCAGCATGGTGCCCACTGTGTGTTGTGTTGCAATGCCCACATAAGTGTGTTGAGGAGCACAGAGTAACACAAAGCTGGCCATAAGAGCTCTTCTCACATCGGCCACAAAAGTGTGTCCATTCAGTCCAGAGGCCGTGGGATTTGCATCGCTGGAGAATTCCAGATCTCCCCTGAGCAGACTGATCTCTCCCGAGCTGAATCAGCCTTGCTTGGATGAGGTCAACACCTGAGGGCCACTCCAAACAAAGCTTTTTGTGTGTTACACTGAACAAGTAATTTCTGGGAACAGAAACTATTTATCACAGTTATTTGGTGTCTGCTCTTGAGCTGCTAGTGTATAGCCATCAACTCTGAAGACCGCTTGGGAAATAGTCCCTGTGTTCAGGTCTCCAAATGCCTTTACTTTATTGTCAGCACACAATTTTTGCAGCTTAAATTAAAACACAGGCCTCCTTTTTGGACTACATGTAGTCTGCTGGGCAGTGGAATGCACTTGGAGCCATTCTCCCAAGTCTCATAATCTTTTACTACAGATACTATTAATAAAGTATTAATTTACACTGCTCTGGAATTAGGATTTCATAATGAAACCTCAAACGGAAAACTCAAGCCATATTGGCTAAATGTCATGAAACACTCAACTTTGAGCTGCAAGTAAAATGAAAGTCTGAGTTGCCTTAAGGCTTACATACAAAAGAATGTAAAAGTTTTCAGCTTGTCCAAGTTCTGACAGAAAACTTTGTGGTCGTTGGCAGGCCTGGTTGGGTTTCCTTCAGTGTGAAATGCAAGATAAAAGTGGCAACTGGGAGCCAAGCACAATGGAAGGAAAGGGTTCTCCTGAAACAAAGAGAACTAGAAAGAGACAGATTTTTCTCACAGCTCTCCTTCAAATTCTAACCTGGTTCAGTGGGGTGTACTGGCTGGAGCATGACCAAGCACAGCAGGGGAGTGCTGTGGGAGAAGGTGCAACTGGAGGAAGAACTTGGTCCAGTCAAGTAGCTGGCTCTGCTGACTTCAAGATGATTGATGGAGCTGGGCTGATTTCTGGAGCCAAGGTGGCTTATGGCAGCTGAGGACTTCACCTACTAAGTTACTGTTTAGATGTAGAGTAAGCAGAGACTCTTCAAGGTGTTCTTGCTGTCATGCAATACATGCGGCAATACCACTGTACGAGCTGTAATTAAAAGCTGTTTTGAACACATTTCAAATGTTTGACTTGGTAGGGGAAAGGCAATTTTTGCTCTGCCCTTCCTTTCACCCTTGAACTGGGGTTTCTGCAGCCTGTTAGGCCAAATAGTTCTTCACTTCTTGTTTTCTATCCAGAAAGGCTTTTTAAGTAGGAGTGGTTGTGACAGTACTAGAGAAGGTTTTGCTGACAGCGGATGGAGTTGTGTTGGCACACATGGGGGAGAGCATGGGGAGCCTGCCATGGGATATTTGTCTGTCCACTACATCCTAGAATTGAGATTATTTACAGTATTTTTAATCAGTTTGAATTACTTCAATGCTCAGAGTATGCAATTTTAGAAACTTTTTTTTTTCCAACTTATAAATTTTGCACTAACATGGATGAGTTTTTGTCAAAAGGAGGTCAAGAGCAATATTTTTGCCCAATATTTTGTAACTTTGGTGGAAATTGCTGCTAGCTCTTTCCCATCGGCATGAAGCATGCTCATGCTAATGAAAGCAATTTCCCAAGGTTTCAGTGGATTTTGGAGCAGGAAGGAGGGCACATTTCCACTAGTAACTGTACTGGGACAATTACTTTCTTCATGGATATGATGAATTGCAGCTGCTTTACCACCAGGTTATCTCTACTGTAGTGACTTCTGTAGCCACTAATGTAGCCAAACCCAGTTTATAGGTCTCCTTTCACATGCAGATGTAGTCAGTAATACAATTTCCACCCTTAACATGGGCTTCACTGAAAAATCTAGGAATATGGGCGCTGCCCAGCTGCTGTGAATCAATTCTCCAGGTCTTTGAGTGATGTAATTTTTACGTATCTGACCTCAGCAGCATAACTAGGTCAGCAGTCAATGACTTAAAACAGATGCTCTAACTAAAGACATGTAGTCTGGGACCTTAATGCTAGCCTCTGCCAGTTGCCTCATGAACTTGTGGGGAGCAGTTTCTCCCTCTGCTTGGCTTTCTGGCAAATACTGATGTTTGCAGCACAGGTAGGGACTACAGCTAGAAAACCTTCACGAGTGGTGCCCCAGGCATGTGTGGCATTGGTTCAGTCTCTGTTAATAGCTTTATAGTTTTTTTGCCGGTCCTTCATAGAATCACAAAATCGTGGAATGGTTTGGGTTGGAAGGGACCTTTAAAGGTCACCTAGACCAACCCCTACCCCTGCAGTCAGCAGGAGTATCCCCAACTAGATCAGGTTGGTCAAAGCCCAATCAAGCCTGACCTTATGTCTCCAGGAATGGAGCTTCCACCACCTGCCTGGGCAACCTATTTGACTGTCTCACCATCCTGCGAGTAAACGAACTTCTTCCTAATGTCCAACCTAAATGTATTCTGCTCTAATGGTCTCTGGTCCTAGTGCTGCGTGTAACCTGCTCCTCCCTCCTGCTTGCTGCTGCTCTAACACCACCGTACCGTGCACGATGCATTTCCTCGCCGCTGAACGATTCGGGATCCGTTCGGATCCATGTCCGAAGGTTGGGCTGAGTCGCCGGTGGGGGTTTGGTGTTCGGTGGGGCGGCTCTGCTGGGGGGAGCCCGGCCCCAAGCTCCGAGCCGCCGCTCGGCGGGACTGGGGCTCCCTCTGCGGACCGAAGCGGCACAGTGCGGGGGCCCTGCTCGGAGCACCCCCCACACCTTCCAGCATTCCCGGCTTTTCCCCCGCTTTCTTGGTTTGTTGGGGTTTTTTGTTTGTTTGTTTGTTTTTCTTTTCTTTTCTTTTCTTTGGTTGCCTGGGGGTTTTGTTTGGTTGTTTTTTTTCCCCCTCCCCGAGGAGCATCTGTATTTCGAACGGTGCCTTTTCTTCCTTTTGACAAACGATGCTCCTTAAAGGGGTTAGGTTCTGGTTGAGTTTTGTTCTCAGTGCCATTGCAGGAACGCTGGAAGTAGCAGACTCCCGTTTGACCAGTTTCCCCTGGCTACAGGATTAATTGATAGTTGGTGTTCCAAAGTATCACAAGTTCATCTTTCTATCTCACCAAAATAGGACAGAGGTACTGCAGCCCTCAATAATGGCATTAGTTGTCATTTCTTGTGGAAAGAGGCTCTTTGACTTTATACCTTGAAGCTGGTGAGAATCTGAAAACACTATCAGCCTTCACACAGGTCTGTTTGTAGGATTGGATTTAAAAGTCTAAATACTTATTGACAGACAAGAGGCTGAAGGTGTGACTTGTTAAGAGCCAAACATCCTTTCCATTGCTTTTGAAAGTAGAAAATCTGTAAGAGAAACAGAAGACCTGTAGAACTCCTCTTCCCTTTTTCTAGCAGCTGCTCAGACTGATTTTGGTTGGAACTGGTTCAAAGCAAGCTATGAATCATTCTCCATTTCCAGTAAGGCTTTAATTAACACTAAATATGTCAAATTTTTTGATATGGTGATAAGAACCTTTCTTGGAGAACTGGAAAGGATGTTTCTAAATGTGTCACTTTCTTCTTTCTTCCTTTGGACACTACACATGTGGCTGGTAATGGGAGTGTATATATCAGTAGTGTTGATTATTTTTATGTTCCTGGAAGAGGATAAGAATGGAGAAAAGGTCTTATGTTGGAAGTTCCACATGGTCTGGTGTCAGTTACAGCCTGTGTCAGCAACCTGAGGGATCACTGCCAGGAAATCAAGAAGCAGGGAAATTCTGGGAAGCTGGTAGAGCCTAATAAGGGTTCTTTTGCCCCTCCTCAGAAGCCTGCCTGATTTTGTCTGTCAAGACCTTTTTGCAGAAGAGTGAATGACTTTGCTCAGGGAAGAGGATCATGTGAAGTGTCCTCACACAATTTGAGAAAGTTGTACACAGCTTACACAAGCAGCACTAGCTCCCAGTTGTCACTATCTCAAACGCCAGCCTTCAGAGTAACTAGCTCAAATGTGGGACTAGTTTTATTGGGTCCTTTGCTGTGAAATGCTCCAGGTTTTATAGCCTTTACTTTGCTGTAGCAAATTAATAACAGAACTGACAAACTTTATTTTGCCTGTGATCAACCTTACTAATGTATTATTCAGCTGTGATTATTTTTTAATGGTCTAAGAAGTGTAGAAACATTTCAGTGTGGCTGGGTGGGGAGTGGTGAATATCACTAATTATGACATCTTCATTATAAATGTGGATAAAGTTGAAGGTTAAAAACAAGGTGTCTTTTCTAGGGGAGCAGGGAGTTGTATGGAGTGTAGTAAGAGCTATTTTAATTTCTGCAAAAAAAGGTAGACAAATGCGGTAAGATTGGTGAAGGACACATCTCTCTTCAGCAAATCTGCTGTAACTATGGCAATTAAAAATTAACTGTTTCACATCTTTCTCTTCCCATTTTCCCTTTACTGATGAGGAAGAGCATCCTGACACAGCCTGGCTTTCTGGTCTCTGACAAGGAATTTGCTTAGGCTGCAGTCTGTCCTAGTTTGGAAGCACTTTATGTGCTGCTTTCCCTTGTTGCTTTCTCCTTTCAGGATTCAGTTCTTATAGAATAGTTTGAGTTGGAAGAGACCTTAAAGATCATGTAGTTCCAATCCTTCTGCCATTGGCAGGGACACTTTCCACTAGACCCTGCTGCTCAAGGACTCCATCTAACCTTGCGTCTTTGAACACTTCGAGAGATGAAGCATCCACAGCAACTCTGGGTAACCTGTGCCAGTGCTTCACCACCCTCATAGTAAAGACTTTTCCTTACAGCTCATCTTTTAGTTTGAAACTGCTACCCCTCATCCTATCACTAAATTCCCTAATAAAGAGTCTTTCCCCATCTTTCTAAAGGTCCCCTTAAAGCACTGGAAGGCTGCTATCAGGATCACTACTCA
The DNA here is from genome assembly GCA_013396835.1 of Psilopogon haemacephalus. Taxonomy (NCBI): domain Eukaryota; kingdom Metazoa; phylum Chordata; class Aves; order Piciformes; family Megalaimidae; genus Psilopogon; species Psilopogon haemacephalus. The sequence continues at coordinate 1,034,421 of VWZI01000276.1, read as the reverse complement.
TCCATCAAATGTGATAATGCAATATCAACATAGGTTGCATTAAATTTGTGTAGGGGAGCTGAAAACTTGGAAATTGAGGTTTAATTTGTTAGGCTGAGTTTTTCATTTCAGCCTATTGAAATAGAGGATTTCCAGGTAGGCTTAAATTAGTCCATTCAGATGGACATTGGAACTTGATTTTCCTGCCTTATGGACAGAACAGAAAGGGTTGGTTCATCTTCTGAAGATGCTGTGGCTTCCATGCAGTGCATCCATGGTGAACCCCAGCTGGGGTCACTGCATCCTGCTGGATTTGGAATTGCATCTCAACTCTGCTAGAAGCACTTGGCTCACTACAGTTCTGTTCTGGAGCAAGGAGAATAGCAGTGGCTTTTGGCTGCCTGTGTTAGCCTGACCCTATTGAGGTTTTGGATGCATTAAAGGGCTACAGGGCTGGCCTGCTTTATGCTGGATTACGTCCCCAGAAGCAAGATGGATAGTGGAGTACTCTGCTCTGGGCAGAGGTGATGTAGTGCTCCTACAGCTGCCGTCTGGTAGCTTTCCCTGGGCGAGGAATATTAAGACGACCATTTTCATCCATTTTTAAGATGCCTGAGTGCAGTAAAGAGCTCTTGATGTAACTGAAAAGTGTGGTATGTTCCACTGCTGAGCAGGCAAGCAATTTGTGCTCGGGAGACATCTGTGTTCTATTGATAAAGATTGAGTTGTGGATGGTGCTTTGCCATCCCTCTTTCTTCAAGGCAGTATTATCTTAATATTGAAATGCCTTGATATTTTACTGCTTTGAACTGAAGGGTGAGCACAAGACAAAAGGCTCAAAAGGGAAACTCGGACACTAATGCGTTTATGTGAAAAGTGGGTTTAAGGCTTTGATAGGGTTGTAATGCTCTTCTACCTTGAGATGCTAATGCTGGAACTTGAAACACGGCACAGTATCGTTGGCAGTTAAATGTGTCTCTGTGCCACTCTTACATCTTGTGAGGCTCCTGCAAATCAAAAGGAAGATGTACACACATCTAATAAAATAATGTGTTTTTTTTAAAGCAGAGATCCAAAGCCCCAAAATTCACAGGCAGCATCTTCATGCCTGATGTGTTTGTGTAAGGTTTGAGAAAAAAAAAAATTAACTGTCCTGGGATTTGGACTCGTAAAGGACTGACTTCTGTTCATTACCTATGTGGTGTTGGTACTTTGTCTTCTGGTGCTCCTTCTCCAGTGTTTTTTGTGCCGTAGTATTCCAAGATGTCAGTTTTATTTTCTATCTTTAAATATTGATGTATCAATAGAAAATAGATGTGCAGATATTGTCTTGAATGACTTGATTCCATATTTTAAGTAGTACATACAAGATTGAATGTGTAAATAATACATCCGATGAAGAAAGCACTTTGGAAATAAAAGGCAAGTACTTCTGAATCTTGTCTTTAGATGTCAATAGCTGAGCAGAAGGGCACTAAAAATGCATTTTTGGTGAATATGTTTATTCCAGTGTTGTGGTTTAATCCCAGCCAGCAACACAGCCCCACATAGCCTCTTGGTTACTACCCCTCAGAGGATGGGAGAAAGAATCTGGAAAAAAAACCCCATACCATCCAAAAATCATGGATTGAGGTAAATACAGTTTAACAGGACAAGAAAGGAGGGGGAAATAGTGATAATTGTGATAAGTTCTAATTATTTTATGATTATTATCAAACAAGTGATGCACAGTGGAATTGACCACCACTTGCTGACTGATGCCCAGCCAGTTCTAGCACAGCAGCCTCCAGCCAGTTCTCCCCACAGCTTATATGCTGAGCGTGATGTCATATGATCCAGAATACCCCTTTGACAGGTACAATCATCTGTCCTGGCTCTGTCACCTCACAGCTTCTTGTGCCCATTCAGCCTACTCACTGCTGGGCCATGAGAAGCCAAAAAGTTCTTGTCTTAATAAACACTACTTAGCAACAACAGAAAACATTAGTCTGTTAGCATACTTATTCACATCTTAAATGAGGCTTTGAGGAGAACTTGGAGTAACTTTCCAGTATCTGAAGGGGGCCCTACAGGAGGGCTGAGGAGGAACTATTCACAAGGTCTTGTGATGACCGGACAAGGGGTAATGGGTTCAAACTGGCGGAGTGGAGACTTAAACAGGATGTTGGGAGGAAGTTGTTTGCAGTGAGGGTGGTGAGACGCTGGCACAGGTTGCCCATGGAGGTTGTGGCTGCTCCCTTCCTGGAGGCTTTCAAGGCCAGGTTGGATGAAGCCTTGAGTGACCTGTTCTAGTGGACGATGTCCCTGCCTATGGTGGGGGCTCAGAACTATGTTATCTTTGAGGTCCTTTCCAACCTAAACTATTCTTTGATTCTATAAATCCAAAACACAACACTGTACCACCCACTAGAAAGAAAATTAACTCAATCCCAACCTAAATCAGGACATCCAGTCAAGAATTTTAACATCTTTGACACCTGTTTTGTGTTTACATTGCTAAAACAAAGCAGCACGTGTGTATGTATATGTGCACATATCTGTTTATTATGCACATGATGTATTTGTTACAGAAAATGCAATGTAAACATATGAAAGTTCAGATTACTTTAAATACTGAGCTTAACTGTCAACCACAAAACATGCTTGCAAACTCTTTCAACATGTGTAACATACGCAACCCTAATTAGGAACAGCACAATAGCAGAGATGCCTTTATGTCAGTGGTAAGTATGTTGAGGGAGTTTTTCTTGTGGCTCAGAATGAAGTTTGGCAGATGCAACATCAAGTGTCATGTTAGGGTTCTGGAACATGCTTTTAGAACAGGTATGTGACTAATGTGCTGTGCCCATGTTGTGTTAGATTAATTAAAGAGCAGGGGGCTTAAGGTGATGGCCATTTCACAGAACAGAATCATTGAGGCTGGAAGAAGACCTCTGAGATCATCAAGTCTAATCTGTAACTTAACACCACAATATTAGCTAAACCATGCCATGACAGGAGGAGATAGTGTTTATTATATATTTCTTACAAAGTTATTGAAGTGTTGCCTTTATAAAGGTAGAGTTGCATCTTTATATACCCATTAGGTGGAGACATGTTAGGTAAGTTATACTAGAAGGTATAACATAGAAAATTCTATCCATGACAAGCTACAGTCCTCTTACAGCGTGAGCTGCAGTATCCCTCTGGTGCACATATAAATGGGTATTTATGGAAAGCATAATTTCCAACAGAATAATTAGTAGTTAATTTATGAATGGGTCAGGGCTCTCCATTGAAAGAATGTTTTAAAATCTTTAGCACACTTGTGACCAACTTGTGCTGTGCTTTGTCAGTTTAAATATGCTGACAACAGGATGTAAGCCTAGCACAAAATGTGTATATTTAGTTTTCCATTATGTATGAACAAATAATAATAACTATGAAGATAAAGGCAGTGGCTAGGACAGTAGATAATGTGTTTTTTGTGATAAATACAACTAGGTTTACAATTTGTTCTGCCTTCTATCTCAAACATGTCCCCTGGTTTCCACATCCTTCAAATCTGTGTGAAACAGAAGCAGGTTGTGCTTTAAAGAGACAAGCAATTTGTAACAGCCAAGTGATGTTTTAGGTGAAATAACATAGAACATATTTGTATGCAATGACTAAACATTGATAGTACAAAACTGTGACACTTTCAATGTGGGACAGGTTGGTTATTAATCTAGAAATGCTCAATTTGTAGGTTTAGCATCTTAAATAAGAAGCTACAATGTTTGACTGCTGGCAAAGACTGAAATATTGGGTTAGTGTGTCAGTGGTAGCATGCAGAAAGGTATTTGTTTTGATTCATTAGTAATTCTTTCAGACCCAAACCCTAGAGTGGCATTTCATAACAGACAATGGCCGAGTGGAAGATGCAAGGGAAATTCCATCTCATTTTGTTCTTTGTGTGAATACACAAATTGTGACTGAAAGAAATGGATGTTGTGAATGAGCCTGCTCTCACAGGCAGTTTCTGGCAGGTTCATATGTACTAACAGTGCTAAGTTGTAACTTGTCACTTTAATAAAGGTCCTTTGTTCCTACTCATTGTAGGGATTAGAGTGTAAAGTTCAGAGAAGATTTCTGTAGGGGTTGGTTATGAAAGCTGTTCCTTGTAACTCCTTGACTTGTGCTCAAGGGCAATCCTATTGATGTTGTGGATTTAATAAAGTCAAAATCTCATCTGACTTTTGACCTTTGCATATTTTTTATTAATTTCTGCTTTGGTCCCTGAAGATTAGCCAGTTGTTTTGATGTGAGAAGAGAAAGAATACAAGGATAAGAAGAATAGTGTTTTAATCCTTTCCATGATGTTGAGGGAGTGGCTTCTAACTTAATATCTGTTTCAGTTGTTGACCCTATTTGAGAGAGAAATTGAATGTGTGCATGTTATTGATTGTGCAAATACTCATCTGCTTTGGGGAGTATTGTGGGTCAGTCTTGGGTGAAATCGAGAATTACTTGTTTTGCCGGCTTGTACTTGAGTGTTCTTCCAAGCCAAGCATATAAAACCCATTTTTGATAGTGGTGTGGGTTTGGGTTTTGTTTGGGTTTTTTTCATAAGCCACATCCTTTATCATAACCCTCACATTATGCAAGAAAAAGTTCTCTTTATGTATTCTAGTGTTTTTAAACAACTATTTGTGGTTTTGTGTAGCAGAGGATGGAGCACAGGTGTAGGGAAAACCCCTGTTGAGGGACACAGCTGCTTTGATGGAGATTAGCTTTAACTGAATGCATTGGTGGCTCTAGAATTTCCTTGCTGTAGCATGGCTCCCTGCATATACTTCCAGAGGAATTCTGGCCAGTCTTGGGGCTTAATTTCTTGGTTCCAATAGCTGTGTTTTAGGAATACATAGTGTGACTGGTCCCTCCATACCAATTGTTATGAGACAGAGCTGTGCTGCCAGGGTTTAACACAAGGCTCTCGCCCCTTCCGCTTTGGTGAAGTGTTTTTATGAGCTTTTTACTTCCTGCTTCTTGGACATGAAGTGGTCTGAGAGCTTTTCTTTCATCGAACCAACTGTTTCATAGATTGGAGATGCTGTTGCTCAGAATGCCCACTCCTTCTGGTAGCAGAAGCCAACAAATGTTGGTCCATTTGGAGTGATTATTTATGCTTTTCACATCCCCTTCCCTTAAAAAAGAAATATCCTAATTGTGGGATTTGCTCTCTGTTACCCTGGCTGCTCTCCCAACAGGTGTCAGTGTAAGGCAGCAATGGCAAAATAAACCAGAAGGCAAAATGGCATGAAGGGAATTTTCAACTGATTGGGCTGAATGTGTCTAACAGGCAGAAACTAGGAAACTCAGGGATTGGGGTGTCCCCAAATAAATATAATGCTTTACATGTACTTACCTCTCTAAATCCCAGCCTCCCCACTCCCTTCCGCACAACTGTTCCCTGGAGTCACTGGCAGAAGGAGGAACCCATTTCTGCAGTGTGTCAGCAGTGCCGTTGGAGCCTTGGAGTTGGTTTGGTTCTGAGAGGTTCATTGTCTGGGGACAATGGCTGGGTGCAGGCGTTGCACCGGGGAAGCAGCAGAAAGCATGGGCTGGCTGCTTTCTTGCGGTGCCCTTGGCTTTGTGAGCAATTAAACTCGTTAAAAATAGCCGTCCCTGATTGCAGCCTTGCTGGGGGGTGAGAGCATGCCTTGTTTGTGTGCCAGCCAGATGCTGCTGCCTCGGATTACATCTCCGTGCAGATCCCTGTTCCTGTGTCTGTGTAACTCCTAACAAATGCTTTTCTGGATGTGTCTCAGCAGCTCCCTGCAGCAGTGATCCATCACTCGGCACCCCTCTGCGGTGCTGCACTGACAGTAAACGCTGGGGGTTTAGTTCTGGACACTTGGAGTGATGGAGGCCCTGTGATTCCCTGTTGCCCTTGGCTTCACACACCTAATGTTTTGTGGTTATCCTCTTCTGTAGCACAGCTTCGTGAAGAGCACCGCGGTTGGTGTTTCTCTCTCATTAGCACATGCTGTAAGAGTGTCTGATCTACTCCAGACAGCACAGGCATTTTGTTCAGCCTGGTGATGGTTTCTAGCAAATACTATCTTTCTGTTCCTTTTGCCTAATTTGGTTGTTTCCACGGTACAAAACATCTCTCTGAGCTGTGTAAAGAAGAAGAAGAGATGTATTTTCCCTCTTGAATAAAGCTTTTTGGTTTAGAACCATCAGCTACTCTGGAACCACAAATCAGAGCTGTCTCTGCTGGGCTTTGGGTCCTTATGTTAGTAGTGCCTCAGTCCCTTCCCTTCTCTCTGGCTCGAGCTGCATCAGATGTGTGCTCTTGCCAAGTACTCTTAGAGCCCTGGATCACTGGCTTGTTTAGCAACATCCTTGCAGGCTTTGAGAGAGGATGGAGTGATGCCACAAGGCAAGCAGCCTCTGCTGCTCCTTCCTTTGTGTGAGAGGAGAAGCTTGTGCAGAAATTCTCGCCGGCACAATGTACACAGGATTTTTGCAGCCAAGTTTCTGTAGTGTTTGTTCCAGAGATTTGTGAGCTCTGCAGAGCAGCAGCAGTGCCTTGTGTTTGTGTGGTGTGCGGTGGGGATCTAAAGTACAGTGAAGTCTCAGCAGTGCAGATAGTTACAAGTCCTTCCAACAGACTTTGGGTGCAAAACTGGTCTCACCAAAAGAGACAGGCACTTCATTGTGGCCACACAGGGCAAAAACTCTAGCAGGAACTCATTCAGGATGGTGTTTCCCCTTTGGTTACCCTGGTGATGTGGATGTTTGAAATACGAACAAAAGCATGGCTGTGGTGAGGGTCTGGGTGAAGCACCCAAAGATGCTGAGGACAGTAGGTTTCTCTGAACATGAGCACAAACCAATTCCTGGATTCCTTAGTACTTTTTCTTCTCTTTCTTTGATAAGCTACATCCCAGGACACTTCTCCAGTGTGTTTGCAGAAGCTTCTCCATGGCAGTATGGCGCAGAGAGATTTGCGGGTTGGGGATGCAGGAGTTATTACTGTGCCAGGAAACCGAAGGACAGTGCTGACACCTGAACATTTTCAGGTCCTTCCCTCTTAATTTTTCATCTTATAATTGGAACAGCGAGGAATTTGGGGATTGATTTATTCTTCTTTGCAATTCACTTGTTTCTATTCACAAGCTCTACCAGTATTTTAATTAGGTTAATTACCTTTGACCAGGAAAGCATAATGGCCTGCTGCCTCATTGATGGCTTTCCTCTGATTTTTCCCTTCTTGGCTTTGGGATTATATCATGAGAACTGAGAGAGAAGTAGCAAAAGGTTTTGCTGGGAGAAGAGAAGAAGTCACTGTAGTGAAAGTGGAAGATCCACAGAGGTTGTAACATCTTACTTGGGACTGTCAGGGCTTTCAAATGACTAATTTGTTCCCTTTGCTCCCGTTGGTTTGGTTGTGGTGTTTTTCTCTACAGAAGCATTCTCTAATCATCACAGACACAGATTTCACTTGAGATATACATGGACTGTCTGAGCATGGTTTCCCAGTTGGGAAGTTCACACAATAGGCTAAGTTTTATAAGGGGCTGGTGGGAGGTTGTAGGGAAACCCCTTGAAAGAAGAAGTGGAGAGAAGTTGGCAGGAGAAGCAGTTTTCTGGCTGAAACTTTTTCCAGTTTGAGGTGATGATAGGGTGTGTGCGAGTGGGGAGGCTGGAAAGCCAGCAGAAAAATCAATATTGGTAAAATGTGGGTTAGTAGCTCTGTGGTAAGCTGGTGTTTTCTTGTGGGTTTGTTTTTTATTTATTGAGTTTTTCCCTTTCTTTTGAAGGGAACAAATGTCTGAAAAGCAGAATACATCTTTTCTGGGGTTTGTTTGGCTTACAGTGAATTTTTTCCTGCATGAACACAATATGCGATTGCAGTTGTGTGTGATGGATGCTTGCCTCCTGGTTCAGGTGATCAATAACCAAGCAGGTCTCCTGGCTAGGAGAAGCCTGTCTCACATGAGTGCTGAGAAATAATCACAAATTGTAGGTTTTTATGCTTTGTGTTGGAGGAGTACCTAGCCCAGTACCATGGTGCTCAGCCACAGCCTCTGTGACACAAGTGAAAGATTTCAGTAATTTGGCTCTTGGCTTGTTAATTCTGTAAGGAGCACTGAGCCTGCCTTTGCTCTCCGGCTGAAGCAGCATGTGTGAAGTGCACAGGGCAGGGGTCACACCGGCTGCGGTATTGCAGTGATCAGTGTCTCAGGGTGAGCTGGGGAAGCCACTTCAGCTTGCAGCACTGCTCTTACCTGTCTGAAAGAAAAACCATAATGAGAGTTCCTTCCCACGGAAAGTGTCCTAAGAACTAGTTGGGAGGAGCAGCAGGTGTAGGTATGTATTAGCCTGGCCTGCTGCTGGCAGAGCCCTGCATTGCTCTCAGAAGCTCTCTTTACACTCGACATTTGGGGATTTGGTTTCTGTACTGCATTAAAGGGTGGGTAGAGGGAATATTGTGGGGGGTGCATGTATCTACTGTGGAGGGATTATCATGGAAGCATTTTCTTCTACTTCGCGCCTGCCATCCCTGATCAGGAAGCTAAGTGCTAAGCAATTTCAGGCTGTATAAATTTTCTGGGGTTCTGTAAAGATGGAGGGAAGATACCCCAAAATACACCTTTGGAAGCCTGAGTGGAAAAGTGCAGGAGAGCAGCTGTGATTTTTGACTGTTTGCAGCATTGTTCAATTTATGACATTATCTCACATTTTCATTTCTAAACCCTATTAAAGCCCTAAGAGTTTTCCTGAAGACAGCCTTTTAAAGTTCTCACTTGGTTATTTTTTTACCTCCAAAGATGCTATTTCTCTCAAACATGTGGTGCTAGCCATGGTGAGAAACTTGGAACAGATGAAAACATCTGTGTATTATAATTTATTTTTTTCCATACTAACCAGTGACTGCAATCTGTACTATGGAATTTTCCAGAAATTGTGTTGCCACATTGCAAAGCTTTAGAAAGTTCTGCTTGGACTAAGAATAATTCTTTGAAAATACCTAATCTTTGGCTAAAGGGGCAGATTATTTTGGTTAGGTGGCAATGTTACCGATGATAAATTAACTGCATGGGGAGGGCTCAAGAAATGCATCTCCTGAACGTCAGATTTCAGAGGTGACGAATCTGGGTTCTGCCTCATTCACAGATTTGGCAAATCAGATTTATCCAAAGAGCATGAACTCTTTTTCAGAAATTTTCCTGCACTGAATACTTCCAAAATAAAGAAAAATGCTCTTCATGCACCTTCATTAGCATGCAGTGTGCCATGGCAGATTTATGAAAGACGTCTGGCTGCTAGAATACCCTGGTGCTTTATGCCATTTGGTAAATAGCATGATGATGTGCTGGGCGCTCAGGTTTCATTCTCACTCCCATTCATCATCTTGCTATGTGACTCCAAAAGGTCTACTTCTCTCCTTTGTCTCAGTTTACCTGTGTCTAAGATGCTGGTACCATCTCTTGCTGCTATTGTGAAATGTAATTACGTTAATGCTTGACAACACTATTGAAGTACAAGCTGCAGCTGTTATTTACTGAGATTTAAAGTGTGTAAGGCAAAAGTTCTTCTTGGTCAACTTCTGATTGGGATTTACTTTGGTTTCTGCCTTTTTTTTTTCCCGCCTCTTGTCTCCTTCTGTAGCTGTTGTGAGAAAGTCAAGGGAATGTGACATTCAGTGAGTGACACCAGAGCTGGCAGAGGCAGGGAGGGGCTGAAGCCTTCAAGTGTAACCAGTGATGCTGGAGATCATTAACACTGCTATTTATAACTGTAAAAACTAGGTTTCAAGGGGAAACATCTAGGCTTAGTGTGGCTAATTATACAGCTGTTAAGTAATCTAACAGTGATCCTAATTCCACCAAACCTTCACGCTGACATTTTGTGGCATTGTGTGAAGTGAGCTAATATAGCTCAGAAGCCTGTCAGGTGGAGACAGGCTTGGCTTCCTGGCTCTGCAAATACAGGCTGAGTGGCAAGGGACAGCTAACACCTCCTGCTACAAACGGTGTCCATCTAAAACACAGGTGCTGTTATCCTTCAGAAAGGATAACAGCACCTGGACTGCAGGTTTTAAGGAAATCTCCAATTACTGCTGAAGTGAAAATGACAGAGCAGTGGTTACCAAAGGATTTGACAGCTGCTGAATCCTCAGAATGGCTTTAGACACACAATATTTGCATTATTAATTTAATGTCTTTGCACTTGGGTGTTTTTTTTAATAGAAGTAATGCCTCAAGGATCTATCTGCGTAAACTTAATGGTAAGATCAAGCTAATTTTTTTACCCACTTAAAGGCATAAAATAGACTCTAACAGAGTCAAATGGATTGATCAGGAGTGTGCAATACGCTTTCCTGTCATCTTCTCTGCTCCTTTGCCAAGTCTCCTCTGTATTTTTGAAGTGTGAAATCACTAAAGTATGACCTGTTTTCCTGTTTATATTGTCTGGTTTTGTTTCCTACTGTTTGCAGGTAGGAGATGCTTGAAGGGATTAGGAAGGGCTGTTCTTCAGGCACCACTGCCTCTGCTCCACTGAGAGGCTCATGAGCAGGCAAACAGGGGCTTAAAGGCCCCACATGAATCAAGTTATGTCAGAGCTGTTTGTGTACACATTGACCTTACTGTAACATTTACAGCTACAAGGCAAGCACAAAGCAGCAAAGCCTCTAGAGCTCAGGTTTCCATTTGGGACCAGGAACAGGGGACTTTGCTTTCTGCACTTTCTGTTTTTACTTTTGTTAGTTTTTGTGTTAGTGATTCCCCTCAGTTTCTCTTTTCCCCAGTATTTGATCCTCACTGAGGACAAGAGAAGGTGGCCCAGTGGGAGGGAGAAATAGTTTGGGCCAGGGCATGGCATACATGTCAAAAGCTTTCCGTGTTTGCTTGCTCAAATGCAAGTCTGAAGCAAATTGTCTTGCTGAGATTCCTTTGAAAATGTCTTTTATTTTGGATATACAGGAGGTTTTATTATTAGTTTTTACTTTTTAAGAAGAAAATGAATGATGTGAAGCACTTGTCAGCCCCCCATCTATGGTGGTTTTGCTGTTTTGTGACGTTGGTTTCCATTCATTCCGCAGGGATTCATTGTCTTCACTCCATCTGCCAAGCGCTCTGCAATCACTGCCCAACAGAAGTACTCAATTTCCTCTCGTCTTTGCCCTCACTCTCCATCTCAGCCTTCACGGCTTCTACAAATCAAAGGGAATCTATAGGTTATTTTTAAATGCAGTGCTTATTAAGTCAGAGGGATAGTGTTATGTCATTATGGATGGCATCCTTTAATGCTGCAGAGTAGCAGCTGTTGTTAACCTTCTTTGTTCACAGAGCCAGTGGCTGCTTGCAGGCTGCTGGGCAGACAGAGTAGCTGTTAGCAACGTCTTGACTTCTTCACACGAAGAAAGCAGAAGCCATCTTTAAGAAGCACAAAGGATTTAAGTATCCCTTGCACATTAGTCAGTATTTTGAGAATAAATACAGACCAGCTTGCTTGATGTACTGCATATTGATCTGAATTTGGGTCTGCCCATTATATTATGGAATGCAGCTTTTACACAGCACTGCTGTGTTCATCTGTGGTGTATCTGCAGGTGATATGAGTGACAATCTGCCTGTGTCATAGTGCTTCTCATCTCCCTGATTCCTGGTGTGCATAGTTACAGGAGACTACCAGAGCATATGGAAGGGAGAGGAGAAATTATCTCTTGCTCATATTCTATCAGGCTGTATAGAATCATGTCAGACCAAGAGACAGGAGGTTCTTCTGTTTTCTTTTCCTGGTATTACCAAAATACAATTTGCAATATGCAATGATCTCTTTTCTGGAGCAAGGTTTTTTCCAAACTGTTACATGCTCTCTACAACTGCTTGGGGTTTGAGGTGCCTTCCTTTTGCTTCCCTGTATATGGAGTTCCCCTATTCATAGAAGAAACTTCTTTGACTAATCTACTCTCTTTTACCCTCAAATATCTCCTTCATCTCCTGATGTAATTCTCCACCTATAGTCTTGTGTTTCCATAAGTACACAGTAAGACATTATTCTGCTGTATGAACTCTGAGACTTGACTGGCCTCATGCCAAGGCTATGTCTTCCTCATCAGCAGGTGTCATTGCCACCTCATGACTATGCTGCTGTTCCCTGATTATTTGAGTTTGAATCCACAATTGTTTCAAGGCAGCCATCCAAACTTTCTAGGGAATCTTTTACACTTTTCCCAGAGGAAAATTGCTCACAAAAAAAAAAAAAAAACAAAAAACCACAGATTTTGCACAATGCAGAGCTGTGATGAGTAAATCCCCATGTCCTGTTCTGGTTTGTGGAGAGCCATGGCTCAGGCTGCTGCAGGGAATGTGTTTGTTTAACTTGTTCTCCTGATACAAACATAGGTCTTAGAGATCACCCTCAGCTTCTTCCTGAGCACATGCTGAGCCAATGAAACTAATACATCTGATCTCCTCTTGCTTTTCTAGACTGTGTATCTTTAGGAGATCCAGCTGCTTACCCTGGAGACATCAACCTTGTGCCTTCATCCACATCCCATGTGTAGTGGCAGGGAGTACAAGGACCAGAACTCAGGCTTATAGCAGCACTGAGTCTTAAAGGTTTTTTCCCCCTTTTTTTGCTGTGACTGGAATACAAGGGTTTGATTCACCAACTACTTGTAGAGACCATTTAGACAGTGTGAAAACCGTGACTGCAGATCCATGGCTTTGACAGCCTGTACGCATATTGTTTTTCATTCTACAGTTTCATCCCGGGATGCTGGGGGACTAACCTGTGCCAGGATAATGGGAATCTCTCACTGTGTGAGCTGATGCTGTGCTTTGCTCTAGAGTTTCTATATAAGCATTTCAGAGCATGTTGCAAACATGCAGCAGCAAAGCAGTCAGACAGTTGAAGAAAAGTGAATAGAACAGTCTCAATGCTGGGGAAACTTGGGCTTGACCACTGCAAACAAATTTATTGAATCCAAGTCTATTTNGGGCGGGGGCTTCACAAAATAACTAAACCCTCACTTCCTGGGCACTCAGACTTGTTTCTGCATCTTTGTGTAGCTTCATGGCTTTGCTTGTTGCTGGTGCCTAATTAAAATATAGCAAATTCTAACACTAAGGTTGCTGTTTTGTAAAACAATATCATTTTGTATAAAGGAACAATAGGTGCTGTAGTAGCAGCCTTTTCCCAGCTGGGAGTGAACAGTGGACTGTAATATGGAATAGGATTTGGTTTTATTTCTCTCTCGCCCTCTAAACGAGCTTGATCTTTCAGAGGAAAAAAGACGGAAAAGCATTGACCTAGATCATCTCTCCTATCTGGCTAAAACCCAGCAATGCATAATTGTATAAAGATGAGAGATAAAAGGAGGAAATTATATCAGGAATGCCTTTTGTTTTCTTCATTGTAGCCCTAAAGTTAGTGTCCAGTTATTCACCTTTTTTTTTTTTTTGTTTGTTTTAAATTCAGCCATGGCTCTCCAATCCTGCTGAATGATATGTAAGAGGAGTCATTGCTTCTTTCTTAATTTAAAGGAAGATATAATCCAGTAATTTTCATAGTGGACCTCACCACAGATAACTGGTAGAATTCATTTTACTTCTCGGCTGGTTTAATACAATATGTGCTGTGGATCAAGTATGTAGATGTGCCCAGAATATGTTGCCCGTAACAAAGAGCCTGATTATGAAAACCCAATTACTTCCTGAGTCTGTGCGAAGTTGCGTGTCACACAGCCCGAGCTTACACATGCTGCAGTTTCTCCTTCTTGTCTTTTTCCTTGGAAAATGTGACCAGCAAGTGGTAATGCTGTTGAATGCTGCTTTTATTAGCAGCAGCTTATGCAGGGATGTTACCCCGTCACTTTGGGTCATCTCTCCCATGTGCTTTGCCAACAGCTTTGAAGCCAATGAATAAAAACATTCAAGGGGGAAACAAGAGTCATTTGTACAGGGCCATTTGCCTGCCTGCCTTTCTAGACTGGGTGGCTGAAGAAGACTCTAGTGCCAGTAGCAATGTTGAAAGGCATAGCCCCTTTGCTGAATTCCTTTTTAATGGGTCTAAGACTCGTCTGTTATGGGCTGAATGTAGGTAGGAGCTAGGCACTGCTAAGGGTTTAGTTTTTCTCTAAATAGTGTACAAGAACAAAACCTGTGACTGAAGATTTGGATTTCCTTTGCTAGGATAAAGGAGTCGTTTAGTTCCTTATCATGGAGTTTGTGAAGATGTGAAGGAGTATAGCCTGCAGGTCTGCAGATCACAGAAATAGCTTAGGATGGAAGGGGCCTTAGAGATTGTCTTCTCCTTACCATGTGTAGGAGCACCTCTAAATTAGACATGGTTACTCAAAGCCTCATCCAATCTGGACTTGAACATCTCTAGGGAAGGGGCATCCACAACCTCTCTGGACATCCTGCTCCAGTGTCTCACTGCCCTCATACTGAAGAACTTCTTCCTAAGATTCCTCTCCCTTGTTCTGTCACCATACACTCTTGTGAAAAGTACCTCTCTAGCTCTCCTGTAGGCTCCCTTCAGGTGTTGGAAGGCAGCTCTAAGGTCCCCCTGGAGTCTTGTCCAGGCTGAAAGATATTTGAGAATGTGAGGTTATTGTAGGTTCTAGCTGATGGGAAAACTGATTCTAGTATCCCCCAAGCCATTCTGAAATTGAGCTAGGTGACGCTGAATTTCCACAATGGATAGAATTAGGTGAATTCAGGAAGTTAATAGTAAGTTCAGCAGTGTGACTTATGGAGGATGGGAAATCCTGTTTGCATTTCTTTTACTGGAAGCAGTTTGGGGTCATGCCCTGAGATGATTTTTTTTTTTTTTTCTTAAAGTAGCTTGTTATTTGTGTACATTTAGAAAATGCAAAGGACATTGAGGAGATGGCATGGAGGAGGGTGCTCTTTGGGAAACTAAAACCAGGAGACAGGATGCTGTCTGTCCCACTCTCCTGTCTGCAAGGATGTGTTGGCAGGGAGGATGACCTGTGTGTTGGAGACCTAGGGAAATTAATTTCACTCTGCAGGGGCTTGCAAACCAGTTTTTCCAAGAAATGTGGCCCAGATAATCCCCTTAGGACTGATCTTGGCCTTCTCTGTCAATGCTGTTTAAATTTGAATGAATAGTTAAACGTGAACTGGAGCACAGGAGTAGGTGTCGCACAGCAGGTTGTGCAACAGCAAGGGGGGAACTCCTGCCTGCAACCCCTGTTACCTGGCAACATGGTGTGGGATACTGGGATCAATAGAAGACTACATGAACCTACAAACACCGGGTTGTCTTGAGTGTAGCTCTCACTTCAGAGGCAGAGCTCAATTGCACTGCAACAGCTGCCAGGGGAAATACCCTCATACCTCTGCAGAGTACTTAAGGACATCTCTGGGTGAAAGCCGTGAGTGCAGCCATGTCCCCATAGAGCCCCACACCACCCATGATATTTGGAGGGGATTCCTGGGGTGAAATGAAGCCTTATGAGCTGCAGTGGAGAGCCAAACCAGCATTTCATAGCAGTGAAGGGGGATGAGCAGCCACTCGCCCACTCCGGTCCAAACAGCTGAGTCTGTGCCTGTCTGTACTTCTTCTCTTGTTAGCTTGGCAGCAACTGGCACAAAGTCCTCTTTTTTGATTGCTGTCAGTGGTGTTTGGTGTTGGTTTTCTCAAATATGTGTCTCAAGTCATTTAGTTCTCTTTTCAGTCTCCACCAGGGACCTCCTGGACAGCCAAGTGTCAGATAAAGGGCCGTACCCTTTATCTCAGTGGTGCAGTCTGCACTGGCATAGAGTTGGCTTCTAATCTAATAATTCATATCTTATTCTGTACACTGACATTTAAGGATTAGCCAGGTTATGCAAAACCATTTTTTTCTTTTTTTCCACAAACTCATTTGCATATTAACTTTTCTTGTGCATTACTGATTTGGTTCTGGTGAACTTTATCCTGTTGCTAGGAGGGATAAGCTCTGAGACACTGAAAAATTATTCCAAACGCCTGCAGACACAGGAAGTTTAATACTGCTCTGGTTTGTATTTGGACAGCTGTCACGTAATTTTAAAAGACTAGGCACTCTGGAAACTCTAGAAGCTTTTTCCTTGAAGAAAACTCTGGAGTTTTCTTTTACAGTGTATTTGAAAGCCTGAATGGTTGTTCTGGTTTAAAATGGCAAAATCCTCCACTGGCAAAGAGTTTTGCAGAGGTCCTCTGGGACCTGCACCTGGAAAGGTGCTTTTAATAGATATTTCCCTGGAATAGAAATCCACTGGAGAAACTCCATGATATTAGAAATAAGTGGGAATAGGAGTAATTGACTCAGCTTGTAGAGGAAATGTGGTTCCTATCCAGGTGAACTGTGACTCAAACTAGAAGCTTTTGTCTGCCTTCTTCAATTAACAGGGAAAGGCTTTGCTGCTTCTAAATATTGGCTGCATTTGGTGCACAGCAAATTTTGCCTTTAAAAGGATTCTTGTAGTCAGATGTCACCTAATTCCTTTATGTCATGTTTATGTAAGAAGGACATGTTATTTTTAGAAACCTAATGTAGATATCAGTGTGCTGGGAGAAGAGATTGTGCTTGAAGAGAAGGATGTACCAGCACATTTGCTTCACAGCATAAGCAGGGCATTTATGTGCAGGGTGTCCTGGAAGCACCAAGAGCAAAAGTGCTACCCTGGGCAGGGAGACAAGCTTGTCCACCCTGTGCTTCTCTGATCCCTCCAGCCCTCTTAAACATGTGAGTTTGCACCTATACTGTTGTTGGCAGCCTGCAGAAATTGTAAGATCCTGGTGCTCAAAATTTTAAAAAGTCTTTTTATGTGGTGGTCTGGGTTGTTTTAGTTTTATTGATTGTTTCAATAATGAAATCTCAACAATTCTGAATTCTTTTTCTCTGGAACTTGCTTAACTTTTCCCATGCTTCTAACTTTCTCCTTGGAAAGCTGAAGCACCCTTTGTGACTGGAGTCCTTTCTGACTCCAGGAGATTCCCTTGCAGAAAAACACTAAATATTTTCAGGTTTCAGAACAGTGGGCAATTATCATCTTGGGACCCATTTGCTTACATAGCATTTGTGTGCAAGATATTTACCATAGGCATACACTTTTTTAATTGTCCATGTACGTGTTGCAGTCTACCATCTTATGTGTCATCTTATTTACCTGGTTGTCTATCTCTAAAGCTTGTTTTTGTAGATAAGTCAGCTCTGGACATCATGGATAGTATGTTCATACATGTGCTTGGTTTGTGAACAGAGACATTCCAAATGCACTTGCACGTGTGTGTATGTATGCAAGAACAAAGAGGCTCAAAAAATGTGTTCCACGATTTGGTATATCCCATTCTTTCCCTCCTCCTTCCCCTGCACTTGTGTAAGTACTTTTGATGGCAGCTGCTGGATTAGACCCAGAAGCTTAAAAGATTAAAGAAACCACTAAAGGCAGCTAGGAGGAAGTGAAGGATCCGTTTGTCTGAAGGTTTGTGTTTTCGTGCTGGTGGTGGAGAAGAAAATTGCAAACAGGCTTTGCCCTGCAGCAGGAGGCTGACAGCCATCTGGGCATTGCAGAGCTGCTGCTCCAGTCACACTCACTGGGGCACAGCCTGTGCCTTCAGACTCTTCGTGTCACATCCAGGGTGCTGCAGGGGGGTGGCGTTGGTCCACATCTCCTTCCCTCTCTGTGTTATAGCTTACAAGTTAATTTAGAGCTATGTGACATAGGTGAGGAAAGCCCTGGCTGGCCCTGGCTTCTTACAGAGCAAAATGAAACTGCAATTGAAACACGATGAATGACTCAATGAGCTGCAGATTCTGTATTTTCACAGCAGTGAACTGCTGCCTGCTGCTGCTTACACTGGCTATTCAGCTCTGCAAGGAGTAGCATTTTTAATGAACGTGGGTTTTGTCCAAGGGGTTCCACTAAAGGACAGGTAGAGCTGAGCAGAACACAGCATCTGTCATCGAAGTCAGGCTGAGGTCTGATTTCTTCTTCCTGTTTCCCTTCTTGTCCATCCACCCTCCTTAACCCCAAACACAAAGGCAGCTGTTTCAAGAAGTTATTCATTTATTTATTTTTACCATGGAATCTTTTGCTATGTAAAACATCTGCTGCTTTATGGCTGATCCCTAAACATTGCTGATGGTGTGTATAATCAAACTAGGGGTCTTCAGAATATGAGCCTGCCTTGCCTTTTGTTGTTCTAAACAAGCAAGTCTGTGCTGCAGAAACTATCTGGTGTGGATGCAAGACCACGTGCTAGCCACCCAACTGCATTGCTAGGGTAGGACCAGTGCTACTGAGCACGTCAGGATTATTAACATTAATCTAATCTTTCCGTTTGTCAAACAGATTTTTGAGTACATGGAGACAGCTTACCCAGTTCTTAAGACAGTGCTCCCAGATCAGCTTGTAGTTTGTTCTGTAATACCGTGTGGATTTGCTGGGATTTTCAAGTAAATACATTATGTATATGGCTTACAGATTGCTTAGGCTGTCTGCATCAATAATTAAAATGAGGGAGGGGAAACTTCTACAGAGTTTCCCCCTTTCCTTTTCTCATCCTGTCTTGCATGTCTATTTTTATATTTCCTCTCTTAGGATCAGGGAGATAAAGCTGTAGCAAGAGAGAGTGTGTCAAGGAGAGAGATGAACGTTTTTCCAGCAGAGATGGGAGCTTGTGGCACATCACTGCAGTGCCAGCTCTCAGCATCAGTCTGACCTTTGCCATTCTCTTTGCAGATGCTTTGATTCAGGCTTGTCAAGAGCTGCCAAGCTGTTCTCCTTGCCCTTAAAACAAGCACACCTTTCCTACTGATACAGCACCAAAAAAAAATTTGCCTTTGGGTCTTGTGGTAAAGATGGTGCTGTGCTGTTATTTGCCCAAAGTAGAAGGAAAAGGTTTGGATTAATTTAGCATTGCTGTGGTGAGTATAATGTTGCCTAAGTTGGATGGGGCAAGGTTTGGGGCTTTGTTGCTATGGGGCTTTTAGTGATACTTTGTTAGATCAAATTTCAATGCAAGTTAACACTTCCACTCCAAGTGTCTCTGGTTTATACCTCCTTGCTCACCTGGCTTTGAGAAGGATACAGTGTATTGGAGTTGACATTTCAAAGTAGGCAGTGCCATCCAGACAGAGACAGACTCCTTTAGTGTTGTATTTTTAGTGGCCGAGCCATGTTAAATGGAAGTGGAAAGTTAAGTCACATGCTTTATAACAGCATTCAAATCTTAGGCTCTATACAGTCATGCTGTACGTTGTAGCCCTCTCAGAAGTTGTGACCACAACACAGTGACATGTCCAGCAAGGACTGGCTATCATTTTGAACTTCAAGACAGAGAGTTAATTGTGCTTGGCTGGAGTGTAGAATCATAGAATTGTTTTGGTTGGAGAAGATCTCTGAGATCAAGTTCAGCCTTCAACCCAACACCCTTATGACCATTAAAACATGTCCCTAAGTGCCATGTCCACATGTTTCTTGAACACCTCTAGGGATATTGGCACCACTACCTATTCCAATGTCTGGCCACTCTTGTAGTAAATAAAACTTTCCCAGTAGTGACAGCCTCTTCCACCCTGACATAACTGCTGAAGAACCAGCAAGAGTTACTTGCCTGTCTTTACTTCCCAGCTCAATTCAAACTTTATAGCACAGAGAAGCTGCCAAGGAGGTGTTGATGTGTTGAAATGGCTGGATGTGCATGTGCACAGCAGTCCTGGTTCTGGGCTGAGCTCGTTTCCCACCCTGTGAGCAGTACAACACAGCGCTTGCTGTTGTTGTGTGTTATGGGACTGCTGAAGTTTTTGCTGTGGAGATTTTCATGCTGTAGCTGGGAGCTTGAGCATTTGAGCAACTTCCAAATGTGCACACTGTGTGCTGGCACAGAATAAGAAAGACCAATTTCAATTTTGTCACAACAGATGAAAAATCACACAGTATGCTCTGCTTGATGTAAAGACCATTTGGTGTCACAGACACCAAGACCTGGTATCTTCCATGTGTTGGGAACCAGGGTGGAAGGTGCTAGAGGCAGAACAAACTAAAACTTCTCCAGCATTATTTTACTTTTTGTCTACATCTGGCTGAACAGCAAGGATGCAGTTCAGTGTCAGCAGCCTGTGTAATCTTTGACTACTACTTTGAGATGGCTTATTGGGATTTTTTTTTTTTTTTTTTTTTTTTTTTTTTTTTTTTTTTTTTTTTTTGGCTGGAAGCACTGGAACTGGCCTGAGATCACCAAGTCATGGGCTGTGAAAAAGCTGTTAAGTAATAACAGCTATCTTACTAGTGATCTGGATCAAGCTCTATCTAGCAGCCTGGAGAGGAAGTGCTGGCACACAGCATTGCTGACTGCAATTAAGTGTGTAGAGCATGATGCACAATCTCAGGTACTGTTGTGTTGTGTGTGTCACTCTTTCCGGTTTCAGTTTACTCTGGAACAGGCTGCCCAGGGAGGTAGTGGATACCTCCTCCCTGAAGGTGTTTAAGACTGAGTTGGATGAAGCCTTGAGCAACTGAGTCGCCTTGAGCAGCTGAGTCTCCTTGAGAGGTATCTCTGTCCATGGCAGAGAGGTTAGAGTAGATGATCTCCAAGGTCCCTTCCAATCTAAGCCATGCTGTGAATATAAACTCCAAGTGCTGATGTAATAAAGATGTTAATCAGAACTTAAAGTAGTTGAACTGGGCTTGGAATTTAGCTGAAGGGACTGAAATGGAACATGAACCAAATGACACATATTTTATATTAAACTAAGGAGGTGGATGACACCCCAAACATCTCTACATGAGGGAAGCCCTGCCATAAGAACATGGCAGCAGCAGTCATTAGCCTTCACCTTTGGCTGTCTGAGTGAGGCAGTTGGTTGTGCCTCACCAGCAGTGGATGTTAGTCTGCTCTCAGAAGATTTAAGGGGAGTGGGGGGGAAATGGAGAGGGGGGAGGGGGAAGAAAAAAATAAAGCTGCCTCTTCTGTAATTACACTAGTTTATTAAGATCTGTGTAAGTGGAGGCATATGATACGTATGCTTGTGACAATTTTCCAGAGGGATGGCTCAGCTAGTGCGAAATAACCAGGCTCATTTTCCCATAATGCAAATGTTATTCACAAACTATTACCATAATTGATGCACTGAGCCACTGTAGAGTAAATAATGTCTTGTGTGTGGGAATCAAAGTAGAAGTCAATGAATATTAAAGAACAAAATCTCATTTTTAAAGGGAAACTTCACAAGAATTAGAATAACTTTGAAAATCAAAGAGCAGCACAAGTTCAAACCGGCTGTTTGCTGTCTAGGTGTGTTTCCATGCATATGCATAAACACATGCACTTATGGGCTGCACTCTCCACTCTGCTGCTGCTACTGGGGTATTTGATTTGGTGAGTACAGTGCATCCTCAGACCTGATTAAAGGAGCATGGTGTATGGGAGTGTTTGGGTAGCATCTACAGTCTTGGCTGCCAGGAGATCTAGTGTGTTTATAATCCACTTCCTGGGGCTGCTCCCAAGGAAATAAGAAGTCTCCTGCTCTGGAGACTTTTTAAACCTGACTGGATGCATTCCTGTGCAATCTGTCCTAAGTGAATCTGCTTTGGCCAGAGGGCTTGGATTGAATGATCTTCAGTGGTCCCTTTCAACCTCCACCATTCTGTGATTGTGACCAGTCAGGGTGTTTTCTGTGGGTTGAAGGGCAGCTGTGACTGTTAACCCCACTTTTGGGGAGATCCTGAATTTTCTTTGTCACTTTCTTCCTGCACTCTGCTGGGCTGTTTGGTCTGTGTAACACAAGACAAATTTTGAATCATGCAAAAGCTGTGGCAGGATCACATTAGGTTTGTGGATTGTTCTGCTTGTGATGGGACTGCCTGCAGGCTGCTGTGGTCAAGTTGTGATCTGCTGCTGTGTGAAATTGCTGGGCACAGCTGCCTGGACCTCACATAGGATGGAAAGAGAAGGCTTCATAGTTACTCCTTCCATAGTCCTTGATCACTGTCCCTGTGCAGAGCCTTGTACCTCTGTAAGTGTTAAGTAGGTTACAGCACTTATTGCTGAGGTGTAAATTAGCCTGTATCCATTGCTGGATGCAGGAGCTGTTGGTGCTGCAGGCTTATCTGTGCTCCTAGGGATTTTGAGAGTGAAATGTTTTGCTGAGCAGGACTTGATTTAACTGTGAACATTAGTAGCCTGCCATCTAATCCCTTTTTATGTTCAAAGGGAACTTGTGGTGGTGTTTGGATGTATATGTGTACATTGCATGGAAAGGCTGTGGAGTTTTTTGTTGTAAGTTTTGTTTAAGCCATTGTTTTGCATTTCTCTGATGGATATATTGCTCCTTCATTTCAGACACTTCTGAGTATTGGTGTGTTCTCAGAAGTGAGCTTTTCTCCAGGTAATAAAACCTTGGCCAAGCACTGCTGCAACTCTAGAAATCAGAAACCCAAGGACAAAGTGCAGAAGCATCATCTGGAGTTACAAAACCATAATTTCATCTTGTGATATCATAAACCATTCTGTCCAGATGGCAATTATATTATATTTTTATATTAAAAATTCTAGTACTACACTTTTGCTTTTCCAGAGAGCCCTTTTAAACAACCTTTGCCTGCTGAAGATGCTCACACATTACTTCCTGGCACAGTTACATATCCATCATATAACATCAGTAGCTTTCCTTATTGTAACCTGATTTAACTCAATGTGGCAGAAGTAGCATATTGTGAGCTATCATGAGCTGAGCTCTTGTGCACCAGGCTTATGGGCTGTCCTTCGTCTGTCTCTTGCAGATTGTAAACCACTAGCAAATGTCTGTTTCTTGTCCTCTGTGGACTCTATCAAGGCATCTTTGAATTTTTCAGACTTCTGTGATTGTGCCTCCTAACCATATTTTCACCTAGAAAGCTGTTCACATGCCCAAGCTGGGTTATCATTCATTGCAACTCATTACAAATGGGTACTTTGCTGGGGGAGATACAGTACTTCAAACTTCTTTTCTCAGGCTAATCTGTACTCCTTCTCTTTGAGTCAGGTAGCCTTGCTTTTACTAGGTTTGATCCTAGTCCTAGGGAAAAGTAGCTGTAAGACATGACAGGAAAAATATTACTTGCACCTCTCAGTCACAGTGGGGGAAAAAAAAAAAAAAGCAACCTCTCCATAAAGCATGGCTCTGCCTGCAGGGCTGTAGGGGAGGGTGGTATTGGTCTCTTGGACCACTTTGTCCTACATCTCATCTGTCTGAAATGGTGCCAGTCCTGGGAACTCTGATACACCAGGCACAGGATGCAGCTCATTCTGTGCCTGCTCTAAGTGGTTATTAAAGCTTAAGAGCTCTAGATACTGCCAGCCTTCATTGGGTTCAAAGCAGTGACCTAAAGAGTTTCTTTTTAAAGTGTGCACAGAAGTACAAATTGACAGCAGCATGTTAGCGAGGAGAGGTTTTTTTTCATCAGCACTCAAGATGAAAGAGCAGATGGTGTTGATGGGAGAGCAGGGTTATAAGGTACAGGATGGGGCTGTTATCATGTTAATAGCAAGACAGTAAATCCCACAGTGCTTCCTATTAGTCTGAAAGATGATAGTTGCCTGTTGGCCTTTGTGCGAATCAGCAATGTCCGGTATTGAGGGGCTCAGGGGGCTCTGGGTGCCTTGTTAGCTCACCATGTTGGCTCTGAGGTGTAGCCATCAATATCTTCAGGTTTGGTCATTCTGATCATTTTTCCTCACTAGCCATGCCCTGGGAAGCCTTTCAGGGTGCAGGAGAGTTCAAAGACAGAGCTGGGCAAATTCTGGGTTGCTTCTATAACAGTGACACTGTTCTGGAATATGATAACTTTGGAGTGATCTGGTGTTTGCTAGCTTAAAGCTGGGGGAAGGCTGAGCATGTTGGAAGGGAAGCAGACAGAGCTGCAGCACTTACACTTTATTTAAAGTAATCCATATTAGTCTGCACTTCGGGGAAAAACTTTCTCTTTTAGTTGGCTTGCAGATAAGCTTCAGATAATCTTCCAAAGATCGCTGCTTTGGCTGGTGCATTGGGAGCCTTTCTGAACTGTGAAAAAAAATCTCAAAATCAGTTTTATTTATGCTTACTCTAAACTGCCTGTTGTTTTTTTTTTTCCCCAAGGGGTAATTAAAAAACTTGCTGCAAGTGTTTTCAGGAGATGGGATCTCTCTATCTAAACTTTGTGCTCGTTGTTTATGTCCTATGTTTTTCAGCATCCCCACACTTTACTCTGCTGGTTGGGAAGTGTGAAAGCTATTATGGTAATAGGGAATGAGATGATTTTCTGCTCTCATAGTGCCAAGGAGATAGGAATGGATGCAATTCATCGTGGATGCTGCAAATACTATCATCTTTCTGTAGCCTCCCTGCACACATAGCTATGTGCACAGAGAATTTTTTTCCTGGGCATATGGGTCAGTGCTCAGGGATCGGCATGGCTTGGCTCCACTATGCACCTTTGCAAGGAGGTTCTTACTCTGTGGCACATCCAAGGTGAAGTGGTTCCCAGTTTACCCTTTCACTCCCTCCCACATAGCACAAAGAAAATGTTAGTCTGACTTGACAACAGACCTGGAGTCAAAAGCATAACCTGCTTTTAAGTGACTTAAAAGTCAAAACAGTATCACTCATGGTGTAATGTATCATTAGCTTTGTCTTAGAGGGTAATTGAGATGAACATGGATCGGTATCTAAATATACATGAGGGTGTATTAAAAGGTTTAGAATCAGTGGTCTGTTAAAAAGGAGGCTATTTAGTTCCTTTGTACCCTGTCTCACATGTTAAATGCTATATTAAAGTATGGCAAAACCTGCTGAAGTATTCAAAATATTCTTGAGAGAACTACAAATATATCAAAATATGGTCCCCTTTGTGGCAGTATATGAAATCAAGTCTGGATTTTGGGTGTGCAAACTTAGAATCTGAATGTTAGATTATTTTTTGTTATTGATAGGCGCTTGAGAGGGTTTCAGGACAGCTGAATCCATGTGCAAACCTAAACAGATTTTAGTATTTTAAGGAATTATCAGGTTCTGTTGGTGTTTCCTAGGGACTGTTTTTGGATGTTCAGGTTGGATGTTTCAGCAGCGTGGCAAAACATGATCAACCCTGTGGCGTGGTCAGCTTCTCCCTGCCTGGCTGGGGGTTGTGATGGCTGGAAATTCTGCATCTCTCTTCCCTGTGCTGCCCTTGTCCTTTGATTGCAGAAAGGACAGCTCTCGAGGGATGTCGTTGTGCATTTTCCTGAGATAAAATAATAGCTCAGTGTTTTGTGACCCTGGAACTTTAGGTCCTGCCAGATGCTAATGAACCAGTGGAAAACATCCAGAGCCTGGTAATTGCTTTGAGGCACAGCTGTTTGTGCTTGGTACGCAGTGTCAAAGCTTGCTTCTTCAGTGGCTGCACCCTGTGATATTGCCCCAAGGTCCCTTCAGGGACTGCTGGGTCAATGCAGCGAGCAAACTTGCTATAATTGGGTACAAGAGAGCATGGTGTCTGTATGGACACAGGCAGCTTGAGGATGAATCATGCTCTTGACACCACCTCTGTGGTTCACATTTGGTGCCTGCGGTAAATCCTGGGTGGGCAGTACTAGCAGGCAGTGTGTCCAGGGAGCAGGATAAGAGCAGAGCCCTTGGCAGAGCAGCAGCTGGGAAGGAAGTGAGGCTCTTGCACTTACCTGGCCTCATTCAAACATGCAGCTGGAGCTGTGCTATTTATTCATTTGCTACTAAAAAAAAAAAAAGCCTTTTAGGTGCAGAAAGTATAAAATGCTAATAAAACTCCTTGGTTTCTGGTTTTTTTGGGGTGTGTGTTCCTTGTAAGAGATCACTTAATCTTCTGTCATCTTTATACAACAACATTTGTGGTTCCATTTTACCACCCTTTTAGTGCAGGTTAATTCTCTTCCAGAGAGGCAGAATCAAATGAAGTGTGGGAATGCTTTTCTGTGTCATTAATGAGAAGTTGTCTGTGGCAGTTATGGTCATGGATGGCAGTGATTTGAACCAATATGGCTGAGCTGTGTGGAGGGGGCTTGGAAAGGGCTTGCTGACCCCCGTGCCCTAGCTGAGCAGGACACGGCAGCGATCTGACTGTGGAACAGGGCTGAGCAGCCTCATCTCCAACTGCTGCAGTTGGGCATGGACCAAGGCATCTCCCTGAGTGCAAAGCACATAACAGGGTCTGAAATGGGGCATCTGTTATTGGTCAGTATTGGTATTTGGATGCCTTGTGTAAGTCTCAGCTTATGAGAAGTTCCAAACCCTTCTGTTGGCAACTGAATGAGTAGCCCAACTCTCAAAGTCTTAGCTCTTGTATGTTGTGATGCTCTGCAGTGTGATCAGTATTGACAGTAGTTTTAAGGTGAGTAATATTAAGACTGGCTTTCAGGGTTTGTCTCATTCACTGTACATCTCTGTATGTACATGTAGTAGGAGGCAGTAAGTCAGTGGTATGTGTATTTATTTCATCTCACTCTGCCTATGAAAAAGATACCTAGACCTAGAAAAGGGACAGAGAATCGTGAAACGAATCTGTAAAGACATGCACAGCTTCCATACAAGGAGAAATTTAATAGTCTGTGAGTTGCCAGTTCTCAAAAGGTGTGATATAAGAGAAAGAAGAAGAGTCAGTAAAATCCAGACTGATCTGAAAAGGATGGAAAGCAAATACTTCTCTCTTTTGCAGGCCAGGATGCTACTGGATTCCCACCTAAATCATCAGGCAGCTGGTTAAAAAAATGAGGTGGTTTTCTCCTACTGCATATAGTGAAATTCTGAACCTGGTTCAGCATCTCGCAAAACTTAACAAGGCTCAGCTACATGAGCGACAAATTCAGGTCCTCCTGTGCCATTAGATGTGTTACTGAGGGCACATCTTTGCGCCTGAGATTTTTTCCACAGTTTCTTGTGTATATTGAAGACACAGGACGCTGGAACAGATAGCTCTGTGCTCTGGTACAGCACTGTCTGCATACAGCAGAAATATAGTAGGCTGATTATATTCATCCTGTAGTTTGCAACTTGATATTCACTGCTCTATGACAGGCTTGCAGCTGGGAGATTTGCAGTGATCTGCAAGTGAATCAATGTATCTTTTTAAACCTCAGGCAGGGAGCTGGGCAGTGTTTCTGAATGGACAAACAGTCTGATGGGTGTCTTCCCAGGAGTTTTTAATCTTTTGTGCTTTTGTGTTGATAGTGGTGGCTGTTTTGGGGTTGTTGTTGTTTTGTTGGTTTTTTGGTTTTTTTTAGAGGTCTTTGCAGATGTTATTTTAAAATATTAACCTAACAGTATCAAGCTTAACAAATGACTGCGAAAGGGAGGGGAGCAGAAGAGAGCCTGACTCCTGATTATTTGCTCTGGTTACATGGCAGTATTACTGCAGCTGTGGAATTGGAAAGGAGATATTTGCTTTATGCTTAAGAGGCTTTATTGTTTCTAAACTATATATAGTTCTGTAATCTTTCCTTAGATGGGGGAGGGTGTTGTGGGACAGCCTCCAAAGCATTGCCACCCTGCTTGGTGGGAGAGCGAGGGGTTAACGCGGTGGTGTAGGCTTCTCCGAATGGGCAAGTTCATTGTCAGAATAATGTTTAGCCAGGTGTTAATCTGTGTCTGGAGGGAAGTGCTGGAATTCATTATTCATCCCACTGGGGGGAGGTCATGGTCCTGGGAGGCTGCCAGCGCTGGAGCCAGCCTCCTGGCTTTACTGACATGTGCCATTTGTGATGAATGCAGCTGAAGTCCATTTGAGGAAGTCTCTTGTCAGGCAGCCAAGCTGACAGCGAAACGCGGAGCTAAGGCATTCGGCGAGCTCTGTTGCAGCAGGCGAGATCGCGCTCAGCGTCGGGAGGGCAGGAGGGGACAAGCTGGAACCGTGGAGGGAAAGCATCGTTTCTAATTCCCGTCCTTTTTTTTTTTTAATCTTTCTTCCACCCTTTGCTTCTCCTAAATACCGTGCTCTCCTTGGAAAATTGCCGGCTCTGACAGGAGTGCCATCACGTTGCTCTTGATCAGCGGGATAGGTTTGGGCTGCTTTTTCGTTCTTTAACGAGGGCAGGAGGGTGAGACCATGATCAAGTCAAGTTGGTTCTACGTCAAGTTCAAGTATGCAGAGAAGGTAAGTTGGTAGGTTTCCTCCTCTCAGCCATCGCCAAGGGATTGCTGTATGGTCGCCTGCAGCCTCCTTTCTTGACAGGCAGCTCTGGCCACCAGCAGGGTGGATGCCGCTGAGAAGTTTCGCTGGTGAATTTGTTTTCCTCTGGCTTGATAGATAATGCTGTGCCCAGAGCTGCCGCGGCTCAGGGTATGGGTTTGAAATGTGACAGCCGCAACTTCAGCGTGATGCAGATGGAAGGGAAAAGATCAAATCTAATTCTTCCCGTGATGTGTCGAGGGGGAAGAGAAAGCAGTGGTAGAGATGTATTTGTTTGTCTCATGTGGAGCTTGAAAGGCAGGGAGATTTCTTGTTCTCTAAAGCTGGTTATGGGATGCTATAGAGCTGGTTTTATCCTCCTGAAGGCAACAAAGTTCTTTTCTACTTTACCAACAAAGTAAGTATTTAATTGTCTGTATTTATTACTGGGAAAAAGGAGATTCTATTGGTCAAGAAACAGTGAGATGTATTCTAGGGCTGCTTCTGTTTGCTAAGAGGTTTACTGTGGAACTTGCTGCATTTCGTCTTGCACAGAACACGGTTCTTTCTGTTGGATTGTCCTTTTACACTCATCTTCCGCTTTATCTTGCTTGCCCTTAGTACCCATATGTCTGAGGAGAACAGAGGGACAGGAGTTGACCAGAATTTTAGTGGAGACCTGCTTGACAGTGATGCATTTTTCACTCAATACCTCCCTAGAGGGTTTCCTGCCCCAGGTTACAGACTGATCGTGTTGCCAATAACACTGAGACCCAGTCAGAGTGTTTGGATGTAGCTTTGCTGTTTTCTTTGACCCAGCAAAAGGGGAAAAGAGCAAGGAAACTTTTTTGTTGTTGTTGTTAAAATACTTCAGAAACCTCACTATCTCTCCCCTGAATATGCTTCGGCAGTTAGAAACTTGCTATTTAAAAACAGGAGGGGAACCAGTGCTTGTGCTATTAGCCTGAAATTTTCTATTCTGGCAAATAGTCCCACACTGATTTATTTCTTCTCTTTGCGCCTCAAATTATGCTGCCCACAGTAGAAGCATATATATTTAATTTAACAAGATTGTGCTATCATTTATCCCAGGCTGTAAATAACATATTTAACAAAGTCACATATTTAACTATTCTATTCTCATTTGTTTTGTGCAGTCTTACAAAGGTAATTTCACTGCAAAATCGACTTTATTAGGCTGCTATATTTTATCTCCTTGATATCCCTCTGTAATAATTCTTGGTTCTTTAAAGTAGTGTCACACCTAGAAATAGCTATATCAAAATAAATTGACTGCATATCATATGAAGCATTTTTTTGCTTTTTGAACAAAAATCTAATGGAAATAACAGTGAAGTGCTAGTGGCTGAGGTTGGGTATTTAATTTTTTTCTTTTTCTCTTCCTCACCCTACCCCCTTTTTTTCCCTTTTTCTCTCTTATCTTCTTCTTTTTTTTTTTTTTCCTCCTTCCCCCACCTTTTTTTTCTTTTTCTTTTTTTATTTGTTTGGTTTTGGTAATACCCCTTTACAATTCATCTAGAAAGCCTTCGAGTCCCTGAACAGAGCAGATAATGTTTCTGCTCTTCTGTCACCGGGTGCTTCTCTGTGTGTGTTACATAACCTGTCATACCAGTTTTGTCAGAGACAGATATTTTTGAAATCTACAACCTGGGAAATTTGAACATGGATGAAATCCAAGAAATCCATTTAATCTCTGTTCTTCTTAGAGTTACTTATGCCTTACAAGATTTTCATCTGATTCACCAGGGAAGTTGCCAAGTCTGTTCATCTGCTGGAGGAAAAAAAAAAAAATCCAAAAACCTAAAGCAACTCCAAAACCAAAGTGCACAAGCAGGAAGACACAACCTGAAGCGGTGCCTGGTCTTCTACTGAATTCCATGTGTGATAAGACCGTTAGCCCTTTGTGTGGATGTGAAGCTTTCCTAATGGAAGGCACTTTAGAAATTCCAGCCTTGACTGTGAGGATGGGATGTCTCTTTGCTAAACACAGGATTTTGTGTCAGCATCCTTGTTGTGGTTGGTGCTTGGCTCGTCCGCAAGCTTTGTGCTCGTGTGACTTAGCTGTGAATTGACACTGAATTTATTAAGTGGTGCATTTCTCTGGCTGGATACTGTGGGTACACGCTGCATGGAACGAGTGCTTCTGTGGTGGTGTAACCATATTGCTTTAAGAAATTGGGTCAAATTCTTCTGCAACTATTCCATGTTGTCAAGGTTTTAGAAATGGGGTTCGTGTTCACTTAGCTGAAGTTCCTTTAGAGATTCCCCAATGAGTTTTTTTTTTATTTTATTTTATTATTTTTTTAAATGGATTTCACATCTCACTTGGAGATTCAGTTTCTTGTTTTCAGTTGACACAAGTGTGGGCTGCTGCAGGAACAAGTGTTCCCACTCCCAGCTACACATTGTCAGTGGTAGTGCTTGTGTAACTGCATGGTGACATGCATCTGGGAACGATCCAACTGGAACTGAACAGGTTTTATTCCTTTTTTCTTTTTTGGGCTGGCTGCATTTTCAGACAGAGCAGAGTGTCCCCCACTTCACCCTGATGTGCAGCCATTAAGGGTGTACCTGAAAGTGCTTGGTTGAGGGTGAGTATAAAGGACAGCAATGTTTCTTCTGGCAGCAGCCTGTGAAATGAAGTTACTTAAGGTTATATTCTCCATTTGAAAGTGTTACATAATCTCTGTTTAAGGGAGGTAATTTTAAGTTAGAAAAAGGTTGGGTCTCGGCCCTCACATCAGCACAGGATCTTGGTTAAATCAGAACTGGAACTGCCTTTCCTGTGTGAGCCACAACAGTGACATTGCACCGCTCCCTCTTAATTCTCCTGTGAAGAAGTTCATTGACATTTTTATTAGCTGCCTGGCTTTGCTGAAGTTGACATCCTTGCCTCTGGCCATCACAAATATTTATTTAATTCTTTTTGCCCCTGATTTGCTTTGGAAGATTTTGATGGCTTAAGACCTCTCTGTGATAAAGTGTAAACATCTATATACATCAGAAGTAACTCTGCAGGCAGCTTGTAGATTGTAAAGTATTCCTTCACATATAGATTAGCAACCTGGTTTATTGTCTTGGCATCATTGTGCTTTACTGATGCTATAAAGTGTTCTGTTGATTGTTTCAATGTTGCTCATCCCATCTGGGTTATCTACAGTCTCTGTAGATAGACCCAAACTACGGTTTAGTGGTGTAGCTTGCCTCAGCTTTGTGGAAGCTCAGCCTTTGTAGGTCTTCTGGGAGCTTCCAAACTCTTTGCATCTACTTGAAGCCTCTCAACCAGTCAACCTACATTGTCTCTGCAGTGGTGTTTTATACTGGTAAGGAAAAAAAATCAGTGGCTGTACATTTGTAGCTGCAACAGAAAGCCTGAGAAGTGATCTTAAACTGTCTTTGGATGTTCACCCTAAAGACATATTGGAACTGGAAACAGGAAAGATGTCATGTCGCCTGATGTACCTTGGTGTGTTAGTTTGCTCAAGTCACTCAGATTTATTTTTTTAATGTTGTGTTAGACACCATCAAACCATTTCACAGTAGCATGGTTTTAATTATGACTAAAATAATCAGATAACAAAAGTAACTACAGCATAATTCTCTACAATTTCAGCCTGAGCCTGTTATCAAGTTAGTTGCAAGCATTCCATTGCATAGACTTCAAGAGAGCCTCCTGAAAAATAAAACCCAAAGTTTTCATGTTTAGCCTTTCAAGGCTCACTTGGGCGTGAGCCATTTTTACACAATACTCATATTCAGTCTGTGTACGCTTAAACCATGATTAAAATGCAATGACTTGATATGATTAATAGTGCTGACACTAGGAAATGAGTTTGATCTGAAGCGAGGAAAAGGCAAGCTCTTGAAAAATCTATGAATCTAGAAGGTGTGGGAGATGTGTGGAGAGAGGCAGCAGGAGTGGGCAGTCTGGCTTTGATGTGATGCTGCTTTTACCAGAAGCAATCATCAAATCATTGAGATCGGAAAAGACCTCTATGAATGTCAACTTCAGTTTTCATCCTGACACCTTTGTGCCCACTAAGCCATGCCCCGGAAGTGCCATGTCTACGTGTTTTTTGAACACCTCCAGGGATGGTGACTCCACCACTTCCATGGGCAGTCTGTTCCATTGTCTGCCACTCTTTCAGTAAAGGAATTTGTCATAATAAAGAATTTTATTGTATATATGGACTGCTTTCTTTCCAGGAGGATGCTGGCTGTATCCAACATCCTCATTTAGATAGGGAAATACGTTCCAGAAACAGATCTAGTGTTAACAATGGAGAAGAATGTCAGTGGTCACAAACAACTGTGTAAAACAAAGGCTAAAAATATTTTTACTTTATTACCTTAAAAAAGGATGCATATATAATGCATTACAGCTTACTGATTAACTTGGAGAAGTTGAAAGGTTTTGCTTTGGTCCTTGAAAAGCCCTGCCTCTTGCTTGAGGTTCATTGGCAGATATTGCTGAACTAAAATGAAGCCTGATTTTTCCTGTTCCCATCACTGCCCAGGGGAGAGAAGTGCTATATTCCTAGCTGGAAAATTAGATTAAAACACCTAGTCCCTAGATGCAGGGTGCATTAATTTTTTCCTCTGTTGGAAGACTCCCACTACTCTGAAAGGCAGTTTACAGTTTTGACAGCTAAAATAAAAAGCCTTAAGGACAAGCAACTACTTTGAATTTTCGAAGGGCTTCATTTCCAGCAGAAAGATTTCAATTACAGTCATTTTCCTTGAGTGAGTACAAAGAGGTAAATGGAACCCCTGTTTCAAATGCTAAACTCACAGACTACATTATTACCAGTTGTACTTCGAAACTAAAAGATAAAGCCAGTCTAAATCAAAGCCCTGGTTCCAAATTGCTTTTTAAGAGTAGGATGGGGTCTGCACCCAGTAATTCAGCCACTTGGTACTGAGCAGCACATACTACATCAAATGTGACTTTGATTAGTGTGTGTTGCTCTTCTGGGGGGATTGAGGCAGGAAGCATCTTTCTGAATGAGTGCTGAGAGCTGTATCTTGAAAAGGCTGCTCTGCAACTGGGGCTTTGCATCTTGCTGTGTTCCTACAGAATTAAGGGGTTTTCCTTTCTTCTCTGACTTTGCTCATTATCTATCTTGTCTTTTACAACAATGATTTATTTGACAAAGAGTTTATTTCTCTTGGGTAATGTAATGTTTCCTCCCTCCCACTCCCCACAAAAAAAAAAAAAGAAAAAAAAAAGTTTTCCATCTTGGAACCATTTCTTAATCTTGCTGGGGTAGGGAACATGTTTTCAGAAGTCCATGCTCTTTTAAGGTAGATATCAAAATGTGCACAGTGTTTCAATAACGCAGGTACTTGGAAGAGATGGAGAGCCCAGGTGACAGAATGACACACAGAAACATCTGGGTTGGCAAAGCCCCTCAGGATCACCAAATCCAACCTATAGCCCTACTCTACACCCCCCAAGCACCACATCCAAACCACCCTTAAACACATCCAGGGTGGGTAACTCCACTACCTCCTTGGGCAGCTCATTCCAGTGTCTGACCACTGTGTGAAAAACTTTTTCCTAGTATCTAATCTAAACCTACCCAGCCTCAGCTTGTGGTCATTCTCCCTTGTTCCATCTCCAGCTACCTGTGAGAAGAGACCAGCTCCACCCTCTCTACAATATCCTTTCAGGTAGTTGTAGATAGTAATGAGGTCTCTCCTCAGCCTTTTCTTTCTCAAACTAACCATCCCCAGCTCCCTCAGCCACTCATCATAAGATTTACTTGTCAGGCCTTTCCCTAGCTTTGTTGCCCTCCTCTGGACCCATTCCAGCACCTCCACATCTCTATTGTATTGTGGTGCCCAGTACTGAATACAACGCTCAGTGTGGCCTCACCAAAGCAGAGTACAAGGGAACAATTCATGCTGGTGAACTGAGCTTGTGGAAACACTCTTTTTTTTCCCTGCAGTCATGAACTCTGCCAGAAATCTGTACCCATGGCTTAATACAGCCAGGCATAGCTGCTTCAGCTGATGACTTTTTGGGTCAGAACTGTGCCCAGAAGCATCAGAGGAAGGAGCAGAGAGGTAACCAACCTGCTCCTAAGCAACTGCTTGTTCCAGGTGAGCTGGCCCTCCTAGCACTCACACCATCCTTGCTAGTGCCTGAGAGGTGGGAACCCACCTGCTTTTCTCCGGTAGTGTTTGCTAGAGCTACTTATGCTATTTTGTTTTTTTTCCTGCTACTTTTCCTCATTGCTTTGTGGGTGGATTTCTGCAGATGTGGAATCAGATGTTACTCCTTAAGTTGATGGAGATGATCATCAAGGAGTTGTGTCTTCTCACATTACTCAGCACAGGCACCCGGTTCACTATTTTTGTCACTTTTAGCTGCTGAAATATTTTCTTTCCTGCCTATGAATATTTAGTGGCAACTGTGGCTGCCAACGTTTTAGGGAAATGAGTGAGATTTGTCATTTTATGTGCTTGTGTACAAGATATTGTGCCTACTCAGCAAACTTAGGAGAGCAGATGTAGGAATTTACTTGTAGATTTGGGTTATTGCAACAGTGCCCTTGTGCCTCAAGACCGCCTGCTCACTTTGGCTCAGCTGCTCACCCCTGTCTGGTTTTGCTGGGTGACCCAGTGACTGCCATTACAGCCCTGTCACTGGGAATTGCCTCGCTTCATATTTTGGCTTTTAGTTACCATGTTATGATTTTTTCTGGCGTTTCTGAGAGCACAAAGATGTCAGAGGATGATAGATGCTGATGGTGGATGCAGCCTGCGTTGCCGCTGTGCTTTGCTCAAAGCTCAGTGGATCTGAGCAGTGTTTTTCCTTTATTCTGGCCTTGAAGGCTGGTTTTGGCTGATGCACCAGCACAGGCTCTGGTCTCCATGGCCTTGTATACCCAGTGAAAAGCAGGGCTGAAACCCAGAGGAAGAAATGCCTTTGCTGTGCCGTCACTAGCCCCAGAGGGGTGAGAGATCAGACCTCAGAAGCTGCCCCTCAATTTTTTTTTTTCTCCTCCTGAGTCTGCACAGTTGAGTGAAGTTCAGCCAAAGCTCCTGCAAGGAATAATCTCCTGCAGTGTGAGTGATGTGCAGGTCCTTGCTCTGGCGCTCTCTCGTCATTTCTCTTCTATGTTTTTTTAATTAAAAGCAGTGGATGGGGCAGGAATTGGAAAACAGGAACAGGCTGCAAGCTGCTTTATCTCTGGGTATGTTGCGTTCTCTACCCAGTCCTTGCAGTCATTAAGTTAGCTCAGATTTCTAAGTATTTGGAGGAGAATGCTGAAGATGATTGGGCTAACTAATGTTTACTTACTTAGTTTGATTTAAATGCTCTTTTTCCAGTTCTGGCAGCTCTTGGTAGTAGAAAAAAGTTCTTGGGAGAGCTCTTGTATGGTTTTAGATAAAAGATTTTTATGTAAGATGATAAATCTCATTGGGGAACAAGTATTATGTGGAGTGGCTGAGGGAGCTGGAAATGAGGTGGGCATTGGTCTCTGCTGTCAGTTAACTAGAGACAGGTCAAGAGGAAATTATCTCGAATTTTACTAGGGAAGGTATAGTTTAGATATTAGGAAAAACAACATTCACCAAGAGTGGTCAGGCATTGGAACAGCTTGTCCAGAAATGTGGTGGAGTCATTGTTCTTGGAGGTGTTTAAAAAAACATGTGAACATGACACTTTGGGACATGTTTTATTGGGCATAGTGGTCTTGGGTCAACAGCTGGACTTGGTGGTCTTTAGAAGTCTTTTCCAACCTGAACGATTTCATGATTTTATATTCTGATTTCCCTCTGTTCTACAGACTGAACGTTTGCACTAAGTTTTTGCTGCAAGTGGTTATCACTAACCCATAAAACATCTTTAAAAAAGGATTCATTTGGCTTTTCTGGGCACAAGGTAGACATTTAAAGGACTTTTTCTTCCTTGAATCTGTTACAGTTGTTACATCCTGCATATCAGGTGCACTCAAGTGCTGCTGCTGCCCAGGCAGGTGCTAGAAGCCTTTCAGGACTTGCAGCAGCCCAGCATGGCTGACTTGTTAGGAAGTCCAAGCACCACCAGCATTACTTTATCACTTCAGGATTCTTCCACCTGTAAGTGGGAATGTGAGGTTTTTTCCCTAACCAAAGCCAGCTTCTGAACAGCTTTAGTCTTTATGATTTAGGATCTAGACTTGAAACATTTCTATCTTTAGTCTCATTTAGTTTGCATCTAGTTGTTAGACTAAGAATTGCATATTGATGGGAATAGTCAGTGACAGGTAAAATAGCAAAGAAAAAAAAAAAAACAACCTTGTTACAGTCTTCTGATGTAAATTTTTAATCAAATGTATTTTCTTCTGTTAAGCAACTTTTCCAGCCCACTGCACAAAACATACAAGCATAAAACTTTGCACAATGAACTGCATGTAATAGGCTAGCAATGACTCCAGTGCCATGCATTGAAAACCATTTTTGTGTGCAGGGCAATGTTGCCTTCAAAAAAGGTAATGACAATTTGTGCAGTCTTGTTCTTTGTATTTCCTCCTGTTTTCTCCAGATTGCAGTGCTGTGGAGAGTTTCATGAGAATTGGTATTTTCTGTGGCAACAAGGAAATACAATTTTAAATATGCTAGGATGTAAAATTTAAAATGTATTAGAAAGCTGAAAGGAGGTTGGAACCAGGTTGGAGGTATCTTCTCTCTAGTAAAAAGAGCAAATGACCTCAAGCTGCACCAGGGCAATTTTAGATTGGATATGAAGGAAAAAATACTTCCCCAAAAGGGGTTGTCAAGGCTTGGACAAGGCTACAGCAGTGGAATCCCCATCCCTGGAAGGCTTTCAAAGCTGTGGAGATGTGGTGCTGAGGGACGTAGTTTGAGAAAAATTTCTAAAATTATTGTACAGTGGTTGGGATCTGTGAACACTCTTCAGCACAGCTGAGTGGAAGAATTGGTAGGTAATAGCTTAGGTTGTAACAGCAGTAAGAATTACTTTAACACTCTTCAATCCAGACAATTAGATGTAATCTTTGTAGCAACCTTCTGGACCTTGGATTTAGCAGTATTCTTTTTATGGGTGACCAAACTCCTTACTGGTGGGTGCCTTCTGTGAAATGACTCCTGCCTGGAGCCTTCACCTGAAACCAAGGTACTGCCCTCACCTGCCCATCTCCTCGCCACCCCCAGGAAGCCAGGGACAAAATGGAGTTTTGTTTCCCAGGCTAGGATCCAACTGTGCCTGTAAATCATAGAATAGGCATTGGAAGGGATCTCTGGAGAATGCTGAGTCCAACCCCCTGCCAAAGCAGGAATTTGATTGATATCGATATAGCAATATTTACCAATATTGCACCATATTGAGTGACAGACTTAGAGATGCTGCCAGTCACAGGCATGATGTGAGTGACCCTACCAGCAGTCTTTTGCCTCAGTTTCAGCATCCCTGTTTGGAATTTCTGCTTCCCAAGCTGCCTTTGTTGCAAGACTCCAAATTCTGTTTGACATCTGCCCACACACTGCTGGGCTGGACTGTGCTGACCTCAGCTGAGTGAGGCAGTAAAACTACAGACAATTATAGCAACACCCTCATCATTGAAGACATCTGAGTGCTGTTCTTCAGTGGTTTCTGGGGGCTTTGGTCAAACAGGGTGTGCATCACTGCAATGCCAGGAGCTGGCAGGCATAGGAATGTGTGCTTCAGGTTGGAGTGATGTGGGCAGGAGCTGATGTGCTGTGCCCAGCAAGGTCGGCTCGAAGGTGAGTCAGTGCCACTAGAGGACAGAAGAGTGTGCACCACCTACCTGCTCCTGGGCAACGAGCTGTGGTAGACCTGCTATCAAGTAGGGACTGTTTTAGGGCTGGTGAAGGAGCAGACTAGAAGATGGCTGGGTGCACAGAAATGCAGAGAAATTCTCTTGAGCAGCTGTTTGGGACACAGCTCTTGACTTGTAAGTCTGTCATGTGGTTAACACTGTAACCAGTAATGTGTAGGTACTTGAGAGATTAATATTCAGGACACAGAAGATGAGAGAGGCTGGCTGGGAGGATGTCATATGCAATCTGTTCATCTAGAATTATTTTCTGTTTTGAAGATAGATTCACCAATTCTGTAGATAGGGGGAGAGGAATCTATGAACTTTCTCTGATTTTTTTTTTTTTTTTTTTCCTAACCCTCCCCCCTTACCTACCTCAAATCAACCCACCCTGGTCTTCATTTGCCTGAGGGCTAGTTCTGCCCTTTAATTATTTAAGAACTGGGTTTTGTTTACAGATTGTAATAAAACTGATAAAAGATTAACAAGGTGCTTGCGAATCATTTTAAGCAAATTAAACGTTTGAAAGACTTACAACTGCAAATATTTGAAAATCATAAAGCAGAAGAATAAGAACAAACCAGATCAGATAATCAAGTTATTGGATTTGTTTGGGAAAAGAAATAATCTTGTTTGCAATTGGATGTGAGAGCTGCATTGTCTGCTCCATCAAATATTTATGTGTGCTTTTAGCAGATTTGAAGGTAGTGATTGTATGAAACAGCACTGGGCATGTTAAAATTGTGGTTTATTATGGTGTGGCATAGCTACATGAATAGAGCATGTGTCAGAGAAGGGATTCAGAGTAGAAGTACAAGTGCCTGAGTTCACTGTAGTGGCAAGCCTGTGCACCTTTGCATGCTTTTAGTGACTGTGGTGACTTTCTCCTAAACTAATCCTAAGCAATTACAGACCCTGAGCTGACTTCATTCCACGATTGAAGTCAGGGAGGTTCTAACTCAATTTCTGTGCAAGAACTATCTGGCTGATAGTGCATAGTTCAATCAAAACACCAGTACTGTGCTCAGAAGCAGTAAGAAAGTAACTGGGTGTAGAATTTGGAAATGTAGTAAGAATGGAGCAAGGAACGTTGCTGAGACAGAATAGAAATCCCTGGTTTACTTCTGTTGTGAACACATTGCTGTACAGCTTTCATCCTTCTTCTCCAAAGACTTGCAGACACTGTGAGATGCAGAGTTGTTTAGAGGTGTTGAATGACTTCTGTTTGAGGAAGAACTGCATGAACTAGAAACCTTCAGCTGGGTAAAGAGGTAAAGGGGATGTAACAGAGGTTTGTGAAATCCAGTAGAACATGGAGAGGATAGTTCGTTGCCTTCCCACAGAAGAACTTGTGTGTGAAAAGGAAGTCGCTAAGAGTTAGGCTGAAGCAGATCAGGAGGAGGTGGTATGTTGTGAAAGTGACCAGTGCAACAGGTTGTCAAAGGAAACTGATGCTAAAAGTTGATGGTGAAGAATCTAACTGACTGCCACTGAGCAGGCAGGAACCACATCAGGAGCTTAGTGAGCTAGAAATTACTGGAGCTGAAAGCAAGGGGGAAAGATGTCTGTGTATAAATAGAGACAGCAGTATTATATATACTTAATCTATTTTTATTCTCTTCCTTTGGACTGCCATTTATGGACGCTGTTGGAAAGAGGATGCTCCCCAAGCTGAGCCTTTGATCTGCCCTAACACAGCCCTTTTCCGTGCTGATGGTGTTGGGGCAGCTCATTCCAAAGCATCTTCTCTTCTGTGGTGCCTGTTAAATAAAACTGGTATTCCTCAACACTAGCCAGGCTTAGCAGCCATGGAGTTGACTGTGATTGTTGCCTTAAAAGCATCTTGTGCAGTGATTACAGTGTGACAATAACTGGATTCCTAATTTTCTGCTGAAAGTGCTCTGGAACCATGAAGAACTATCTCATTTCTCCTTTACTGTGTGTTTAATTTTCTTCCCTTGTAAAGCAGGTGTGAATGCACACGTGTTATCAGGATTATTTATGCAGTATTTTTTGAGAATTACAATATTGGACAGGATATGGTACCCAGAGGAGGCAAGAAGCAGTGCCCCCAGAAAAGTTTCAAGATGGGCGAATTACTGTATTACTGAGCTCTCTAGCACCCCAGTGAAAAATCAGTACAAACCCTTCAGCCTAAATAGGGTTTGCAATTGAATGAGGTGACAAGAAAGTTCTGGGACAGATGAGGAGAGTTTGAGTCTAATTAAATGGAGTCATTTTATTCCTTTGGGGAAAGAGCTGTGAAAGCTAACACGGTAACACAGCAGGTTCAAAGGTCTGTGTGTAGATCCTAATCTGCTTAAAAGATGGAGTAGAATTTCACTGATGGTATCCAGCTTGAGTTCAGTAACCAAATAGTTCCATTCTTGAACAGCCAAATACAAACTGGGGAAGCAGACAGAGGCATTTAAAGGAAGCAAATTAAGATCGATGTGTGTACAATTGGTCCCTATGAAACATTCCAAAAGCTTTGTAGCTGAGGGTTTTCCACCCTTTTCAGCTGGCATCATTGCATGACTGTGATGGCAGCTCTAATGTACCTTGTCCATGTTCTGCTTCCAGGTGAGCAGCTGATCTGTAGGTCTCAGCGATGTTTTCAAATGTGTCCTTTTGCTGATTTTTCCCATTTGGCTCTGTACTTTTAAAGATGAACTCTCATCAACCTGAGCTTGCCCAGGTGGGGTTGGGCTGACCCCGGTGTCGGGAGAGGGCAGTGCATCCCCGTTCTTGAGGAGCACTGGGAGGTGCATGTGGGTTGCATTACTCTGTAGGTTCATTCAAACAGTGTTTGTAGCTTGCAGTGCTCTGTGTGATACAGATGTTGGAGATAAACAGGTGGTGTTTCTGTTTCCTTGTGTAGAGCACTGTAATTTTTCAGCATTGTGATCAATCATTGTCCAGCCTTCTTGAAGCTTTGCTTGTGTTTAGTCTGTCCTCTCTGATTGCCAATGATCTCCTTCAGAAACCTAGAATCCGTTCCATCTGCTCCTGGGAACTTGGCAGCTTGCATGGCAAGCACTAGCTGATTTTTTTTCCTCTGAGTGCTAGCACAGAGAAGTCGATTCATGGCTAAAAAGATTAAAATCCCTAAATCGGCAAAGCTGGAAAAATATAACAATTGCAGCTCTGCCAAGGAAGTGCTTCTTGTTGGATTAAAAAGTCTTATGACAAGTTGAAAGAGAGAGATTTGGAAGTGTAATTCAATTCTGTTGTCAATCCAGTAGAGTTAAAGCTGAAACTCTGTTAGAATACATTAGCAGCACTGCCTGGACAGAGAAAATCAACTGCCTCTCACAGACAGTTTTGTGCTGGCTTCTATTCTGTCTCAATTTATGACCTGGTTTGGATTTCCTAACCTTGGGGTTGCTGTAGTTCATTATCTGGTGTGTTCAGAAAAGGTCTCTGCTTCTGTGTCCATGAGGGCTCCATCTGAAATGAAACGTGTTCTGCGCTGGTAAAGAAATGGGGAGTGGGATAGAGAAATGGAAAGAGGTCAAGTTGGTAAATTTGGAGAAGCATCCATATGGAGCGTTGGAGGTGTTACGTGAGTCTTAGATGCAGAGGAAGTGTCCTCTCTTCCTGTCAGGAATTGGCAGCACTTGGGTACCGAGCTGTGGTTCTTGGTGATAAGGTCTCTGGGTGGTGGGAGGAGAGGACTGCTTTTATGTTTGGTGTGTGACCCCTATGGCTATCAGTGCTTTGGATGTGTTGTTAGGGTTGTGTCCTTGAGGATTGTATGGAATCTTGTAGGAAGGGCAAGTTCCCCATTTTGATGACAGGGAAAATTTTGTGTGTGTCTGTAGATCTTAGACTGAATTAAGGCTCAGCTAAAGCAAAAT
This sequence comes from Psilopogon haemacephalus, assembly GCA_013396835.1. Classification (NCBI taxonomy): domain Eukaryota; kingdom Metazoa; phylum Chordata; class Aves; order Piciformes; family Megalaimidae; genus Psilopogon; species Psilopogon haemacephalus. The sequence continues at coordinate 992,655 of VWZI01000276.1, read as the reverse complement.
TTGTGGAGTAGCTTCATCAGTGCATTTGCCTGGAGACAAATCCTTCTTGAAAATTCACAAGATAGTTGAATGAGTTAAGCATTAGTGGATCAGTGACAAACAGATGTGCAGGTTCCTTGTGTGGTACTGAATATTCCACTGAGAATGTATTGGGTATCTTTTGGTGCCTGACGTGGGACCTGGTGTAGGTGAGTCTGTAGCTCCACTGGCTTCACTCTAGAAGTGCTGGCTAAGGATTGGTTAATGAACCAAAGCTGTTTTCATTTCCCAGATATTTCCTGAGTCTGCCCAAGACATCTTCATCATTTTCTCAGTTTATTGGTGGTGTGCTTGCATGAAACCATGACATACAATGCCAGCATAATGTACATTCAGCATAATACAGACAGGAGCAAATGGAGAACTGCAGATCAATGCAGTCATCTAAGGATGAGTTTTTAAGAGAAGTGCAATGGTATCTCATCCTGAAAGACCCTGGTATGTTATGCAATTAATCTCTTTCTAAAATTAAGTCAAGAACAGAAGTTCAGAAGCCCCAGGGAACTGTCTAAAGAAATGCTGTGAATAGAACACAAGGCTGAGGTTCTGACCTGGGTTTAGGTGTTTGGGTTTGCCTCTCATTTCAGAGAGGTTGGTGCCTCCTCTGGTCAAGCACAGTTCTCATGTCTGTACCAGTCAGACTGCTCTCAAAAGAAACACGTTGGTGGGTAGGTTGTTTTCCCCTCTTAGCAAATGCAGGAACAAATGGCCTGGAGAACAAGGCCCTTTTCTTGGCATAGCTGAAAACATCCCACAGCTGAGCCTGGCCACTGCTGTATGCTGGAGGGGTTCTGGCCCCACCATTGTGGGGAGTGGCAGACTTGGGGAGAGCTCTGCAAGTGGGGTTGATGCTGGCTAGGCTTCCCTGGCAAGGAGATGCCTGGCACATTTCCCTACTGGGGAAAAAAAGAAAGGCATTAAATTAAATAGGTATCAGCCTGCTACTCTGAAAGCTGAATGTCAGTGCTAATAAACCAGAGGCTCTATCCTTCCCAAAAGACCTTTGGAATCAATTGAGAGCTTTGTCCTCCATCCCCCTTTCCCAGCGGGTAAATGTTACTCTTCAGCTCTGCCACTTTCTGTACGGGGAGTGAGCTGAGACTACCAGCACGCAGGGCTGATTGACAGCATTGCTCCCAGCACTGTGAGGAGAGGAAGTGACCTTAAACACTGGGGTTGTGCTGATGTTTTCACTGTAAGAAAATACTTTTTTTTTTTTTTTCCCTTTCCTTTTTCTCCTTTATAAAATACTGCCCTACCAGCTTGGCTTTCTATTCATCTATATATATTATTTGAGGTCTTAACCCCTTCTTACCCTGATGTGGAATTAGATAAGCTTTGAAATCTTTCAATGTCATATTTGTGGGGTTGGTTTGTTTTTTTTTGGTTTCTTTTTGTTTTGTTTTTTTGTTTTGGGGTTTTTTGTTTGGGTAATTTTTTTTTTTTGTGGGTTGGTTTTGGTTTTTTTTAAGAGAGTTAATCTAGAAATGTGACCTTGCAAAGTTGCCTGTAGAATAAGATCTCTCATAGCATGAGCCTAAAGTAATTAGCTTTATTTTTGGTGTTGCCTTATATGAATTGTTCGTATGTCTCAGCTATCTGTGGAAATGCCCAGTGACAGACTGAGTGAGCTTTCCAGACTAATTTAGCCATTGCTGTGAGAGCCTTTGTCAGCAGTGAGGTTTGCTCTTTCCTGTTAAATGTTTGCTAAAGCACTAGCCCCTTTCTGCAGGTGAATGTTGTTGCCCTCTGTAGTCAGAGAAGATCCAGCATGAGTTACCACAAAATTCATGCTACTAGGCAAGAAATAAAAATAATTCTCACTCTATCACTATCATCACAACAGACTCATTTTTCCCCTTTTGTCCTGGACTGGGAATTAAATGTCACTGATGTCACTGTCTGGTAGCAGTTTGGCATAAATGGATCCATTGCCCCATTTGTCTGGTGATTCCTGTCTTTGGGCAGTTCAAAACTGAGGACTGGATGAGTGTGGGAGCTGAGATAAGGACTTGAATGTAAAGGGCCAAATCATTCCTTGTATCTGTGTGCAGTGAGCTGAAGAGGGGTTCTTCTTATTAGAGTCATAGAATAGTATCATGGAATCAGCCAGATTTGAAGAGACCTCCAAGATCATGCTGAGTGTGCCTTAGGAGTTGGTTTGAGTCCTCTAGCTGATGTACAGGTAAACCAAAGGTGGGTGAGCAGAAATGGCTTCTTTGAAATCACCCTTCAGTGGTGTATTTAACGTGGGCTTGTTCTCTTTCCTTTGTCTGCTTCCTGTGGTTGCAGTGATACCTCAACTGTTGGATCAGTGGATTTGGGTTGGTGTAGCATGTCCCCACCTCCTTCAGAACACCAAGCCCAGCCCTCTCTGTCTCTCTAACAGATGACATTTCCATGGAGCACAGAGACCATCTGTCCTGCAGCAAGAGGTGAATAACCATGGGTGAAGCACAAAAATGGGTGTTGCAAAGAATGCTGCCCATGTTTGTTCCATATCTCTCAGTGCTGAAAAGTCCAAAGAGGATGGGAGCTATTGCTCTTCTGTTATTTATTTAGTAAATTCAACAATTACTTTAAGCAACAGTGGAAAAACTCACTGCAGAATATTGTTGTGCAGATGTGAACCAAAGTATTTGGCTTTGGCATGACTGTGCTATATAACCTATTTCTGGGTGTAATTACCTTCCCTGTTATCGTTGTGGTTGTTAGGGCATAGCAGTAATCAAGTTTTGGCATGAGATAGTGCTTTGTGTCTGCAAACCCTCTGGTCTAATCAGCAGGGAGGATCAAGCTGTAGCTGGTTCATCAGTTGCAGTGTGGGCTGCTCTGAGACTGATGGCAGTGGCAGTGTGCTTGAACCAAACTAGCAATGTCTGAGTTCTCAGAGCCTTAAATTTCAACATAATCAAGAATCTGAGGTGATAGAGATGGAGTCTGTGAGCAAAAATTAGCTCTGATATTAACAGCGTGTAGAATGTGAGGTAATAGGTCAGTGTCTCAAATCCACCAATTCTGGCATCTGGTCTATCTGACAGAGACGGTTCTGGTGCCAGCAGAGGGAGGTCTTGGGAGGCAGATGTGGGATAATCTCCACCTTAAATCTTCTCCTGGTTTAAACCCTGAGAACAAGCTTTAATAGCCTTCTTAATAGGTGCAGTTCATTGAATTCTGCTTGGATTATGGCTTCTTCCACTTGGCTTGATTTGGTTCAGCAAGGAATTGGGAACGAAATGTAGCACAACTCATTATGGGTCAGGAATGAGATCAGAGCAGGCTTTAGGTATTACCTTGAAATGAAAGAAGTCAGTCATGTTTGTTCCTGTGGTTCAGTGTATGCTCTTCCTATGCATTCAGGGGATCACTTGAATGTCTTAGCTGTGGTAGTCAGTCACAGCAGTTTGTGGAGCATCCCTTAAAAAGGATGGATTTTCTGACTAGTTTGACAGAATAAGCAGAGTGTCTAATCGTGGACGTGAACTAGCACTGCAGTAATTCCCTTGCTTCCACTGACATTCAGGATCATTCACTGCTCCTATATGCATCAACTCTAATTTCTTACATGCAACTTGTGTGGCCCAGTGCTGATTTTTTTTTTTTTTCCTTCCCCTTCCTTAAAGTAAACTGAGGCCACTTCTGCCAGAGTGTAATCTCTCTTGCAGTGCAGTAATTAAATGTTGGTAGTTGAAGGGTTTAGGAAAATACAGGAGTGGCTTGTTCCAGAAAGAGCTTATTTTTGGAAGATATATTTTGATTAGGTGCTGGGGTTTGTTTACAGTAGCCTCTGGAAAACTCTTATATTTCCGGCTGATCGGAGCAGGCAATAAAAATTCTCCCGGGACCAACTTGACGTTCAATATAAAGCAGCCCACAGTGTCAGAGTAACTTGTATCGTGTATGTGTCCTTCTGCAGCTTCCCCTTCTCCTTCAGGCACTTTCAAAAATGCCCGATTGGAATCAGCTTAAGGTTTTTTTCTTTTCCCTTTCTTTTGTTTGAAGTTTAAGCCCTGTGAAAATCCCTCAGAAAAGATGCATTGTTGGGCAGCCCCGGATAGCATCAGCTGCCAGTTTATCTTTCATGTCGCATAGTGGCTCCCGTTACTCCCCGGGGGCTGCTGCCTTGGATTGTTCCCATAGTTTGGGTGGCTTTTGACCCATGAGAGTCCCGAGCTGGTCTTGGGGCTTCAATAAGCCCTCTGTTATCAGCCTCCCAAATGTTGGTATACCTATCAGAGCCTGGCACCACGTCAGGGCTGTGGGCGTCCTTAAGATGCACCATTGCTAGCTCACATGCTTTTTCCTCTGCAGCAAAAACAAGCACTTTTTGTTTAAGTTCACTANCCCCTCCCCCAGCCCCCCAGTCCTAGTTTTATAAAAGCAGCTAGCACTGGAACAGAAAGAAATGTCATGAATGAATAATAATTTCTTTCATTTACACAGTAATTAAACTTGTTGAATACAGACTTAATGCTTTACTGCACACTGTTTAATTTGAGTGGTAGATCCAGGCATTTGTTCAATTCAGCGAGGAAAGAGAAGTGAAATCTCTACCTGACTATTGGTGTGCTTTGTTACAAACCTTTTCTGGGTAGGTTTTCTGGAGTGATGCTGGAAGAGGGGAGGATGTTGCTGCTCAGATAGTGGTTGGAAGTCAGCTACCTGGGTCTTTATAGATGTACTGAGTGGCCTGGGTTTCAGAAATGCACCAGAGCTTTATGCTTGCTGGGGTTAGTCAGCATTTCTGAGAACCTGATTGTGGGCATAGCTGCACCATCCTGGCAATCTTGCTTTCCACCATGTTGACTTTTTAAAAATTTTATTTCTTTTCCTGTGTATTCTTTAAGTGCAAATTCCACCAAAAATCAGCCACTCCGTCTTCCAAAATGAACACAGAGCTCTGGTTAAGCAGCGTGTATAGTGCTGTCCTCATCCAGCTTGGTTTGTGAAGGATGGGTTGAGCAGTTAAATGGAGGGAAAAGGCAGATATTTCAGAGAAGTGGAAAGCAGATGGCAGAGGTCAAGGTTACCTGCAGAGTGAAGGACTCTTTGAAAGGAATGGGGAAAGGCTGGCTGCCATGAAGGGAGTCCTAGGTAATGTGAGGATGGAGAGAGTGGTAGTAGTAATGGGAAATTATTTGGTTACTTGCCCAGCATGAGAATTTTGGGAGAAAACAGCCAATCTTCATCCCAGGGAGGTGGTAGAGTCACCATCCCTGGAGTTTAAAAAATTACATAGACATGACACTGAAGGACATGGTTTAATGGGCATGGTGGTGTTAGGTTGATGGTTGGACTCGATGATCTTAGATGGCTTTTCCAACTAAAACAGTTCTGTGATTCTGTGTTTCCAAGCTTGAGAGCCTATCAGGTGTAACTAGATGAGCATGAGACTGAATCACAAAATGTTTAGGCTGGAAGGGACCTCAAAGATCATCTAGTTCCAACCTCCTGCCATAGGCAGGGACACCTCCCACTAGAACAGGTTGCTTAAGGCCTTATCTAACCTATCTTTGAACACCTCCAGGGAGGGAGCAACCACAACCTCCCTGAGCAACCTGTGCCAGTGTCTCCCCACCCTTACTGCAAAGAACTTCCTCCTAACATCCTGTTTAAATCTCCCCTTTGCCAGTTTAAGCCCATAACTCCTTGTCCTGACCTTCTAAATAGTCCCTTCCCAGCCTTCCTGTAGACCTTCTTCAGATACTGGAAGTCTCCTCAAAGCCTTCTCTTCTCCAGGCTGCAGAGCCTCAACTCTCTCAGCCTATCCTCATAGGAGAGCTGCTGCAGCCCTCTGATCATCTTTGTGGCCTCCTCTGGACTCGCTCCAACGGACATGATGGATGCACACATCTACCTGATGTTCATAAACAAGGACTCCTGTGACTGGTGGCATGATAGAGGGGATAAAACATTAATGGTAAGAGATGCAGCTGTAGGTGTGCATGTGGGTTGGAGTCAGGAGGCAGCTGTTAACCAAAGAACCGCAATTGCAAGAGTCTCTTGAGAGCTTTCCCAGAACACTCTTCTCGAAAGCTAGACAAAGTATTTTAATTGTCATACACCCAAGGATTTTTTTTTTTTTCCTTTCCCCTTTTCTCCAGGGGCTGACATCTACAAATGTGTGTTGGTAACTTCATTTTCCTTCTCAGTCAGGGAATGAGAGGCACTCAGGCTGCTTTGTTTATAGCTGTGCTATCAGCCGGCTGCATGTCTGGAGATGAAGGTGACAGCTTGAGATTTGTGAGCCTAATTGGCATACAAAAAAAAAA
>VWZI01000276.1:963985-984953 GCA_013396835.1 Psilopogon haemacephalus | reverse complement strand
AAAAAAAAAAAAAAAAAGTCAAGTGTGTTCATATCTTATTAGTGAAGTTGTTATTGGCAATGAGATATTCTAATTGAATTACTCCTAATTAAAATAATTATGTTTTCTAAGTACTCTGATCTGTAGAGACCATGTAGAAAATCAAAGGTAGAAATAAACAGCACCTAGTAAATGCTGTTTAAGCTGGCTTACTTGATGATGCTTAAAGTGGTGTGGTTTTTGTTTTTTGTTTTTTGTTTTTTTTTATGATTCCACTTGCTCTGTGTAGGCTGCTGCTAATGCAGTGAGGATGGCTTTCGCAAACCTTACTCAACAGCCATTGGCAGAAGTGGAGGAGTAGCTGGAAGAAGCTTGAGGGTCAGATAAGTTTCCTTATCTGGACTGGTTCTCTGCCTCTTCCACACCCATCCTGTCTGACCCTGAGCAGCGTTCTTGAACCTGCTCCTCCTTGATTTCCCACCAGCAGCTGGGGCTGTTATCTCAACTGTCTGTGTGTTGCTCTCAGTCTAGACACTAGCAGAACCTTTTTGGCATGCAATAACCAAGAGTCTCAACAGACATCTCTGATTATTATCAGGATTGGGGTAAAAAAATAATCAAGAAGGCAACTTTTTGCTTCTGTTGAAAAGGCAAATCACAGTGTTAGCCTCATAGTGGCCTTCCAAAGTAGTTGTTAGGCTGAAGATGTGATTCCTGCTGTGGTCTGGCATCAGATCCTTGCTTTGCTGTGGGTACACCTTTACTTTTGCTCAGCTCTGTTTAGAGTAACTAATCCTGGTTTATCTCCCAGCTGCAAAACACTGGAATGAACTAAGGACTAATCCGTCTGGAGGAGGTAGAAATCATTATCTTAGGTGGACCAGATCCTTCCAGTGATCTGCAGATCAGTGTTGTGTTCCAGCTGAGGTTTTCTGAACCTTGTGCTAGGGATGTACCCTTTCCACTTCCTCCTGCTTTGGGATGCAGGAGCCTTCAGGTTACATCCCACAGCAAGACTGTCTTCTTGGTGGGGCACTGACTTTTCATGTTGTAAAGTGTATGTATCCATTGTTGATAACATTCACCTGTTAGTCACATGAGGTCATGTTGGGCAGACAGATCCCAGTCTCATTTGCTCAGTACCAAGCCTTCTTGGTACTGAGCACCTCTAGTGAAGCTGTGCTTGGTGGATTTTATGGAATGGGTTTAGATGGCTTCTTTCCTTTGAATCTACAGCTAGTTTTTGCAAATCTGGAAATCCATTGTCCAGAAACAGGAGGTAGGGACATTTGGCTCAGGAGTCATGTCTAGATCTTCAACTGCTGAAGGCTGATGTGTTTGGAAACCCTGGCATTAGGACTACATTACCTGGTCAAGGGCAGCCTGCTACCTTTACACTAAAGTGATAGTGAAGCATGCTTAACTCTGCCTTAAATCAATCTAAAGGCCTCATCAGTCTCTGAATAAGCTAATATTTATCATACATAACCTTTATAAAAGCCAAACACATTGCAATTTCTTCTGAGAAGGAGAACATTTCAAAGGTTTCTCACATCAAACACTGCTGATTTTACTTTTTCTTTCCTTTTTTTTTATTTTATGATCATGATTAAAATTCATTCAACATCCTTTTGCAAGGGGGAAGAAAAAATACATATACGTTTCACGGTTTTGTGTTCCCCCCACTCCCTGTAAAAATAGAAAAGCTTTCAGATGTTGCATGAACAAAGATATGGAAATGTGAGAAGAGGGCAGCATCTGGAGGTTTTCAAACATGAGAACACGGGCTGTACGTTTCTTTTGCTGTTAGAAGAGTGAAAAGCTGTTTCCTGTCATTTCCCATCTTGTCACTTGTAAGGCTGGCATCTTGCGGCTCCTTGCACCAGCTGTTGTTTTTTTCTCCACAGACAGATGGTGCAACCTCTTTGATAATTTTTTTTTTCTCTGTGTTCTGAAGATTTTGCATGTGTACTACCTTTATGTAATGATCATATAACCCTGTCACTCACTTTATCCTGTTAGCAGTGTCATCCCTAGAAGAGGGGGAAGGAGGTGGTGGTGTAAGGAACCTTAATCCTCTTCATGTGTTCTGAAAGTAGGCTGTGGAGTTACAGTTACAAACGTTTCCAAAAGCCTTCTGTTTTCTTGTCTAAGGGATTCCAGAATATCAGGACTGTGATTTTTTGTGGGATTCCTCTGTTTGTGTGAATTTGACCCAACACTGCAACTGAGGGCTTTTATCCCTTTCTGGCATGTTACTGTAGTGCATAAACATACACTTTTGCTTTGTGTTCCTGGAATTAAAACCTGCCCTGTTATAAATAATTCGAATGCAATTACAATTACATGTGGAAAGGAGTGGGAATGATTTCTAAATCTCATAAAATGGCTGTACTTTAAAACTCATAATTGCTTTATTCCCTTTGATTTCCACCTGCTTTTCAGTGTTGGAAAATTGCACTTCTGATGGTTCTGTATTGCTAAAGATTAAAAGCTTTACAGGCTTGCTGTGCATATCTGGAGGTCTCGAAGCTGAAAATGAGCAGATACCATGACATCCCTTTCCTTCCTCCAACAGAATGGCCAAACAGTCAGCTTTAATCAAGGAGAAGCAAATTGAAGAGGAGCACTTAATGTGGTTTCATTTGTAGAGCAAACTTTGTGCTCTGGTTCCATCTTGCTGAGTTAAAATGTTAGCAGAGTACAACACAAAGGTGCTGTCAAAGGTGGGAATAATTAGTAAGATTAATGAATCCTGAGCAACTGTGATTCTGAAAAGTGACTCTATGTGCTCTGACAAGGGGTTAAAAGGTGGGGAGCCCATGTCAGTAGCTGGTGCAAATGTGTTTGAATTCATTTTAAGCAGCGTGAGATGCAAATGCACTCCTGTGTTGTGGAGCATCGTAGAGCCTTTGTTGCTTAGGGAATAATGCAGTAAAATGAATAGATTTAAAATGGCAAATAAAACCCTAGAAGCCTAGCTTAGCAGGTATCGATACGCAACCTTAACATAATGGAGACCATGGCAACATCCTTTTGGCAATGAGACCTGAGATTTACAGGGTTGGGGCCACTTTATCTGTGAGTGATGTTTATTCCATGGTATTTGATGTTCCTGCACTTCTCTCAGAAAGCACTGTGTGGCAGTGAATATTTATGGTTTTCATTGGCACATCCATTGGTCCCAGCACCTCAAGTGTAATAGGTGTAATTGGGAGAAGACAGGTAGTAATGAGCCATCCTGTTTCATGCTCTTTGTTTGCCTTTGCATTGTGTTTGTCTGTGCTGTAGCATATCAAAAAAGAGCATCCTCTTCCCACAGCCAAAACAAAAACCATTCACTCTAAATTGTTTACTCGAAGTGCCACATATAAGCGTGGCTGTTGTCAGAAAAGTGCCTATAAAAATGACACCATGGGGCTCACTGTTTATTTTCTCTTTCTCTCTGTCTTAGAGACCTTCTAGAACACATTTTCTCGGCTCAGCTACCAGTGCTGTAATCTCCAACTGTCAGCAGGAAAATTAGAGCTTTGTGAACCCCACAGGGTCAGGCTCACAGTGGCATTAGCAAACTCAAAGCTGGAGCGCTCTGAAACATCCCCTTTGCTTCCTACCTCTGGACCGTGACTGGGGTTGGCTTCTTAAGAGACCTGTGCAGCTCCCTCCTTATGTTTGGGAGGGGTGGGGGGTGGGTAGGTTGGTTGGTTTGTTTGTTTGGAGGGGTGGGTTTGTTGGTTTTTTTTTGTTTTTGTGACCAGATTTACCTTTTTTTCCCCGTGTTGGAAATGTGATAGAGGAGGCAGATTCCAGTCCCAGCTGTTGCTGTATGGACAGACAGAATGGAAATAGTGAGTTGGGCAAGCTATATCTAGAGGGCAAATGGAAAAGGCATTTCACCTTGGGCAATGGCTATGTGGTCTGTGCTGAGCGGGGGGGTGTGTGAGTGGGGGGGTTGTGTCATCCTACTGCAGATTCAATGTCATTTGCCCTAAATCAAACTTCACACTCAAAGATCTATGGATCTGTGCTATAAATTATTCTGCAATAGACTTCAAAGGTTCAGCTCCTTTTTGCTTTATGCTGCATAAAATGCATGTGCATGTGTGTGTGTGCTGGCAGCAGGGGTGAGGATTGAGTGGAGTTACCACTCTTAAGGTTTGGAGTGTAGGGGAAATATTTATTCCCCAGGTCTCATCATCTGAGAAGATGCACCTCAAATCCTGCATTCAGCCTCACTATGAGAAAGACCTGGAGTTGTTGGTGCATGTCCAGAGAAGGGCAACAAAGTTGGTGAAGTGTCTGGAGAACAGGTCTTGTGAGGAGCAGCTGAGGAAATGGGGTTCTTTAGTCCGGAGAAGGGAGACTGAGGGGAGACCTCATTGCTCTCTGCACCCAGAAGGAGGTTGGAGCCAGATGGAGGTTGGTTTCTTCTCGCTAGTAACTAGCAATAGGGCAAGACAAAATGGCCTCAAGTTATGCCAGGGTGGTGGTGAAGTCACTGTCTCTGGAGGTGTTTAAAAAAAAAATGTGTTGACATGGCACTTGTGGGCATGGTGGGATTATGTTGATGGCTGAGCTTGACAATCTTACAGGTCTATTTGAATCTTAATGCTTCTGTGAGTCTGCAGCTCTGAATACTTGACAGTGCATGTGGATGGGATGTTTTGGGGAGTGACCAGTAAAGTACTTGGGTGTCCTTCTAAGGCTCAGGGTTTTATCAATCACTGTGTTTAAGCACTGTTTGTTCTTCTAAGATGTCTCAAGAATACTTTCCATTTTGGCAAGTGGAAGGCAAAGCTGACAAGCCACTGGGCATCACAGCCTTTGCCAAGGTCATCAAGAATGAACTGCTTATTTTTCCATCTCCCTTACCTGTTCAGCATCCTTCCTGGTGCCCGATGAAATGTTTCCCTTTTGCTCCTACTATTGCATGGGTTACTTTGGGATAGAATTAGAAAGGAAAATACTCACCTTGCAGAGAGTGTTTTGGTGGTCCACAGCAATAAGACAAGGAGCAATGGTTACAAAATAGAACACAGAAGGTTTTCACCTCAACATGATAAACTTATTTAGTGTGAGTGTGACAGAGCACTGGAACAGGCTGCCCAGAGAGGTCATGGATTTTCCTTCTCTGGAGGCTTTCAAAACTCCCTTGGATGCATCCCTGTGCGAACTACTCTAGGGGATCCTGCTTTGGCAGGGTGGGGCTGGACTGATCTCTAGATGTCCCTCCCAACCTCTAAGGTTCTGTCATTCTGTTTTTAGAATTTTCTGGGCTACAAAGTTAACCAGTGCTAACAGTTTCCATAAGGTGGGAGCACTGAGTTGGAGTGTTGTTTCTTCATCAATATCTATGCTTTTTCAGTTTCCATCAGAGTCAGGAAAGATGTGCTGTCTTTGATCCAAAGATTTCCAGCCCAGTTCCTTTCACTGAATACTTCTGAGAATATTAAAACTTTGCAGCATTTATTCAAGTGAGCACTTGGTCTCCTGTACTGCACACAGCACTAGTTAGTTGTTATGAATTTAAGAAGAATAAGCTACCCTGGATTTGGCAAATTCATGCTCAATTCTAAAGAAGCACTTAGAGGGATTATAGAAATTTGTCTTGTAAAACCCCCGGAAGATTTTAGCAGCTTGTGTGGGATTTTGGTGAGCATTCGTAGGACTTGGCAGGCTCAGTAGTTGTACAGAAGGTCCTGTAATCCCTCAATAATGGCAAGGTGCAGCAAAGGTTTCGAGCGTCAGCAGAGCACCCACTGGCGTTTAGCATGCTGTGAAATTTTCATCTGGTTTTCCACCTGAGTGCTGGTATGGTTCAGCTCTCATCGTTTCCTGTAATTTGGGCCACTGAAGCTTCAATCTTATCTTTCTGAAGTAACCTGACGGTTCTTAGAATTCTCTTGCTCAGACAGAAATGACTGCTGAGGGAGTATAAAACAAACCCAACCCCAGCCTGCCTACACGCATTCTCGCTAGACACTAGTCATTATTATGTACCCTTTGCCAATATTATGTCAAAAGCAAGACAGGATATGTGTTTATTGGTTGAAAGAGATGAATACTAATCATGCTTTTGAGAAACCAGCTTTCCAGCAGAAAGTAGATTGAATTCCTTGGGGCTCTTGAAACGATGGCATTTAGACTAATGGCTCAATATGCTTTGGCTAGGGAAGAACCTGGATCCTGTATGTCACTCTGTTCTCTCTGCCACTAGCATGATCTTCATCTTGAACCCGCAGCCTTGCGATTACCTGCCCTCTTCCTACATTTCCCAACCAGAATTGTTTTCTGGAAGAAATTATATCCGTGAAGAATATATTGAATAATTTTCCACCTTTTTTTTTTCCTGCTAGCTTGGGTGTCTAGAAAGAGATCATCATTTCCTGTTTGCATGAGCTTTCTGGCTTACAAATATTATTATTTCTATTAATCTGTAGGTTCATCAGAAATACTCAAATTTCACTTGTCAGGTTACACGTGTTGCTGTATTGCCATGCAAGAGCTCTGAGAGGCATCAGGTTGTGCAGACATTATACAAGCACAGTGTAAGAGCAGACCTGAGGAAGCTTATTTTGTATGGTTTATTTTGGGTGGAAGAAGCACGTATACTGCAAGAATGGCAGGCAGTGTAATAGCTAAAGACAGGCAGTCTTTGTGCCAAAAAGCAATCTCTGTTGCAATTAGATGTATAGATATGATTTTTCAGCAGAAGTAATTCTGTGAGGATTCAAATAATGATTCTGTTAATAGTGTGAGCAACTCTGAAATTCACTTTTCTTGAATGTTTGTGCTCATAAAACTCAATTGCTCAAATGTATGTGGAAAGCAAACACGAAGCAGAGAAATGCTGAGCCAAAGCAGACTTATTTCTATTTCAGACAGGCTTATTTTCCCCATTATTTGCCTTTTCTAATCACTGAAGTGCAATGAGGTTGACTGCAGCCTTGCCTCCTCTCTACCTACAGCCAGTGCAGTAAATGAGTGGGGATGCAAAGCAGGTTTATGGCAAAACTACTTGAAAGCCTCTTGCTTTGAAACTAAATAAGAGCATTTCTCCTTTCCCACTGTGAAGAACAAACCATGAGTACAGCTTCTGTGCTCTTTATTCTGAGGGTGTTGGAACTCTGGAACGAGATGTACACGGAGGTGGTGGAGGCTCCATCCCTGGAGACATTCAAGGTCAGGCTTGATGGGCCTCTGAGCAACCTATTCTAGTTGAGGTGGTTCCTGTCTACTGTAGGGGGATTGGAGTAGATGACCTTTATAGGTCTATTTCAACCCAGTGAATATTATGATTCTACAGAGCTCCTTGAATACACTTTATCACATTGCTAGTTTCTTCCTTCTCTTTGCCAAAAGCCTAGAGGTGAGTTAGTTCCCTGGATGGTGACCTGTTATAAAACCCCCTGGGAGCTTAATTAAGCATAATCCTTAACAAGGAGTTCTTGAGCACTTCAACATCTTTCAAAGGAGAAGGCAGGCTTCCCAACATGGCACACAAGCCATGTGCCCTGCACTGCTATTTCTGCCCCACTCCGAAGATCACACCACCACGCACAGCCCTAGTTAGCCAACAAGCCTAATGACAACTGTGGTCATTTAAAATTACGAAAAGGGCAAGATTTACCCAAAGGGACTTATTTTCTGCCATGATTGAATAAAGAAGGGAGGCAGCTGCTAAGACTGGAAAAGGTCACTCAGTCACATCGGTTGATGAAAGAATCAGAGAAGCTGTCATCTCTGCTGTGGCTTTGCCTGCCAACTGACGGCCGTGCACAGCCTTGGCAAAACAAAGCTGTCACTCCTGGCATCTGTCACGGCTCCCGGTACATGAGCACGCAGCCGGGCTGCCCGGGGGGCATCAGGATGCTGCCGCCATCCTCTTCTGGGATCAATTGTTTGTTCAGCAAATGGTGTTAGGAGACTCTGGCTTTTCTCTCTTGCAGTTTGGAAGATCAAGTTAAGCTAAATATTTGAAGCCGTACCAGGCTGGTATTGATGAAACGCAGCGCCTGAGTGCTTGGGCTGCGAGGGAGAACTTATGTGACAGGGATCAGGATGTGCCAGGGCCATCACAGATCACATTTCGGTGGTGTATTTATAATTTAAGGTATTTCTAGTGTGAGGTGAGAGAGGTAACAGTAAAGATGGCTCAGCAGGTGTGTTTTGTGAGGGTTCAGGTTACTTCAGCTACAGATACCCTAATGCTGTATAAATTCTTGTGGAGAAAATCCATTTTAGGTTTAGGAAGCACTCATGTTCTCCCCTTGGTACATTCAGAGAAGAAACTGATGTGGCTTCCTTTTGGCTGCCATCCCCATGCTTTCCTGAAGAAAATAAATTCTTAGTCTATTTTGGAAATGATGGTCCAGAAAGAAAACTGGAAATTAGCAGGTTAATATGTTCCAGTGACTTCCAGTCATACACAGATCAAAAAAAAGCTGCAAAAGTTTATTTCTTTGTATTGTCTCCTGAATGGAACTTCTCTCAAGACTGTAGGTCCCTGCAAATCCAAAAAGCCATGGTTCTTTCAACTTCAAGATTTGCCAGAGTGGTGTTGAGATTTGTCTTGCATCCATCCCTGACTTAGGCTGTGATCTTTCAGAATCCATCATGATTTTGAGTATGGTTTGCCTGTGGGTCAGTACAAGGTGCCGTCTGGAGTCTCATGGTTCGATTTTAGTGGAAATTCGCTGTCTATAGCTCTTTCTCTCTGTGGCTGTCATAATCCCTCTTGAGTAGACCCAGTTACCTACCCTGGTCTTGCATTTGCTGCTTATATATTCTCCATGCAATCTCCATGACTTCTCTGAGTCTGACACAGCTTTTTTGTTGTTCATAACTAGATCTCTTCAGATGGATCATGTTCAACTAGGGAAAAATGTGACATTTTGAAAGACACTTCCTGGGAGTTGGCCTCCCTACCACAGTATAATTACAGTAGGTAACTATCCCAAGTATGTTCCTGTGTAGGTGATCCTTTGATAATAGCTTTCATGTTCAGGAGGTATGGGAACTGGATATCATTTATGAAAGGGCAGGTGACATCAAGCAGGGAAGCAGTGACACGCAGATAGAACTGTCCCATTAGCATTGTCAAAACAGTAGTTAATTGCAGTGTTTTGATCCCTCAAAACACACATCTTGGAGAAAAATTAATACAAATTCAAACCCATGCTGGCCAGCAAAGAGCAGAGTCCTCTCCAGTATGTAAATTACATTTGTAGTTGAGTGGAATTGATTCTGCTGAGAGTAAATTAATCACAGTGCTTAATCACTGTGACCTTTCAACAGAGCAGTCCTGACCACAGCTGTGGGGTAGCACATTGTTCATGCAGACTTTTGTCCTTCCAAAGGCGCTGGGACTCCGAGGCACAGGAGTATGAGTGTAGCAGAGAGTCCAAGCTGCTTCAGTCTGACCTTCATTTTCTTCAACTGCTTTGGAGGAGGAGGGGAAAAAAAGTGACATCTTGTGGATGTAAACATGTGGTGAGGAAATTTCAACCCCAATGTTTACATTTGGTGTGGTACATCCTCATATTTGTGCTGGGATAGAACATTTCATTATAGAGTAATGAAGTACCCTTCAATCCACCTCCATTCACAACAATGGAAAAGAACTTCTTGCTGGCTTTGTGGTGTGTGTTTAGGACCTCAGGCAGAAGGGTTAATCTTTTTCTAAGTCTTTCTGTGTCAGTGTGTAAGCCCCTAGGCAATGCATGTTGTGTTTTTTCTTTATATTAGCAGAGAACATGAGAATCTCTGGAAGATGTATTTGGGAACAGAGGGGATACCAATCTCTGCATAGATTCGCCACCAAGACAAGCATTACAGGACACTGAGATCACAGTGGTAGACCTGTGGCTCTCAGGAGGTCATTGGAATGGCCAACCACCTGGGCAAAGCAGGGGTCAGGTTTACAGGCTGGAACAGTCTGATCAGGTGCGGTGCAAAGGAGTCAGCCCTTGGGGTGGTGTGGCGAGCTGGCAGGTCCTGATATCGTAAGCCATTGCTTAGGCTATTGCTAGGTCATCACCTAGACTCAGCCAGAGTTAAATGGACTTGGGCTCAGCTGAGCTTAGGTGGGTAGCTGCTCCCAGAGCAGAGCAAGCAGTTTCATACCCATATTTGGAATTCAGCCAGGGGTAAGGTCAGGTCTTCTCTTTGTGGGGGAGACAAGTCTCCAGCTACGAGTGGTACAAAGGCACAGAAAATGAACAGCAGACAAATCAAAGGCAGCAGCAACTACTAAACAAGTTGGGTAGGTTTTAAAGCATTTTGATTAGTGTCCTTGATCAATAGCAACAGATAAAAACACTTCTGGTACCAATCCTAGGTTATTTCACTGAAAAAAGGGAGATTCATATGCCTAGCATCTGTGACCTGTGCTTACCAAAAACAAGGTAGGGTGCAAAACAAGGCCAAATACGGTGTCTGTGTGGCAGACTGAAAGGTGCCATGGCTTCTGTCTGCTCTCCTGCTTCTTTCATCCCTGGAATAAGGATGGATGGGAGAGGAGAAGCACAAGTTGGATATTCAGGTAAGTGTTTAGGACGTGTCTTGGATATGTATTTTAGGTATAATCTGGACTTTCCACCACAGGTCCCTTCCTCAAAGATCCTCAAGGACCTTGTCAGTTCTGATTCTCCCTAGTTTCTTATCTTGCAATATGAAGAGTGTTGTTTCCTTCCTCTGCCATACTTCATTATTTTTATCTTTTGGGAACGTATGTTGCAGTATAGGAATAATGTCTAAGCACAGTTTTCAACCCAGCAAAGTCTTGGTCTTGGTTGATTTAACCATCAGATAACAACAACATCATTTCTCCTTGTAAACATTAGGTTGAGTTCTTTTAAGGCTATGTCCCATCCCTAAGGAAACTTTTTAACACCACCACCAGCTTTAAAAAAACATGCTGAGAAGAATTTGTCATTACTTTTAAAGCAAATACTTGCTGTGATTATTTATTTATTAAATAAAAGTATAAAAAAAAGTCTCCCAACTGTCTTAAGAGGCATAAAAATTGTGGCTGGCTGTAATAGACTTGTTTCACACACATATTTTCCATTAATCATGAAGTACATTTGTGACAAGAAACTGAGTAAATTGCCTGACTCCTCGAAACTGTCTTTCTTTTGCTGTAAACTATTAAAAGAACACATCATTGTGGAGTTAACAGTCCCCTGCTGGGTTAGAAGCAGAGGTAAAGGCTGAATGTTGACAATTTGCCATTGCACTGGCATATGAAGTAGCTGTTTAGACATTGAAGATGGGTTAAGTACTGCCAATATGCAAAAAAAAACCCCAAACAAAACATGAATAGAATGATTTCAAATAGCTTTAAAAAGACCTTGTTCTTTACTGCTCTAAATCTCTGTATGTTATTTAGTTATTAATATCCATTTTACAGCTGTATCCTCACAAGAGGAAGCTGAAAATGTTCTGTTAATGGTCATTAGAGGAAGGCAAGTCTGAAATATTTAAGGGAAGCATGGTCTGTGAACAGCGTTTGAACTTAGGAATTTGTACATCTGGGTGAAAAAAAAGATGAAAAGGATCCAAATGATAATAAGGATTCAGCTACCAACTTACTCTGGCTTGCAGAAAAAGACATGTAACAATATGAGTTTCTGGGGGAGGTT
Organism: Psilopogon haemacephalus; assembly: GCA_013396835.1. Classification (NCBI taxonomy): domain Eukaryota; kingdom Metazoa; phylum Chordata; class Aves; order Piciformes; family Megalaimidae; genus Psilopogon; species Psilopogon haemacephalus. The sequence continues at coordinate 973,329 of VWZI01000276.1, read as the reverse complement.
TATAGTTGTTTGGTGGGGGTTTTATTGGCTGTCAAACATTGAGAGATTTGAAGCTCATTTTTCCACCAAAGCATATCCCATGATCCCATAGCCAACACGACACACATGGTCAGCTTTAACAGAAATGCTTCCTGACATCACGTTTGGCAGGAGCACACAAAAAGGTTCCCTGCTGGGAGCAGGTCTGCTCTTGCCTTTAGTGAAACTGATTGTGCAGAATCCCTGCACCCTCTCAGCCTTGCTCTTCTGTTTATCACTAAAGCAAACCAAAGAAGCACATTGCCATATCACTTTTTGAAGAAGATTTTCTGTGACTTCCAAATTCAAGATGCAGCAGTTCCATTTTCTGCAGTTTATGTAAAGCTTGGATTTTATTAGGAAATTTTGGCTTGCAAATTCCTGATGAATGGAGGGGAAAAGAAGATCCAACTATGGGACATCTTTGCTTATGCAGAGATGCAGTTAGGCATCTTCTAAAACACTTGTAAGCCTTGAAAGAGATGTGGAGATGGCAAAGAATTAAAGAATCACAGAAACACGCAGGTTGGCAAAGCCTCTCAGGATCACCAAGTCCAACCTATAACTCTACAAGATTCACCTTAAACCATATCCCCAAGCTCCACATCCAAACTACCCTTAAACACATCCAGGGTGGAAGACTCTGGCACTTCCTTGGGCAGCTCATTCCAGTTCCTGACCACTCTCTCTGTGAAGAACTTTTTCCTAATGTCCAATCTAAACCTACCCAGCCTCACCTTGAGGCCCTTCTCCCTTGTTCTGTCTCCAACTACTTGTGAGAAGCGACCAGCAGCAGCCTCTCCACAACTTCTCTTCATGTAGCGTAGACAGCAATGAGGTCTCCCCTCAGCCTCCTCTTACTTGAACTAACCATCTCCAGCTTCCTCAGTTGCTCTTAAGATTTATTCTCTAGGCAAAGGTTTTGCTTTGTCCTCAGCTGCTTTCTTGCTTGGGTGTTGCCACTGTCTGCCTCCTGCCATGGAGACAGCATGCTGGACACTTGAAGTTAAAAGAGTCACTTAGTAAGGTCAGAAGCTAATTCAGTCCCTATGGTTTATTCATCTCAAGTCTTGGCTGAGACTGCACTCAAGGTCCAGTAAATGTCAGCTGTGATCCTGGTTATGGAATTTGGCTAGTGCCTGCTGACCTTTTTCACTGAGATTTTCACACCGTGAAGTGAGATCTGCTCTGTTCCCTTCTCTGTGGGGGTGTTACTTTGATCCATGATCATGCACTTGGCTTCCTCACAGCTTAAGTAAAGTGTCAGAGTAAGGCTTGATGCCAGTTAGGTCTTTAAAACAGATTATTCTGTTTTGCTGGATTTAATTACATATATTGCAAACACGAATACATGTATGTGTGGTTAAACTTTTGTTTTGTCACTTCCTGCAGCTGAAATTTATTGTGGATTGAAATACACAGGTTTATCTGCCTGACCTTTTGCTAATTATTAGATTGAGATAAGTGTGTATGTAAGTGACAAATTGCCTTTAATGACATTTAATCTGCACACTGACATTAATGGCAGGTTTAGCAGCCTGGTTATAGTCTTTGTTGCTGAAAGATGAAAAGAGCAAGGACTTCTATCTTAATTTGACCTTATTCAAAAGGTGTTTGTAGTAGTAGTCAATTTCTGATTAACTTAATGACCTGTTTTATATAGGAAGCAGTCAAACACTGATATATGAAAGGGCCTCAAGGTGACAGATTAGAGGCAGCAGTGCTGTTGTTAGATTCTTACTTATCAGAGTATGGGAAGAAGAAGCTGGCAAGAGGAGCAGCCCCAAACTCTTCTTGGTGCTGTAACAAAGATAGGTGCCACATCCAGAACATGTTGCTGGTAAAGTACCCGTTGAACATCAGTGGGAGCGAAGAGTTGGTGTCTGACTTTGCTTCATGATTTTCTGTACAGCCCAAACTTCTGAAACAGAGATACAGCTCTACACATATGCTACAAGAGATACACATCCATCTCAGGAAAGCCTGCTGCAAAGTGTCATTTTAATGCCTTCACTGGAAGGTGAGAACCCATTGTGTTGTGCAGCCTGGGGGTTGTCACATCACCATCAGGAGCCAGAAAGGGTTTCTTTGTCCCAGGGAGTAATGAACACAGTGAGAGTGTCCCTATCAGGATCATGGTGCTGAGCTGGATGTGGCTGGGTATTACACTGCACTGAGGTCAGCCATACCCAATTTCTATGACAACAGAGAGACTACAGATCCCTCAGGGTAAGCAGAAAAGAAAGCTCTGGGTGGAAAAGCCAAGTCCTTCTCTCTCGCTATCCTGTGATATATTTGCAGAATGATTTAAGAGGAACTTCAGAGACAAGAGCAGAGGTTATAAACTGCTTTTAGTAAAAGTAAACACCTAAGCAAATCATTCGAGAAGCCATTAAATGGCTAGACAGCTCCTATAAATACAGTTCATAATGCACTTACGAATGCTCCACCACCTACCAGCACCAGTGGGCTTTCTTCTTACAGCTCTTGAAAATTTCATTTTAATGATGAAAATTGTTCCTCACACATCAAGGGAAAAAATGTGAAGATGCAGCTCAGAAGATAGCTGGAAGGAGAATAATATACCTTAAACTTGTAAAACAAGTAATTAATTTATGGTTTAATGGTGGGGGTTTATGCAACAGAAATGCCTTAAAACTAAACCAAACTGGGTGGTAAAAGTGACACAAATGTTTAGTGAATTGAGATCAACACTTATTACATCAAATTACAATGAAACTGCAAACAGAATGCTTTGGCATGTTGCTGTGGAGCTTCTCAGCTGTCGCCTGGCTTGGTGAGGAGGTGCTGGGGAGGCATCAGTCACTGGGCATTTGAAGTCTGAAAGCACCAGATGAACTGGGGAAATTTGTCTTGTCAGATGCTTTGGACTTCAACTGGTTTCGTAGTCTGCAGTTTGTCTAATGGGTATGGCAGCTGCTTCCAGCTCGGGGATGCTCTCCTCTGTCCTCCTGCTATTTGAACACTATTAGTAAAGTAGTAGTTACTATTTAACACAACCAAACCCAGCTACTGTATCTGCTCACCGTCAGCACAGAAAGCTGGGTGGCTGCCACTGCCATCAAGGGTTGATAGTTGTTGCTCCTTTTCTCCCTTCACCTCCCTCAGTGGCAGTATAATTATGTTTCATTTTGGTCTCCTTCTTTTCCCTGAGCATTGGCCATAACCATAGTCTGGATGTATGTTTGACTTGAGATGTTACCCACTTATTGCTTGCCCAGAAGATGGAAGTTCTTTGATAATGTTTTTGTATCTGAGTAAAATGTAGTCTCAAAATGAAGAACATTCTGAGAAGGAAATTAGTAATAGATATGTGTGGAAATAGAAAACCAACGTGGTAGAAAAAACACCCCCTAGATTAATTAAGAGCCTTGCATATCTCTTTTAAAGTACATACAGAAATGTATGTTGGTGCTGCCTCATCTGATTTCTATTCTCTGTTACTGTAAAGGTGAGTTTGAATAAATCTCAAACTTATATTACTATGTGTTGGTGCTGAGTTGGGATGTTGACTCTTCTTAGAGCAGTGATGGTTTCTCATTGCCAGCACTGGAGATGCTATAATTTATTTCCTTGCCCATTTCTTCTGGATTGCTTTCTGGTCTGATCAGACCAGAATGCTGAAAGGGGCCATTTGGGTCCACAGGACTAAGCCTCTGTGCAACTCAGGCAGCAGGAGCTGTAATTAATTCCTGTTGAAGCATATCTTTAAAATAAATAAATCTGGTCTTCGCTTCAAAATTGCCAGTAATTGAGAATTCACTGCAGTCCTTGGGAAGTTGTTCTAGTGGTTAATTACCCTCACAGTCAAAAATTAGCATCCTATTTATAGCTTGATTTTTTTTTTTTTTTGGGTGTGTGTGTGGTTTTTTTTCCCCCCTAAATTCTGCTTGCAGCCACTGAAAAAGAAAAGAGCCCACTCTTTGGGTTTTGTTCCATGGTTTTCTTCATTTCCATTTTTCTTTTAACTTCTATATAGATGGAACAACACTGCAGTAATATATTGTGGTTTTGGTTATTGTTGTTTTTTGTGTTTTCTTTTTTTTTTTTCCCTGAGGTTGGACTGCATTTGAAATGTATTTTAAGATTCTTGGGTGAAAAGTGCTACAGCACATAAAATTCAAAACGATCCATTAATTATCGCTGCTTTCCCAGTGTGAGCTTCTGTACCTCCCAGTGGCATACACCCAGCAGGGCTTCTCACATCCTTTTGTCTTCTATTAATATTGATACTATTTTCCTAGGACCGACACTTGACAGCTCTGTGGGAGGATTAAAACTCCCTCACTGATAGTTGAGGGTTGAATGCCTGTGGCCCTGCCTCTGGGGGAGTCACAGCTTTATCCCACAGGGGCATCTGCAGGTATCAGCAAAATGAGGTCCATTATCACTCCGGGTTTCCTCTTTCCTTAGAAATGGCCATGTACAAATTTAGTAGTTGCGTATTGTGGAGGAACAACAATGACGATAGAGAAGGAAGAAAACAGTATTTAGCACTGGCTAGTTTTTGGTCTCCTGAGGTATTGAGATCTTGTTTAGTGGCTGGTGATTACAGACTAATATGTGAAGAACTTTGTTCTAAAGCTGAACATTTGAAAAGAGGACAGGACCAGATTCCATACACAAAATTCTTTTAAATGTAGGTTTCCATGGCATCAACTCACAGAACTTCCTGCCCTGGAATGCTGGCTGTAGGGAAGGGGAGAAAAACTTAAAACACCAAGCAGGACAGTCTGATGTGGAAACAGGACAGCACTCTGACCTTTTTTTTTTAAAGTTGACCTTAACAAAGGTCTGTGCTGTGCTTTATAGATTGTGGATTGTACCTGGATTTCTTTTTCCTCATGACCAAGCTTATTGAGAAATACACTGGCAGATAGATTTGAAAACACATACTAAGCTCTTGGCATAATTTCCAGATGAGTCCAGGTTTGGCCTGCTCTGGGCTCCTTACCTCTTTGCAGATGCACCAGACAGACTGGAAGGTTTTTTGCTGTGAAGAACTAGAAAGCTTTCTGGCTATCAGTTGTCAATATTGACAGTAAGGTGGTTATTTTGGTTCCTGCTTGAGTGCGTTTGTGCATGTTGTATCTGGTAAAAGGCTGCAGAGATTTTTTTTTTTTTTTTTTCCCCTGCAAGTTTTACTTGGATTTTCAAACTATCACGCTTTCTCTCTCCTTCCCATCACTTAGCCTTTTAAAGTACTTTTTCTTGTTGTGATCTTTCTGATAAAATTGTCTGTGGACGCGCGGAGTTGTGCTCTGTGACAGTGTTCACATGCTAAAGGTACATGTTGGATATTTCTTGTCAGTGGTATTTGAAGCTGCTGTAGCCAAAGTTACAGATCTGTGGTCCAGTTGATACCACTGTAGGTGTAAAAGCTTGGTATTTTCTTCTTTGCATTTTCGTATTTCATTTGGTTTATTGACAAGAAGGGGATTGGCAGCATGTGCTGTCTGGCTGTGAACTGGAGGATCTCAGCCCCCTCTCCAGCTCAGTCTATAGGAGTAAACCAATTGATGCTAAGTGCCCAATGCCTTTATGGGCGTGGGGTCTGTAAACTGATCCCCTGGCTGGAACCCATGGGCAAAATAAACGTTTGGTGAGCACTACCTGATATGTACTTAAAATTCCTGCTTAGGATTGTGAACCTGTCCATGAAAACCACAAAAACATGCCTGTGGACAATAGATGGAACCAGTCTTGTGTGAAGTCATTATACATCTCTTTTTTTTTTTTTTTTTTTTTTTTTTTTTCCCTTTTCCCCCTTCTCTTCAGTTTGCCTTCATTTCCCCACCCCGGAATAAAAATGCCAACCTTCCCTTTCTTTCAGATGTTATTATCTGTGCTAATACAAAGCTTCTCAGGGATGCTTTTGTGCCATATGTCTTCACAGTGGCAAGCAGAAGGGGGGCTGTCAGTCTCAGCTGGGGGCCTGTATTACTACTCATTCTGCAGTAATACAAATAGTGGATAATATAATAATAATGCAGAAAAGAAAGTAAATACTCTTTATATGGAATAATTGAATATCGCTGTGACATTGAACAATGACTCTTAAAAGGATGGGGGGAAGTCAGGCTTTTTTTTTTTTTCTTCCTTAATTATAGCTGAGCTAAAATTACTATATTTAGCTATTTCTAAAGCTCCATTGTGTTTCTCTGTTTCTGAGAGAACACAATGATTTAGATATGCATGCGTTTTCCTCTCCAGATGTCCGATTGCATCTTGAATGTGGTTTTATATCTTCTTATCTGCAATAATAGAAGCTTGGATTTCTTCACCAGCACTATGCAAGAAGGCAAGTTATGCAGGGCAGTATTAAAGAAATGCTGTAAAATGGTCTCTGGTGGCTTATAATAGCTCTATCCTGCTCCTGCCACAACTTTGTGTACACAACTTTGTGTACTAGCTTGGCTTCCCTGCCTTTGTGTTTTACTTGGATTAGTGAGTAGCCTAGATATTTTCAAGTCCCTGTAATATGCTTTCTGTAAGAGACTGGAGAAGTTCCTGTCCTCTAAGATTGATTTCCCTGTTAAATTTGCAGCAGCTATGCTTTATTCACCCTCCTGAGCAAATGAACTGTTATGTGTTGAAGTGAGAGCAGTGTGTTGGATTTTGAGTGATACAAGAGTTGATACTGGCAGTTCCTGAAGGAAATGCAAGGTGTCCTGCATGGAATCATTCTACAGCTTCCTCTGCCTTGTCTAAGCTGGGCAAAGTCAGTGATGTCCTTGTGTCCAAGCAGTGAGTTAATTCCAGTGACAGGGAAGTGCTGTCCTGTTTCCACATCAGACTCTCCTGCTTGGCGTTTTAAGTTTTTCTCCCCTTCCCTACAGCCAGCATTCCGGGGCTGGAAGTTCTGTGAGTTGATGCCATTTGTTATACTCACAGTCTGAGCTGGGCAGACAGACAGGACTCCCTTTCAGGGTTGCCCATTACATTTCCAAAGACTGAAGTGCAAGACTTTACTAAACGATGTGCTTCTGCCCTTTTGGAAATAGACTTCATGCAGAAATCTTTGATGACAGTGTGCCTTTGCATCAGCTGTCTTCTGGTGGACGAAGGCTGATGTACATGCATCCATTCACATTCACACTAGCTGAAGGAGAGCAAGACATTCAAGCTTCTGTCTTCCTGCTTGTCTACTACCTAACCTCCACCGAACACCTCTCTACTCGATGTTCCCTGTCTGAACATGTGTGGTATTTCCTGCTTCAAAGAAGTGTAGCACAACGTAATGGTGGTAATATATTTAGAGATCCTTGATTACCAGTTTATCTCACTGAAGCTAAGGAGTTTACTAAGCTGCAAGGCACGTTTTTTATCTTGCCAGTCTCTGTCTTCTGATAGCAAACTATATTCATATCAAAGAGTAGCTAATGTTAAGGGTTATATATACATGAGAGCACCCTTCATGGGAAGTGTGTGGAAATGATAACAAAAGAAGTTTGACAGGAAGCTGCCTGAAAAGGGGAAACTCCTCTGCACACATCTTCACTCTTATGTGCATTTCAATTTACACTACATCAAATTGGATTAGAGTCTGTTAATTTAATTAATGACTACATTGAAAGTTTGCCTTCACTCATAGTGAAAACAGGAGGGCAGCTCCTAATAGCCTATGGATTTAATGACTGCAACTTTGAAGAGTGTTAAGCTAAAGTGAAGTTCAGAATGGCTTGTTAACTGGGTTTATTAGCTGTTGACCTTCTCTTTCAGCATAATAGTAGCAGCCAGACTGAAGAAAGCATTAACGTCCTCATTAGCATTTATCTAAAGATAGTCTGCTGCCCATTCCACAGTAAATTAGCTCAATCAGCCATAAAGGGCCTGAGAAACATTTTCTCACATACCTTCAATTCTTTCTTGCCCTCTTCCTTTTTTTTTTTTTTTTTTTTCAGTTGGGCCAGTTAATTTTGTCTAACCCTCAGGACAGTTGCATTTAACAAACGTGCTTAAATAATTAGAGAACTTCTACGTGACAAAGTCATGGGAGTGGAATTACAGCTTTTTGGGTGATGTCCTTGGTTTAGCTTTTTGCAGAGATGAAGTGATATCTTGCTTGGTTCTAATACAGCGGTAGAAAGCTTGGCTGACTTAGGAGATGAGACTAAAAAACTCTCCTTTGTATCAGTGAAAACTTGTGTTTGATGGTGCAAAGTGCACTTGCAAAAGCTGAGGTGCAGGTTTGACCCTTGCTGGTAACTGGTGTGACAAAAGCCACGCTAATACTTGGGAATTCAGTGTGTTTGCCTTATAGAGACAACGGTGATTTATGAAATGCCCTGGGTTGACTGAGCTGCAGACAAAAAAAACTTTTGTTATCTGCCATCCCCTTGATGCTGACCGGCAGTGTGCTTCTGGCATGGCTTTAAAGAGCAGGGGCTGAGAGCAGGAGAGATGGGAAAGTGTCAAGCCTTGTTTATGTATGTCACTTCCAATGGCAAAAAGGATTTATGCCTTTGGTGTAACAGATACTGTTTAACATAAATAATTTACGTGAAATTATCGTCTTCTGTGTGTGCAAAGCTGAAATTGCTTGGAGTCCCATACTGTCCTGCCCACAAATCTGATGCCAAATTCATGGGGAAAAAAAATCTTTTTTTTTTTTAAGAATCTGTAGCTTCAATAAAGTGACTTTTTATTATTTAATTGGTTCAATCTGGGCAGATGCTGAGAATATCAACCCCAGCCCAAAAAGTATTTGGTTATTCAGGAACACATCTAGACAGGCCTTGAAAGGCTCCAGAGAAGGAGACTACACAACCTTTCTGGGAAACCTGTGCCAGTGTTCTGTGACCTTTCCAGTTAAGAAGTTCTCCCTTGTGTTGAGCTGCAACCTTATATCCATTGCTCCTTGTCCTATCCCAGGGAGCAAGTGAGCAGAGCCTATCCCCTGACCCCTAGTTCTCAGATGTTTATAAACATTTATTAAATCTCATCTCAGTCTTCTCTTCTCCACCCCGGGTCTTTCAGCCTCTCCTCATCAAGCAGTGCTGCAGTCCCCTCATCATCCTCATAGCCTTCTGCTAGAATCTCTCCAGCAGAGAGAGAGTCCCAGGTGGGTTTTTACCTGGGTGTGAATGGTGCCTTGACAGTATAGGTATTGTTTGGCCTAGAGCTCCACCAAGGCACCTGCTGTTCCTGCCCTGGTGAAATTGCTTTCAAGAAAGTCACTTAATTGCTCTGGACAATTAGTGACACATCCTAGCAGCCGGATACTGCAGTGTGGTGTTATGCTTGTACTGAAGGGGAGACAAAACATGAGGTGGACGTGAGCATCTCTTTTTGGTGTGTTTTTC
>VWZI01000276.1:914424-963964 GCA_013396835.1 Psilopogon haemacephalus | reverse complement strand
TTTTTTATATTCTCTACCGTTTTTTTTTTTTTTTTTTTTTCCCTCTTATATAGAAGGGAAACGGTTTTTGGAGCTGAGGAAAAGCTGGTCGGTAGCACCATCTGCAGGCTGCGAACTAGGCTGGGCAGCGCACACTGCAGCTCCAGCCCTGCATTTGCAGGGAAAACAGGGGACAAAAGACACCTGGAAAAAAATGCACGGTGGGGATCAGCTCTGCCAATGCAAGTGGTGGGGGGTTTAGGGACGTCAGTGGGTGCTTTTGCATCCCACAGCAATGCCATGCCCTGAGGAGGCATGGAACCTACTGAGCTGGCAGCACTTCCCTGGGCTACAAGTGAGTGCATGGTGGTGTGCTGCTGTGCTAGGGCTTTGCTGTTTGGAGATGGAGGTCAGGACAGTGCCTGGAATTTGTTTTTAATCCTCAGACATGTTATTCTTCTCTGGGCCAACACATTCCTTGGCTGTGTCAAAGAGCTGGATTAGCTCTAATCTTTACTGGAGACACTTCTGTGCACTGAGGAAAGCCTCTGAAGTTTAAACCTTGCTCTGTTAGTCTCTTTTGAGCCAGGCATCCTCTGAGGTATCACATCTTGTGCTGAAGCAAAAGCCAACATGGGCTTGTTGCTGTCAGGAGGAAGTTGTGCTCTGTTCTTCGTCCCCACTTTGCTCCAGCAAGATCAGAACCAGATCAGGGCAGGGCTGTGGGGACCTGGCTGTGATGCTGCAGCTCTGTGCTGCAGACTCTCCTGCATCCTGCTGCAGGGCCACAGCCAGCTCCCAAACCCCATGGCCAAGAAGCAAACATGAGTGCAGAAACTGGAGGTGACACAAGGGAAGCAGATAATACACACCTCAAACACTGTCCCCATTTCCGTGGGCAGCCCAGTGAACTGTCTGCCTGCCTGGAGCTCCGTGCCACATCCAGCACTCCTGCTGCCCTGACATCTCTGGCAGGGCTGGAGTTTCTCCGGCTGTTTGCAGCAGATGGCACTCTTTAGTTCTGTTTCAAGCCTTCTCCTTCTGGAAGTTTCTCTGGGAGAATATCTTTTAAAGGAGCCTCACTAATTTCCTAGCCCAGTTCTCCATGAGGCTTCATGACAACTTGTAAAAGGCTGTTGCTTCTGGGAGAGAGCTGCTGGTGGTACATGGGTCCTGCAAGGCCTTGGTGAGTCCGAGGGACAGGCTCACGCTTCTGCACAAAATAAATTGGGTTTTTCATCCCGCTCCTATATCAGCAGGATATAGGACCCCTTCAGGAAGCCAAATTGGGACCCCAGTCCTGCAATACATTTCTGGTTGCTTTAATCCACAATGAAGAAAGTGAACCATTCCACCTTCTTGACTTACCTTCATTGTGTCAATCCCATCCCACTTTGTGTTTCAATCAGTTGAGATAATTAAAAAGCAGGGATGACTACAAACACGACTACCAGTTTCATTGCCTTCCTGTGTCATGGAGGGGAGGAAAATAGGACTGCAGGCTGAAGGAGCTTTCACAAAAGGCACTGATTGTACATTATCTGCACAAATAAGGCTTGTCTTGAAAAGAGATCCACATGCAAAAGAGATTGCATGGGGCATATGAACCTCATCATGCAGGCAGCAGGGACTCCGTGCACTTTGCCATTGCATGGCCTCCCACTTCCCTGGTTCAGAGATGCTGTTGACTGTAGTTATAGGATAGATGGCACAAAGGGCTGGCTTCTGCAACTGTCCTGGTGACTGGGCTGGGCAGGATGAGTGGGACAGTGATACACGCCAGCAAGATACTTAGCTGAAGTGAGTGCTGAGCTGAGCAAAGTGGCAGGTATGGCTCGACAGAGCTGAGCTTGCCTGGCTCTTAAGTGAGGGACTGGTGTTGTTCCCTTGTTGGCTTTTATACACCAAGGTGTTGTCTTCTCCCCTTTTCACCAAAGTCAGTTTTGTCACAAACCTGACTAGAGTGTTGTGTGGAAAGCAGATATCAACCTGTGACTGGGCAAAGCTGAGCTCCATTTTGTATGATGTGCTGATCTATGGCCACTTGGGCATCACTGTGTGTAGTTCTGCCCTGTGTTTTTCTGTCAGAGGTCACTATTTACAGGGAGCCAAAATTCATGTTAAAAGTTATCACACCTTCTATACAGAGGTTCTTTTTCAGGGGTGATGGAAATTTTACAGCCCTTTGTGTGTCTGCCCCTAGGAAGAAGAATCTAACTGATCTTATTGTTTTGGGTTATTTACTTATATGTTTGGTTTTTATTATGGTCCCTTCTTAGATGGAATGCTCAGTTGATTTTCACTAATTGTGACTTGCTTTCTCATCTGTGCGGATACTGCTGTCCATGGAAGTACACTAGAAGATGTCTCCCCTCCATAAATCAGTCCCAGGATTTTATTAGACTGTTTATGTAACCTTAGTTTCAGTGCTATAATTCTTTGCTCTGTTGCCTAGAGTAATTCCCAAAGAGGATGTTTGTTCTTCTTGCCTGTAAATTCTTTAGTGCAGGCTTTTCATATGAAAACTTTGCTCTCCTTCACTTCCCCTTCCCTCTTTTTTTTTGGGTGACACTTCATAACATTGTAAACTACAGTCAGTAAGACCTCACTTTTGTTACCTGCAGATCATAAGATATAATTGTCTTGAGAATGGGAAGGGATAGCTTTTCAATTAGCTTTATTGCATTGATTTTTCTTTTAATGCACATAAGGAAACTTCAGAACTAGGATTTATTTGATACTTCAGTTCTTGTGAAGAAGGTGTCCTCTTTTTTGGGGTGCCCTTAAGTGGGCCAACTTTGTTTTGGTCACATTGCATCTAGGTAACCAGCAATAATTAAATAAAATCCAAATCAGATGCTTTCACAGTGCACAAACGGTGAGGCAAGCAGGCAGTAAAGCAAAGGTTTTTCCATCTGAGGTCTTGTGAAAGTAATACATCTGCATCTAACTTCTGAAGTCAGTGAGACTTCTGAGGGCTTTAGCTGAAGCATGTTCCATATGTTTACACAACTGTAACCTAAAGCACCTGATACAAATCCACTGTACTTCTTCTCTGAAATCGTTGCTTGGCCACATGCAGAGCTTTTGGACATAGATCTACAGAGCTTCAATGGCTGAGTCGGTGGTTGGAGGGGAAAAAACAGCATCTCCTCTTCTGTCTGTGCCCTGTGAATGCACTAGATATGGTAGTTTCACATCCCTTTAATTTTTGGCCTGCTGTTGAATCTCCCATTAAGACAGCATGCTGGTGTAGCTCTAGTGCTGACCCTTGTCCATACATCTTAGGGCCAAGGTATTACCAGCACCTGTCACAGCAAAGTACCTCTAAGATAGCTTTATTTGCTGAGTTGGCTTCACAACCTGGGATCAACATTATTTTTTCCCCCTCTCAACAGTCATCTGAATTTGCTAATGAACCAAAATGTCAGGTGTGTTATAAATACCTTGAGATGTTAAAACTGGGTATCTTTTCCCATACAAAAGAAATTAATTAGCATCCTGATCTCTTTGGAGTTAGAGTAGCACATGAGTGTTATCTCAGTGGCTCAGTGACCTCTCCCACACATGAGCATAGTATTTAATCTTAATTTTATGAATGTGATTGCCTGTATCTTCAGTCACTGACACTTAGCTGCCTTTCTGTTCTCCTTTCTTACCTTCTCCATTCCTTTTCTCTCTACAACCTCCTATGAATATCCTTTATTTTTGTAGAGAGGCAGCAAATTCCCATCGTGGTGCCTCTCCACAATCTGCACTATGTGATACAACTCTCTTTTGTTCTCCATTTAATTTTTTTTCCATGACTAATTTGACCAAATTTAATCAATCATAACTGAAGCAAGGGAGGAGAACAGTACATGTCTATTTGATATTGTTGTCCTGAGGCCGAGCCAAACCCCATTGTGAAGAAGTGGCAGTCCTTTGGAGAGCCATTCTGGCTTACAGGAATCTGTAGCATATTTCATGACAGCCTGCTTTTCTCTCTCTCTTTCTCTCTTTTTTTTTTTTTTTTTTTTTTCCCTCTTCCCCCACCTCTGTAAACATATGAAAGAAACATGAGAGAGCATTAAACCACAGAAGACAAATCATGGTCAGAATAAATATACTGTTTGCTAGCAAACTTAAAAATACGCTTGTGGATTCTAATAGCTGTAGGCAAGAGCTGGATATTTATTGCAACCAAGGCTTACTGTGGTTTATTGTGTTTATAAAACAGTTTAATACTACTTTTCTTTTAAAATGAGTTTTTAATTTAGAATAATTTTTTAGGATTTGTTTCCAGAGTACAGATGGCTGATCGCTGCGGGGGTGCAGGGTGAGAGGGAGAAATGTGCTTGTGGGTGTGTTTTAAAAGCGCTCCCAGATGGAGTGTATTGAATGAAATTTAAACCATTGCCCTGTGAACTACAAGTGTGATAAATATAATCAGTCAATCCACAAACCCGGGGTGGAGGGAGGGAAGCAGATTGATGGGCACGTGGTGGGGAGGGAGGTGGGTTGAACGGTGTAGCTGCTAACGTCATGGCATAGCAGCGTCTCCGTTGTGGATTTCTCTCAGAAGGGGCTACCTCATCTGTGCCAATGTTCTAATAGCATCCTCCACCTGGTCTGTAACCCATCCCAACCCCTCAAGTGCAGTATTCACATAGAAAGGCTGAAAAAAATGGAGGGAGTATGCCAAAAAATGGACTTGCTGCTGGAATTACAAAGCTCTTGGAGCATTTTTCATTTACTTGGTCTTAATTACTATCAAAGTGTAAGAGTTTACACTGTCCTCTTTCACAGTTTAGCGTAGTGCAGTGTTGTAAACCTCATAGATTTCCTTAGAAGGATTTGTTTGTACAGCTCCTTTCTCTGTTTAAGATATGTAAGTCACACTGAATAAACTCTGCACAGGTTTTCTTGGACAATACAACAGAACAGGTGAAAGAGAGTGAATTTTAATTGCTTCGAAGTTCTGAGATCTTCCATGCTCTGCAAAACAGTTTTTTTGGCTAAAAATGGTCTACAGGCCTTAATCTGTAGTGTGAGAAAGTATGTCTGTATCCTGACTTATAAATGAACGATGCAATGTTCCCCCTCAGTTAAAAGGCAGAAGATGGTGTAAGACAGACACTTGGTTTCTCTCCTTTCATTACAAACACGTAGCAGCTCAGCCTCCTTGGCTCCCTTCCTGCCAACTTCCATCAAAAATAAAGTCATCTCTACCCTGGCCAGGATAAATGTCTGGCCAGCTCATTTTACAGAAGGATGTGCTTTGAGCAGGTCTTGTTAGAGAGGTGACAGTTTGTTTTTTCCTGGCCAACGCAAGTTTAAAGCCATGTCCACACTTGTAGAATTTGGCATGATCATCCCAGTGTTGTCCTCCTACCATGCTTTCATCAAGCCTAATGTCTATATATAAAAGTGGCAAGATAGGCTTCCAGACTTTCACGCTGCCATTTGGATTAGTTATGCTTCAAGCAAGACTTGCTAGTGCTCACTTACATGGTGTCAGCATGGACAGAAATTGCTGGCACGGTTGCTGCAGTGGCACAACTGGTCCTGCCATTGCACTGGGGCTGCCCTGCCAGCGTCTGCTCTGCTCCCTGTGCTTCCTGCCTGCTGGCAGCCTGGCTGGAAGCCGCCTTGCTGAAGGCACGTGCTGCATGTGCACACACCGTGAAGCTTGTTTGTGTGCCTCTTTTTCCAGTGACTGCCTTTGTTCCGCTGCTAGCACTCACGGGTTTTGGGAAAGGAGAATTTGGAACGGTGTGCCAGCTGGCCGGAGACAAGCGTGCAGGCACTGGTGGTGCTGTGGAGAGCTGGTTCCCAGTGCCAAGCAAGCTCAGTCATTCTGATCACTCGATACGTTTTCAAGAGACCAATAGAGGCATGAGTGTTGCTTTGGGCAACTAACCCTTCCAAGAGATGATGTAGGACATGTAGGATCTGGTGCAGCAAGAATATGCAACCATACTGCTGGTTACTCTTGGTGTTGAAGTGGACTCTATCTGACAAGGAGGGGAGTCAAGTCTTTGAAATCCCAGCAAATCAGGGTGGGGAATAACAGGATAACTTCTCTTGGTGTACACGTGGATAGGATAAAGAGAATTATGCGGTCTCCTGAAGCAACAGCTAACTTTTGGAGCTGAGAAGCAAGGTTTTTCCTGGATGTCAAGGTCTGTCTGAAAGGATTCAGCCATCAGTCATTCAGCAGTGAGAAGGAAACAGCCAGGTTAAAAGAGAGGAGGTAGAACAAGAGAGGCTTTCTACTTTGAGTACATATGTTGATAAATAGATGTGCAGACACACAACCCAGAAAGTAGTTTCCCGTGCTATCATGGATTTGTCATTGACATTTATAAAAGGACATGTATCAAATGAGGACGAGGGTGCTCATAGGACAAAGAACATCATCACAGTTGGCATCCTTGTGGGTAATATAATTAATAAGTCTGATTGCATTGTAGGGCTTCAGTTTCCTGGTGCCAAATGCTATTTTTCAGTAGCTCTATCAATTACTCTTGTGTGCTAACGCTTGTGCATCTGATGCCTGGTGCAGCTATGTTAGGTGGAGTAGATATTCTTTAATTATGTGCTATGTGGAGAAGTGAAACTGCCCTCTAGGTGAGCATAATCCTTGCAATATTAATGGATTTAAACCTGTGCAGACCTATAAGCAAACTTCGTAAAGGATTTCTTCTGCCTATGTAAAAAGAGCTGAAGGTAGCAGCCATAATTAGAAGACACCATTCTTAAAACCTAATAAGGGATGTCAGGTCACGCATAAATTAAAAGGGGAATTAAGCATATTTAACAGATGAAATCATCTTGTAAGACATGCAATGAGACACCAATAAACTTGCTATAGCTTTGGTTTCAGAATGTCTTTGGATGATTTGGGGCTTCAGACAGTTTATGTATGGAATCTCTGGATTATTCTTAGTATTGTTGACAATTTCTTTCACAAGATTTTTGGATGGAGCTTGGGTTTGGTGGTATAGGAAAAGAGTCATATTTGTGATTCCTATTTTGTTTTAAACACAGTGAACAATTCTTTTAAATTTTTGAACTGTGACGAAAGCTCAACCTTTGAGGTTTGCAGCTCCATCAACAATCAAGCTGAAGCCCTGGATGGTTGCAGAAGTTATCCATAAAACAAGATCTAGAGGATTAGCTTTAAACTCTAAACCTGATTCTAATTTGCTTTATGAGTATTAGTTTTCCCCATGTGTAAAATAGAGATTTCTGTTTGGCGAGTGACGCTTTGATCAGACAAACACCTGCATGAGTTGCAGCCATTCCCCTGCTCTGCATTAAACTATTCACTGCGCTCCTCAGACAAAAGATGCAGCTCCATTTCTCTCCTGCCTCCGATGTAAACAGCAGGGTTTCTCATCTGCAAACAGGTAGAGCTCGTAGAAACACAGAGTTACCATATGGAGAACAAGAAGTCCATGTGTTTCTGTAGCAAGAGGTGCCTTGCTTTGTGCCTGCACTTCTTGGCCCAGACTTTTCTTATGTCCTCTTGTGTGTTTTGCCTCTGGATGCAAACCCTGGTGCTTTGTGCTTCCTGCCTCTCACCTAGCCTTCTTGAGTATATTTTTTTTTTTCCTCTCTTTCACCAAGGCCTCTTGATTTGTCTTCATTTTGTTTTAAACTCTGAACCACTCGTAATGCAATTGTAGAGCTAAATAAACACAGTATTATGTTTGGGGATATTGCTTTCAGGACAAATGGTTCAGTGCACAAAGTGATAGTGGTGTGTACTGCACTTAAGAAAGACATACTGAGCACTTACTGCTTGCTAGAGAAAGGACTGCAGGGATTTCTAGCTCTTCCTTTTTAAGTTCAGGGCTTTTGACCATCTAATTTTAGAACATATGTGTGGTGTACAAAGTATCGACACCCTTAAGATGTTGTGTTTTGAAAAGCACATGTCATCTCTGTCCCTTTCCAACCTGCTTCCTGCAGGGAACCCTCAAGGAGCCTAAAACAATTCCATCACCACCTCCTTTTTTCCCCCCCAAAGGTTACTGATATGCCTTGTTAGGGAAAAAAAAAAAAACCACCACCAAACCCAACAGGTTTCCTGTGATCTCGGTACCAATGAAAATGAATAGTAAAGCTTTTCTTCGGCTGCTTTTTATCTCGGCTGTAAAGTGGTGTAGGTGACAAAAGGGAGAAGACAAGGACCAGTTTCCTTTCTACCACCATTGTTTCTCTTTCCTAACTTTTTCTTCCCCCTCCCCCCTCCCCCCCCTTTTTTTTTTTTAAACTGAGCCACCTGTCTGGCTTTTGATTATAAGGTCCTTAGAAGAGAGGCTGTACTTCCTTGAATGTCTGGAAACCAGACGGCATATTGTGAGTGCTACCACAAAGAAACAACAGAAACAAAACAAAAGCAAAAAAAAGGATCAATTTGCATACTGTGTCATGTAAGTCTACTGTACTCCACTTCCAAGTCAAGTGGGACTTCGAATAAGATATAAAGAGAGGGGACAGGTAATGAGAGGGATTTAAAGACACGCAGCTATGTTGGTAACAGTTCCCTGGGTGGAGTTGTACCTGGGAAGATAATAGATCCAAGGTCTCCAGTCCTTAAGTGTGTGTCTGTACTGCTTGGTCAAGAACTGAATGTATTAATTGAAGTAGTAGCACACTCAAAAATCTGTTTTCTGTTTGCTTTAGGCAGCCATCCTTACCTGGTGGAACACTTAGGTACTCACATAAACAGCAGTGTTGTAGCTGGAATTTATTGCTGAAATTGCACCCTCCAGAGAAACTACTCAGTTGTGGGTAAAACCAAGGGAATATTTCTTACCCATAGCAGGTGGTGTTCTAGCGAGCTAGCAGTCTGTTTATTTCCCCTTGCAAACAACTCCTGGTTGTTAGAAGGCACACACAAACCTTGTTCTCATGTGCTGGCTGCTGAAAAAAAGCCTAAGCGTTTACATGAGTTTGGATTGAGCCTTTTCATTTGTTCTTCTGAAAGTTTTTCTTTGTGAAAAGTCCAGAACTATGGTCCTGAATCCAAGAAGTGTAGTTCACCCTGTAGCCTCACAAAGTTCTTGTGGGTTTTTAAAGCAGATTTCCAGTGTCCCAGAGAGGCTTGTGAACACGCAGCCCCACTGGAAGGGGATTGTTGCAAAAGACCTTTGCTTCTAGGTTGCATTTTCCTTCCTAAGAATGTCATCGTTTATATTGCTCCTGAATGGTTCTTGTGAAGGAAGGACTGAAAATTCACAAATTGCAGCAGCAAGAGATGGAGGAACTTGACTGGTGCTCAGAAGGAATAATAAATACATTTTTGCACACAAGAAACAAGGGAATTGCCTGCCCACCTGCCACAAGTAGAGTGCTACACTGCCCAGGGTTGAACAAACCATTGCTTCATGGTGGTTTGAAGTCTTTCATCCTACTTGCATGGTCTCAAATGAAAACTCAAAAAAAATATAGCCAGGCTGTGTTCTCTCTTCACTGCTTTCTGTGCTGGCATCACTAGGAACCAGTTAGTTTTGCCAATACCCATCACAGGCAAAGGCACATCAGCCAAATGCCCCAGTGTGTAACTCATGTAGTTACATAGTTTGAGCTGTAGTGGTCCAGGGATATAATGAACAAGGCTTGTAAAGAAAGACAGTAACTTGTGCTAGAATAATTCAAAGCTATGTTTTTATTATGTCTCTTCTCACTTGTGCTTCTGCCAAGTAGGAAGAGCTACCAAGGAAGGCCAGGCACCATTGATGAGGAATTGCTGCCTTTCATCTCTGCCAGTCACACCATAAATAGAAAATAGGCCTTAAAGCTCCAGAGCCCAGTATAAATCATGAGGGCTTTATTGAAGCTAAACGCTTCTGAATGTTCGTAATGTAATGTTCTTAACAAAGTCTGTTTCCTTTGAGTGGGTTCCATTTTAATGTATGATGCGTAAGAGAAAACCACTGAAGTAGAACTGCATGTTTTTGTCGTTAACTTTTGAGCCAAGCATAGTTTTCTAGAACTAGATTTACTTTTGTATCTTATTCTTTCTCGTTGTCTGTCAGAATTCACTATGCTCACCCTTGCTGTGGCTTTATTATCTCACTGCCAAAATTAAAATCGTACTGATGATAACTGATTTTCTGGTTGGCTGTGATGACAGATCTGTGATGTTTAGAGGTTTACATTCTTGCCCTCCCTCTGAGTTCCCCTTCCCCTAAGGGGCAACCGTGCCAAAGAACAAGCTCCTTGCCTACGGCACTCGTCGCTGAACCTTCAGATCAACCAGTTAATATTCAAAACATTTTTCTATTTAAATGAAAAACTTACTTCTGCTTAATCTTCCTGTTCCCCACAAAAAAATCTCCGGCTCAACCTCTTGTGCTCCAAACCTAAACCCAAAGGGTAAATTATCTGTACTGTAAGAAAGTAATCAGATGCAGGAATTTACTTAATAGAGAAATTTTTGAAATAGATCTCTCCAATAATAGGAACGGAGAGCCTCAGAACACTCTTGTGCTTTTTTGAAGTCTTAGCAGAAGGTATCAATAGACATCTTCTGCGGTGAGGATTTAGCCTACATTTATTGAAATTCATCTATTAGGCCTGAGTCTGTTGACTTCTGGGAGCAGCTGGTCCCTTGTATTATTTATGTCTCTTTGAAAATCTCAGATAGAGTTGCAGATTTACAAAACAGAGTTTTACTTTGGCAACTGTCCCATGTTTATGCTGCTCATATGCTGTGTATGTATATGCCGTATAAGTTAGTAGAGAAGCTGTCCTCTGAATTGCTAGGCTAATGAAGTGCAATGTCAGTGCATAAAGGTATTTCCTTCATGGGTGGATTTCAGAAAGCCACCAAGTGTATTTGAATGATGGCGCTATATAGTCCTCTTAAAAGGCTTTACCAAGAAGATTGCTTGTTGGGCAGTATTTGGTAAATTGGGAGGGAGAACTGGAAATTTCAGGATGTTTGAACTTGGTTTTGGTACTGTAGTGCTCAGAGACAGCTTGTGGTTTACTTTTCATCCTTCTTTCCAGTCCTTCCTCTCACACCTGCTCTCCCTCACCTGCCCTATGCTCAGCAGCACCAAAGGAGAATGTAAGAGTATGGGGAAAAAAACAGGATTAAAAGAGAGAAGTTAGTTGGGGAGGGGATTTTGAAAAAAGGAGAGGGAAATTTTGAGAATCAGAATATTTGGTACTTATTACTGGCTCTACCTCCTTGATTGATAATTCTTAAATCTGCAGAAGTCTTGGCAGTCCTTCATCCACTAACTAGTTGCAGCACAGTGTCAGCCTACCATATAGCTGAAAATAGCCTCGCTGTGACTTGTCTAGAGCTGCCTTTGTTAAGGTCTTGCTCTATATTCTGGGTGCAAAAAAAGAGTCATAATTTGGTGAATTAAACCACTGATCTAGCCAACTAAAGATACACAAGTATGTTGAAGACCTGAAGCCCTTTGGCATCTGGCATCCATGGAGTCAATGTGTTGGAAGTTTTCTTAGAGATGCTCAAATGGCCACCTCTGTGCAGGTCAGGAGGGCAGCACAGGTGTTGGCTAAAGCAGAGTCAATGATTGCCTATGTGCAGTTAATCTTCTTTGGTGTGGGTGGTTAATTCTCGTAAATGCAAGGCTGGAAGGGAGTTAGAGGCTGGAAGGGAGAAGAGAAGAGATTAAAGTTACAACGTGCTTAGAAGGCCCAACAGAGGACTGGCTCTGCTTTGGGGATTGGGGAGGTCAGGAAAAAAAAAAAAAAAATTGAGACTAAATAGCATATATTTTGCTTCCTTTTCCTTTTATGGACTTTTTTTTTTTTTCTCCTCAGCTTCTCTTCCCAATGAAAGAACATTTTTTTTTTCATCAGGAATTTCTCTGTGCCTTCCGTGGGGAACAGCAGTATTTTTTGCCATCCCTCTAATCCACTTCCTCCCTCTGCCTGTATTTCACACTTCTGAGAAAATCCAAAGGCACTTCATTCCCTAGCCTTCGTCACTTGGTTAAAAGTGTCATTAGGGAATGCAACCAAATGTTGTTCTGCACCAGTACAAAGCCTGTCTCTGCAGCTCTGTTTTGCTCCTTGGCTCCCAAAGTAGTTAAGTCCCAGGCTTTCATTTCCCAGCCTGGCTGAGCACTGTCACTGGGAGATTCCTTAACCTACTCGGGCAATTAACATCCCTCCTTTGCAGGGTTTCCATTAGGTCTTTCAGCACTTGAAAGGGCTGTAGTTCACTGCTGGAATGTTAGCATGAGGTTTTAATTTTGGAGTCATAATGGGAAATAAGTCTTCAGAGCTTTGCCCAGAAAAGGGTTAATGTGACAGAGCCAGACTTCTCATAGAGTCAAGCAGGAAAAACTATTTCCATCATGGTAAATAAAAGTGCATTAAAAAGACATTTAGTCATGGGAATAAAAGCTAAAGAAACACATGCTACATTGGGATGGTTTATATTAGTGTCATTAACTCCTATGTTTCGGAATAACTCCCAGATGAAGGATTATGCTGAAAGTAGGAATTAATGGCACTAATGTAAGCCATTCCACCGAGTGTGCGTTTCTACCTTTGATTGGAGAGGCATGCGGCGAGCAGTCATGAACGCGGCGAAGCTGTGCCTTGTACAGACCCAGATTAAAACTTGGTATGAACTAACTTCGCTTTGGACCAAGGGAGCTTTATCCCGCAGACTGAAAACAGCTGGAAGAAGGTTGGAAAATCCTTAAGTAACCTTCTGTAACCTGCCACTAAGGTGTTGAGCTTCTCAGAAACCGGTTACCCTAATGCAGAGAAAAAAAAACCACTGTGGAGTGCTTTAGAGTGGGGCAGCCTGCAGACCATAACAATGACTGAAAGGCCTTTCCCAAAGTTCTTGTAACATTTGCAACCTAAAATGAGCAAGGTCCTTTGCAGTTTCCAGGGAGACCTTTCAAGCAAAGGAACATTAATATCAGTGGTGGAGCATGTCTGAGCTCCTCGGTTAGTGCAGAGGGAGCAGTAGCTGTTGGCTCCTTTCACTGACAGATCTGCTCCTTTGGGGAGTTTCAGGCCAGTAAATTTTCACTGAGAAGTTCTGAATTCAAAGCTTGTTTGTTCCCTAGACTGTGAATTCTACCAGAGAAATACTGTATAGTGACTCATGAGTAGATGTTTATTTTCTTCCATTAATTTTTGTTTTTAAAACCACTTCACTCTCTTCACTGGAGTCTTGTCAGCTTTTGGCATTAGATACAGATCTTTATAGATCTACATGGTTCTTTATAGATCATCATCAGGAGCCTGTAAAATCTTTCCTGCAAGGAGTGCAGTGCCCTTGGTGAGGTTAGAAAGCAGTATATGTTTACTACTAGCTCCTCCTTTCCTCTTCTTTTTTTTTCCTCCCTCACTCATTGGAGTAAAAGGAAATCAGAGAGAATTCCCTCTCAGCATTACAATTGTATGCATTTTGTTGATCTGACTGCTTATAATAAGTGCACCCATATGTGGAACTGTGAAATTGTGTGTTTTGATTAACTTCAGTTGGTCTAACTAAACTTTGAAATGGAAACTAACTTTGCTGAAAGCAGAAAGCTTCCAGTCTAATCCTGGAATTACACACTGGATTTGCTTCATGGAAATAAGTATGCTTAAAAAAAAATTTACCTTCCCTAAGTAGGTTTATGTTGTTTGAAGAGACTCAGGAACAATATCTGATTTTAACCCTTTCCATCTGCAGTGCCCTTTCTCCTAGGAGCTGGGAGTGTTAAGGTCAGCATAGCTCATGGGTTCTAGGGTAGGTGTGTGCACCACTTATCATCCCATGGATCATGCTCACTCAGAGCCAATCATTCTGTACAAGATGCTTAAAATTAATTATGAGCCCAAACTGACCACTAGAAAAACAGCATTTGGGGTGTGCTGTGGGCTTGGTGCCAAGCTATGTGATGTAGGACAGGTGGTGAGGTTGACTCAAAGCACTTCCTGGTTTTGTGGATTCATGAGGTTATGCTCAAAGGTGCAGGACCTCTAGTGCTTGTCATTTGTGTGGGTGTTAGTGGTGGGTGAAATCAGAACATCCATTTGCTGAGTTCTAGATGCATGGCTTTGAGATGAGTGTGTCTCCCCAGAGAAGAGGGCTGAAAGGCTCCAGCTAATGTAATTTGGGCTAAAGGTCTTTCAGAGTGAAGAGGCAAGTGCACTGCAGATTGCAGTGATGTGCACCATGCTGTGGGAGCTCCTGGGGCTGCCACATCTCCTACTTGTGTGTTCGCTTATAGCCTTATACTGATTCACAGGTTGATGCTGTAGAACTTGCTGAAAGCTCTTAAAAGCCTTTTGCTTCATGGAAAGGCTAGGACACATTTGGGAGCTCCTCCTTGACATGAGCACTAGAGCTCCAATGAAGCACATGAGGGCAATAATCTTACATTAGAAGTGTGTCAGCTCAGGAGAAACAGATTTGGCTGTGTCTGTGTTTTAGGCTCAGTCTCTCCGCAGAGACCTCCTCTTTTTCTCTGCCTCATTACCCCATTTGTGAAGCACCTATAAATTCTGCTGATTTTCCTTACTGGGATTTTGTGCTGTTTAATTCCTTTTTGCCTGTGATGGCCTCAGACAGTGCAATGAGGAGTCCATGTAGCTTCCATAAATAAATAATGAATATGATTATTTCTCTTCTGTTTGCATATTTACAAGGCTGTGTTCTTTTGTGCACCATATGTAGTGCAGAATATGTAATGAATTGTGTTGCAGCAGCTCTTTCAG
The DNA here is from genome assembly GCA_013396835.1 of Psilopogon haemacephalus. Lineage (NCBI taxonomy): Eukaryota > Metazoa > Chordata > Aves > Piciformes > Megalaimidae > Psilopogon > Psilopogon haemacephalus. Next base: position 949,279 of record VWZI01000276.1, on the reverse strand, counting down.
TGGCTTCAGAAAGGTCAGGGTGAGTTAATTTTTATGCTACATCATTTATGACTTTGAGATAGAACCAGCTTTGCTGAGTGGTGACTAAATGCCAATAATAATATGTTCAGTTCTAAGTTCAGCTTCATTTGTTTCCCCCTTAAACATATCTACAAAATCATTTGGGAAGAATGAGGAACAGTTTACTTTTGGATGATCTTGTACTGCAGCCTTACTACATCCTCTTCAAATGTCCATCATCTCAGAGAAAAAGGCTTCAACTTTTCTTGTTTTATCAAACATTTTAATGGTTAAGAACAACCTGTCAGAGTTTTCTCAGTGTCAATACCTTCCCCCACCATTAAGCACTGGAAAGAGGGAGGGAAGAAGGAAATATGTATGTATAATTTTAGAATACCTTATGTACATGCTGACATTTACCAACATACCTTGAAAAAGCAGAGAGGTTCAAGTATCAAACGGCTCTGCCTGTACAGCTCTTGCTAGGCACGCTTGGTGCAAGGAATGAAAGATTCTGAACATCTTCAATATTTATGCTTCACAAGGCAGTTATCCTCAGTTATCCTTTTAGCAAGTCCCATTTTTCCATGTTCTGTCATGGGCTCATTTATACTAGGCTGATTTAGTGCTATCTGGGGAGATTAGATTGCCCTGCTTGATGCTGTCAGCTAAAACTGAGTCAGTGTCTGTATACTGTGGCCCAATTGCTCAAAGAACCTTACCCTTGTCTGTATTGCTCATTCTATTAGATACAAAAGCCTTTCTCACCCGGCTTTTGTGCTGGGGTCAATTAGCTCCTGAAATAGCTCATATAACACAAATAATAATGGCAGTGCTAATCCTTTGGGCAAGCTCTATACAATGGCCACTTCTGGCCCAGAGGACAGAGAGGGCTGTTTATCTTCACTGCACACAGTCTCCAGGACTTTGCCCAGTCATTTGCAAAAGAATTTATTATCAGAGAGGTCATAGGTGGTTTGCATTGGAGGAGATTTTCTACCTTGCTGCCATATGGGATGTCCTTGTCCTATTCCTATAGGATTGAGCAGTGCTTCAGGTGAATTGGATCACAAATATATATGTTCAAATAACACTATCTTAGGTAAACAAGGGCTTGAAAGACATTTAAAGTGAAGACTAACACAGCACATTTAATGGTCCTTCTTGTGTACGCAGAGAGAATTGTAGCAGGAGTGCTGCCTCCTGTAAGCTGCCCTCCAGCCTGAAGCTCCCACTGCTTACAGTTGCATCTAAGTGTTTCAATAAGGGAAAATGAACCTTGAGGCAGATTCTGATTCTACAGTTACTGTGTCCAAGCACCTACACTCAAAATAACTTGATCTTTATCTTTTTTCCCCCTTCTGGTGCCTTAATTGAAAGAGAGCTGCTAGACTAAATTACTAACACAGATTTGCTGTGTGTCCACAGAAGAAAAAAATTGCTCCTACACTATAATCCTGCAGTTTAAAATTAAAATTGAATTGGATTTGTAGATTTAAGTATTTCCTTCTCTCTTCTAAAGGATTTAAAGGAAATGCTGGCAAACCTTACACTACAATTAACCTTCCTGGACATAAATGATGCACACTTGATAGAGCATGGTCAGTGTGAGAGAGCAGTTTACCAGACTGGAATGAAAAGGTGTCAGTTTCCTTCATCTGAAATGTTTCTGCTGGGTGTTTAGCACCATAATTAGCATGCAGAAGTGAACATCACATCCAGGTAATCCAGATAGCATTACTTGCAGCGGAACCACAGCTCCAAATGCCCTGCAAAGGGAAAAGCTATCGGGCATCTAGGACAAGAGAGGGATGGTTTGTAGACCTGATATATGAAAGTAGCACCTACCCACTAAGCACTTTTCCAGGCTCATGTATCTATCAATTTAATCTATTGTTCATTTGCTTTTCTGTGGAGTTGGTCTTTTTCCAGAAGAATGGCATGCCTTCTCTCTGCTATCTTTACAGGTGTTCTTAGTTTGTATTTCTCTTGCCTTTTTTTGGGTTTGTTTTGTTTAAATATTTTTTTTAGTTGTCCTTCATCTCATGCCCCAGGAAGCCTCCTGCTTTCTGAGCAGTTGCTTCTGGTGGCTTTAGAGAGCAGTAGCTCATGTCCCAAGTCCTGAGGTTTCCATAGGACTTCTGTAGGACTGAATCATTCAAGCTACCATTGCTGCATGCTCCGTCTACAGACCCAGTGTGTGTGTGTCACATTTGTGTAGCCAGAGGGACTAGCAAATTGCTGGTTTGATGAGGAGAGAAGCATGATGGCTTTTAGGAAGTTGCTTTCCAGTGTTACACCAATTACAAACTACCCTTGCTGGGAGTTTGGATAGGTTATGTGTTGCCTTTCTGTCTCGGCTGTTTTCTCTTCCCAGAGTGCCACATGAACTGGTCCCAGTGACCAATTTTATTTCCATAGTTTCTCTCCCTGTGCTTTCCCCAGTCTAGTTTTGCCAGATTTTTCTCTTCTTGCTGATGAGAAGGAAAATAACAGTAACTTTTTTCATGCTTGTATAAACATTTGAGATGAAAGTGGAGAAGAACAGAACATGGCAAGTAAGTTGTACTCACAGTGTAACAGCCATTATAGCAGTTGCTTTAGTTTAGTTCATTCTCAGTAATAAGATCTGCTAAACTTCCAAGGCTCAGCATCGAGGGAACTATCTTTTAAAAGAATAACAAGAAGATATGTTTTAAAATATCTCCTTCAGCCTTGGATAAATCTAAGAGTAGATGACAAGTAAGTCTCTCGGGGTGCAACTTTCTGAAGCAAGTTGGATGAGCTTCTCCAGTTACTTTTTCATTAAAGAGGATCTTATAGTGCGTGTTCAGAGTACATTAATGACTACATCATCAGTAATAAATTAGGTTGTTAAAAGCTGTGTGTGATGCTATCAGATTGTTGCAGCCACACTGCTTTCAGCTTCTCTCTGTTCAAATTAACCTGGAGTCATATCTTGAGAAAGTCAGAAGTCTCCAAGGCCAGAGGAGGGTATGTGGTGGGGAGGGGGAGGGAAGAACCTGGGTAGCTGAGTGGGAGAGAATGACAAAAAATATCTGGAGAGGGGAAGTAAAGCCTTACCTTTTTTATTTCTCTCGCACCTGATTTTTAATTATTGTATCTGCATCTAAGTGCCAGTAGAGTGAGAAGCATATTCCCAAGCAATGGAATGAGTGTGCAGTGTGGAGCTAGGTAAATTGAAAGTGCAGTATAAAATGGGCATTTTAATAACAATAGGAGCAGGAGGATGAATGTGCAGGAACACATGGCTTTGCCTTCTATAACCTGTTGGTAAAAGTCTTTTGCAGCCAACCTGCAGAAGTTGGTTGAGAATTAACACTTACCAAAAAGTGGTGGGTTTGTTGTTTTGTTCTTCATCTGCCTTTCCTTTTCACTATGGCCACTCAGTGGTACTGTCTCTGTGAATGCCACAGACTGTCTCCAGGCTGGTTGTGTGTTTATCTGCTAGTATCTTAATACAACTCCTTTCTGACAGCCTTTCCTTCGCATTGATGTAGGAACTGCCAAGCCTTCATCTAATCATTTAGGAAATCAGCTGTATTTAGTGACTAAAAAGATTACTCTGGTCTGAAATACATCCTTTCCACATGCTGTTCCCCATTGCTTGTCCAGCTGGTTTAGTTGGCCAGTAGTCAAGTGTGTTGCAGAAGCAAATCCTACATTAGAATATTGACCTTTTCTTTATTAGCCATCTAATTTCATCCCAAGAGTTAGGGCAGGTTTCCTGTATGAAGCATGCTCCCTCATCTGTTTTTTAATATTCCAAAAGATGTTGCCACAGAATCTCCATGTATTAGCCTTTGCCATGAATAGATCTTTTTGGGCAGAAGAGCATAGGATGTTAAGATGATACAGTTTTAATGTAGTAGCCTTTAAAGGATCCTGATATAATCAGTTGTAGTGGCTTATTTTTAGGGTTTCAAGCCATTCTATATCATGTTCCATGCAGATGTGAAAAAAAAACCCAATTACTGATATGTTATTTCAGCTCTTGGTGACATACCTAGTGGGGTTACGCTTGTACAAGTGTATTGGGTTCCTTCTTTTCTGTTTAATAAAGTTTTATAGTTATTAAAAAGACTGACAGACAGAATACACGTTTTTAAGTAGAGCTAGATGTTTGGTTTGCTTTTTTGTAATGAGGATAAAGATGTGCAAAAATACAGCTCCTGAGCATTACAGTCTATTTTTACCCTGGCTTAGATCACTGAGAGTAGTGTGCAAACAGTACACCAATTATTTCTAAACAGCACATCATCGTCCTACCACCTGTTTAAACAGAATTTTACAGCTGACAGTCATCCCCTAGAAGAGAGACTCTTCCAGGACATATTTGATGTTCAAAGTTTAAAGTGTGAAATTACATACCCATTGGGTTTTGTGTCCAGTTGTGCCTCTGGCTCTCCTTTGTGTCTTAGTTTATTCAGCAATAAATTGATGTGTATTACTTGCCTGTCTCATAGGAATGTTTGCAAAGCTGTTTGGTTAAACAGATTATTCCCAATAAAAACTGGTTCTAAACATCTGAAAAAAACCTGGATAACATTCAGATCCCAGATGGACATCAATGGCTTGTGTCCATAACAGTTATTGACAGCAAGAATTGGGACAGATTTTCATAAGGACTGAAATGTTGTTGTTTGTTTTTTTTTTCTCATGTCCCTTACATTTGGATATGTAACAGTAAATGACTGCTTCCTATGAATCCCAAGCTCTTACTGAGCATACAGCTGTATGAACAAGTTATTTAATGGTAAGCTAGTATGTGGATTTAGAAATATAGAGGATTCTTTGTGGTTGTGGGCTGCGTGTGTAGTCTTACAACAAGAAATACAGGCTGTAACACCTGGCTTCCACCTGAAGGTGCCTTGCATCATGGCAGGAGTAAGGATGGGCAATTGTAAGGGAGCAGCTGATTCTCTCAACATCTGCATACTCATTTCCAGTGCGTTATGTTTAGAAAGGAGAAGGAGGTTTTATCATTCTGTAAAGAACTGCCTGGTCAATGTTCCTGACTGCTCCAAAAGCCCCTATGAACCTCAGTCCCATCAGTACTTCCTCCAAACTCTTAGCAGAGCAACCCATCCTTCTTTTCTATTAACACCGTAGCACAGTTTTATACAGCAGCTCTCAGTCATTCTTACAACAGTTCACACACAAAAAAAGGGGGGTGGGGGGAGGGAAAGGAACATGATGGAGGATGTCTTCAGAACACTGGAAACAGGGAGGCTACTTTTCAACTGGCAGGTGGCTTGGCGCCTTCCTCATATCGCCTTGTTGCTACAGGGCCCGGTGCTGGCAGATTACAACTCTGTAGCTAGTCATTTTCGATTTATTTGAACCTGTTTCTCCAGTCTACTGAGCTTTCGCTGGCTAGCATCAATTCAGGCACATTGCAATTCCTCAGAACCTCCACCCCATCAGATGGTTCGATCTGTGAGAAATTTAGCTAGAGGCGCTTAGACAAAAAAGAAATATTGTGGCTGGGGAAGCATTTAAGTTAGAGGAGGCAGCCAGGGCTGTTTTATTACTTAGACCTCTGTCACCTGTGATGACCCATGAGAGTGGAGAATATTGATCGCTTGTCACTCACGGCATTCAGTAGATTGCATTGACAAAGCTTGTCAGGCCTCTAATAGCAGGGTTAGTGGCCTTGGCTGCAACCCAGGGGAAAACTCTACAGTGCCTATTACTTGGCAGCCTTTAACTCTTACAGAATTGGGAGTGAACGTTGACAAAAGTGAGGGGAATCATTTTGTAGTTACAAATGCCCTTTCCTGCTCTGTGCTTTGTTTTGGGTTTAATTTCCTCTGTTTTGGGGCCTCTTGTCCTCATCAGCTTCGCTGCTTTAGCTAAGGTAGGGAAATTGGTTGGAGACGTTTGCCTCCTCCATTGGCATCTCCAGGAATTATCTTGGAGAAGTTGGCTGGTCCCTCAGCCCTATAGCTTCTCTGTGTTGCAACATCTTATTACAAAGAAGATGGAGAAATGTACAAAGATGAGCCTGGTACCAGCAGCCACTTCAAAATACAGTTCTCAGTTGCTGCAGAGTGAAGGTTAGTGAACCATAGCAGATTTGTATTTATCCTCAGATCTCTGTCACTACCACCAGCTCTTGTTACAAAGATAGAAACATTGTGTGGTGGATTTATCCTGCCTTGACTTTATCCTTGCTGTCATCTTGCTGTAGGAGTAGGACTTGACTGAAGTAAGAGATATATGCACACATACTGCATAAGGAGGAGGGGAAGGCCCATGGCAGGTGAACTAAGATGACTGTTGTTGATCCCTTCTAAGTGAAATATTCTATTCTGTTCTTGAATGCTTAGCTTAGCTGCATACACAGGGTACTGGACACTGCATAAATGTTCAAATCTGTCTGTACTCACTTGTGATATTTCTGAACTTGTTTGTCTCAAGCAAGAAAATGGTCAATGCTGGGACCCTAGAGGACTTTGGAAAGCCAGACTGATTTGCTGAGGTGAGGTCCATGTCTCCCTGAATGCTTGCTCAGTGAGCTGCAGAGTATGACACAGGCAAGAATCAAGCTTTGCTTACTGAATCTATCAGAGAAGTGAAGAGCTCACAGAGGGAGTCAGTGTGTGCAAGTAATAACTAGATGTTTGACGTTCGTGTACAACTTTTTTTTTCACCATGATACTCAAACTCTGCAACTGCAGCAGACTGACAGCAAGTGGGCAACACTGATCCTCAGCTCATAAATCTCTTGTCTTGTTTCTCCAAAATACTGAATTGCACAACTGCTCATCATTCCCTCCTCAGCAGCAGCACAGGGCACCACCCATCCCTGAAAACACTCAGTATTCTGCTTTTTAGGCATCAAAAGCATGGAGTGATTGGTTTCAAAGATGCCTTGCTTGGCTTTGCAGATATTAATGATGACATTTTTTAATCAGAACAGTAAAAAGCAGAAATCTACAGGAGAAATAAAAAGTGTAGTAACTGGGCAGTTTCCAAGCATCCTATTTCTGCCTGAGCACATGACTGAAAGTGAGTGTGGTTATCATACACATGCTGAAGTGTTTCTCAGTGTCACTACTTTGAAACTTTCTGGATGAAAGGTGAAGCTGAGTATCAGGCTTTAAGGAGAGCCTGCTGCCAAACTATTTTCCTTTTTTATATCATCAGGAGCTTCAGCTCTGTCTCAGGACTAAGAGCTTCTTTTGGCATCTCCTGACCAGTTCTGAGTTCTTTCTATTTTCTGTGAGGGAAAAATGCTTTTCAGCTCTAGTAAAATGTATATTGTATAGAATGTGCCTTGCTCTGCCTACCGAAGTGCAGGTTAGGTGGTGGAAAGAAATTAATTACTTGGGTGACTTTGTCCCAGATTGAAACTAGCTCTGGAAAACAGATGCCTGGCATATTAATTCACCATACTACATTGAGCCCCGAGTTGGAGTTCTCTGTGAAAGGTTTTATAATTCATATAACCTGAAATAATTTACACCTAATTAGATTTTGTCAACTGAATAATTCTGTCTCACGCTGCTTCTGCAGAATAATTTCAGCAGCTTCATTTTATCCTCAAAATAGTTGTAAATGTCACATTAATTTGGTTGATATGAGCAACTTATAGGAAAGCCACTTGGAAGAATTGTTTGCCAACTGAGTGTGTTCCAGGCTTTTCACACCCAGTGCAACACAGGGATGATGGATGTATTCTCTGCTGATATTTTGCACTGGCTGTTAGATCAACATTGTCATTTACAATAAGGTGCAAAGGTTTTTATATCAGAGATCTGGAGATAGTTTATATGGCTTGGGTAATCCAGGCACTGCAACCCTTTGGCTGTCAAAGAGCTGATGTGACCAGCATGGCTTTTGGTTGCCTTTCTTGCCAGCTTGAATCCTCAGATCATGTTTTGCAGCCTGGACACCTGTGTGGAAACCTTTTATGTGAGTCCACACTAAGCTGTGGGCTTTACTTGTAGATCCACAACAAGGGACTTGGGCAGCCCTGACCCATACTCTGTTTGGGCACTAAAGGAAGAGTGAAAAACCATTTTCACATTTCACTATCAACTCAGTTTCAGACGACGTTTTGGAGCTGCTCTTTACAGTTGATGTAGGTTCTGAGAGTACATAACAAAACAGGATGGTTTGACTGGCCACTAGTATGTGAAGCAGTCCCTTTTTTCCATGCAAGAAATTGTACTTCTGTACACTTTCCCCCATCTTTGAAAACATAAATGTATTTCTGAGTTAATTACAAAACTCAGCCTTTGTGGCCACCCTAAGCAGGAGAAGAAATCTTTAGACAACATCCCCCTTATTGTTGAGGCTTGTTTGCAGCTCTTCTGGATGCTGTAATTTAGCTGAGCCTGCTGAGCTTTAATCAGCTTTAATAATGAGGATTCATACTGTGTAACATTGTGGTAGTTTATTGGGTTTTCCACTCTGCTTTGTCAAATGTTTCCTTTGAATAGGTGGCAAATAGACTATCACAGTAACCATCATTTTTAGCAACTATAACCTCAAGAAGCTTCTCTTGTAATATAATTTTGATCTCTTTTATGCTATTCTTGGCAGCTCAGGAGGTATGAGTAGATAGCTCCTTTGAGTGAGTGGAGCACACAGGTGCCCATTTAAGATGGTGCATTGACCAGGCTGACAGTTTGAGGTTGAGCCCAGTTGTCTGGTAAGGTTGAGGTTCCACTTGGACCTAAATTTGCACCTGAAGCACTGATGGGTGCCTTCAGGCCTCTGCTTACTTGAAGTCTTATTATAAACTGTTTCAGGTTTTGGTGCTGACTTTTATCCTCCTGTAATGGAGGGACAATTCACTGATGTGAGATACATTTTTTTCCAAAATTAATATTTATTAATTTTCAAATATTCAGAAGTGGAGTTTGACGCAAGCCTTCTTTTCCATTTAAATGCCCCCCAGCGCGGTGTGGATGAGTGGATCTGCTATGAGCTCACTCTACCTTCTCACATCCTTGCCAGAGAGTGTATTTACAGTACCTCTGATACTTATATTAAGTCATGATACTACAATCCATTCTTAAATGGATTCCAGCGTGGATATCCTGAGGACCACCGTGCTCCTTTGCCCTGCCTTGAAAGACTCAATGTGTAGGCACTGTGGACCACAGACACTGGGACATGCAGGAGTCAGATCTCTGTTAAACTTGTTTGGAAATGGCTATGTCACAAATAAATTATACTGAAGTATCTCTGGTTGGTTTAGCAAGAAAACTACAAAACAAAAGGCAGTAGGCCTGGAGATAACCTAGACCATTGAGTAGTAGCAGGATGAGGTAGAGAACACACAAGATTTGGTTCAAACATTCTCTGAGCCAGGTTTTGTTTGCTTCCACTCAAAGCAAGCAGATGAAGTGTATACATTTCAATGTGCATGTAAATAACTTTTCAAACAGATTTGAAGATAGACACTATTTAGGCAAAATTTCTGTTCCAGACTCTGCCTAATTCATTTGCAACACTTGTGTTATGCTGCCTTTTTACAGATGCTGCAAATTCTTGTAGCCAATGAATTAGTTGCAAAGCAGACATCAGGACAGTTGCTGATACAGACACCAAACTTTTTCTGTCTCCTTGGAAGAGCAGCAAAATTCCATCTCTCTGGGGAGATATTTATTTCAAACAAGGAAACAAACTTTTTTTTTAACCAGGAAAAAAGATAACCCTTTGCCCATACAGTCTGATGTTTTAAATTCATTGCCTGTAGAGTTTTATGTCCATTAGCTTGCATCTGAAATAAAGCCTCTCTTACAGAAAGGTTTCATTATTGATTTTAAGACTTCTAAGTAGAAGAATACTTACTGTGACCAGATAGACACTGTTCTAGGTTTTTGTTTGTTTTTTTTTTCCTTCCCACTCTAAAAATCACATTTTCTTTTGTGTTCCTTTGGTTTCTCATCTCCAGCCACATGCTCCTTAGAGATCCCTGGGATGTGACTATTGATACCTGGTATAATTCACCTTTTGGGGCTCTAATTCTGCTGGCAGAAGTGCTGAGGGATAGGCAGATACAGTGCTGTGGTGTCATCACATGAATTATCATGGTGGTAGGTACAGACAGACCACACTCAGAGCCATCAGGTCCTGCATCATTTTCAGAAGAGCTGAGGAAGATTTAACATCAGAGCACTTACATTCTGTTAGTGGTAGGTCAGCTTAGGACCTCCAAAGGAGCTACCAAATCACCCACATATTGGTGAGCTGAACCAGTGAACTTAATAATAGTTTAAAAAACAAAAAAAAAGAAAGAAAGAAAGAAAAGAGAGAGAGAAAGGAATATGCGAAATGTGTCACTGGATTATTGTTTTGTTTTTGTTTTTTTTATAAGTTGGTCCTAACAGATTCAGAGTAACCTATGTTGTAACTCAGATTTCTCACATTGAGCACATTTCAGCTATAAAGTTAATTATCATAAGGATTTTCAAATGACTCCTTCCTAGTTCTTGTCTGAGTACCAAAGGAGCCCATGTTCTGTTTTTGAGCGCATAAAATCCTCCTCCTGGAAGCATTTGTTTATCATGTTACAGCTTTGCATGAGCTGGGCTCAAGCCTGACCCGATGCTGTGTGTCTGTGGTAGATTTCATTACATCCATATACTGGAAGTCCTGCCAATATACTGGCAGCAAAATCCTAGTGGAAAATAAATGGCAATAAAAAAGAGAAATGATAGCCTCTCTGAGTGGTGAGGAGCAGAGCTTTATTGAGACTGGACAACCCTAGAGATGTCACTTGGCATCCAGACACAAGGCTGGGAGAGTGCAAGTGAAAGCTGATATTGGAGTAACGACTCAGTGGCACAGGCAGGGGAATAATTTAATTAATTGCACTGAAATTTCTTTGATGAATAGTTATGTGGTGATAAGCATGAGGTCGAGCAGTAGAATGAGTTTCAGCTTTTTAATGGGCCAGCACAGCTGCAGTTTTGGAAGTGTTCCCATTTTATTATGTTTTCCCCCTCTCAGTGTTCTGGTGCTCGTGGTCTGTGCACAGCCGTGCCGGGGCTGCACGTGCACACACGTGCTGATGGACCCAGCCAGACTTAGCTCCTCACCCCCTGCCCTGTGCCTACCCAGGGAGGAGAGCTGGCCAGGGCCACTTGGCTAAGGTAGCCACTTTGAAATCAATGCCAGATCGAAAGGAAATTGTAGGATGGTTTCTTTATGAATCCTGCATTTTTTCCCTATGATGCTTTTAACAGGGCCTCTGCTGCAACAGTTGTATGAAGATTTTAATAAAAACTTTTCTGGTCTCCAGAGGAGGAGGAGGCATGTCTTTGTTGTTGGAGAGCTGGAGGGAAGGGAACAATGCAACACAGCTGGAATTTGAGCATTAATCCTGTGGTTCCTGGGCCATATTTTCAGACAGATCAATTACTCCTGGCTGTAACCAATCTTCAGCCATTTCCTTGCTGTGAAGGATGCTGTAGCTTGACCTAACCTCCTGACTCCATAGAACTTCAGCTGTAAATATCACCCATTAGTCCTGAGGCCACTGTCAGCTATAGTTTATCATGAGTCATTAACTTCAAAATTAGAGGTAAGAGTTGTGGGTGGTACTGGCTGTCTGGCTGGAAGTTTTATGTAGTACCACTCTGGCTGGCAATGTCTGTATGAGAGCTGCAGCCTGTCCTCTGTGAGTCACTGGATGGGCTGTGCAGGGTTGTTCAGGGATTGCTTCTGTCAAGGGCTCAGAGGTGCACTTGGCAGCAGAAGAGGGGCAGTTGGGACAAACCATGGGGAAAGAAGCTGATGCTTCTCCAGAGACAGGTCCCTGAAGATCTTCACAACCAAGGATTTGCTTTTATCCCAGGCTTGGGGCCAGTCTGCCAAAATAGATGTGAACTCTTTGAACGCAATGGGAGAAAACATTTAAAGAGCTGTTAAGGCCTGTCAATATCAAAACATTAATTCAAGTGCAGCAGAACTGCACAGATATCTCCTAACTTTGAATTACATTGACCTTTAAAAAATTTTAATTAGAGTAAGAGTGTGTAACCTTCCAACAACAGCTTCCACTGAAGTCTGCCTTGCACCTTGCAAATATTCATTAATTGAGCTCTAGAAGCTGAGACCAAGATCCCAGGCCTGCTAGAGCCTTCACATGGTCTTTCCTTTTGGTAAATAACCATTTGTTCTCATTGCAACATTGCATATTTATTAATGACTTCCTTTGGATTTGAGGAGCTCATAAGCATGGCCTCCATAAGGACTTTCTTCCTAGTATCTAACTTTTTCCACTGCTTCATGAAGATATAAAACATTGCAAGCTATGCTGTTATCTTGAGTAGCAGACATTTGCCCTACTCCTCTTTTCCAGCCTAATTCATGTGATTGTGTTTTAATATCTGATTTATTAAAGAGGGTCACTGGTAGCATATCTTGGAGAGTCTTGCGGCTTTGGCCTTTGCCAGCAACTAAAAGTGATGGAGGAGGGAACTGCACAGTTAGTTCAGTTAGTTGGGTTTCTTTTTCTTTCCCTGGAACTTTGCCCATCTTATTATGAGTTCTTTGGAGAAATGAAATGCAGCAGTAGCTTGAAGAAATCGTGGATCCTTTCCAGCAGTGAAAGAGCTCTGGAGTCAGTATATAAGCTTTCTCCCCTGGTTGCAGTTAGGAAGCCAGTTGACAGTATAATAGGCTTTTGGAGGGGGAGTGATGGTTTGTATGTTCTGTTTGATGTTGCAAATACTGAGCCCTCAGGGAGATCAGGAAAAAGGATGTTCTGTTCTTTAGGAAAGGAAAAGATTAACCTGAAATGTGAACTGAAACAGAGGAGCTCTGCAAGACTGAGGTGCACCAGAGACAAGTTTGCTTACTTTAATGGAAATATCTTCTGTCATGTAATAAAGGTGGGCAAGTGTTTTTGCAAGGATTTGGTTAGAAAAGTGATCTGTGTTGTGTTTTCATAGAACACAACCAAGCACAGCCAAGGCTCCAGGCAGGTGACTCTTGAAAGTGATTTCATTAAGATAAGTTTGGATGCTCCTCAGAGACACTTGTAACTGTTCTTAAAGGAAGCATGCAAAGATTCTGGTGTGTTTCTTCCTTCTCACTTCTGCTTCCGTTTATATCCCTGAGGAGATCTGAGAGAAGGGGCAAAACATCTACTTCACTTTTGACAGAGCTATGGGTGAAAAATTTGAACCCTTTCCTTTGAGTTTGGATGGTGGTGTTCATCCTTAGTAAATAGTGGTGAAGACAATGTATGTGTCTCTAGCAGCAGAAATTGTTTTCTTAACTTTATCTGTGCCTGGAAATTCACATGCACTGGTGGGGTTAGACTTCCCTGTGTTGGCTTGTGCCAAGAGTTTCATTTTGGCTTTATATACCCCAGATTGCTTTCGCTATTTTGAGTCCATCAGACAGGAGGACATAGGACAGGTATCTGTCCTCAGCTTGGGTGAATGTGGTTCAGACAAGGGCACTGTGGAAGGTATTTGTCTGCCTTGAGTCACTCCTGATGTTTTTCATTGCTCAAAGAATTTGCTTTTCTCCTTTTTCTCTGTTTCTTACCACAACTCCTAGGGTTTTTCTCCTTGGGAACAAATAACAGGAATTTGGGTCTGGGGACTTCTTACAGTTGTTTTCCTTTGAGTATTTTCTTTTAAATCTTTTTTTTTTTTTTTTATTCTCCTTGTTTTCTGGAGGTTAATTAGTGAGAGGTAAAGCAATGGTTAATACTTGATGCAGAAGATGCATCTTTAGTGAATGTAGATGGATTGGACCTTGGATTTGCTGTGGCAAGAAGAAAAGAGGAATTGTTTTAATCCAACTTATACATGCACAGTTAAGTCAGAAGTTCTGCTTCTTAAATAAGGTAGATGGCATTAGTTAGGCTTTCACTCATTTAAAAGGGCTTCATATAATTGGATAAATGTGGTACCAGGACAGCTTTACAGTTTTTTTCCATTCCATCTCAAGGTTTTCTGAACTTGTATTTGGTTCCATATTTCCAAACCTGAATTTGGTGAATGGCACGTGCCTGTAATTGTAGATATGCTTGTTTGTTTGCGTATTTATGAGGAAACACAATGTAATTGTCATTTAGTAAGGGATTTATGGTTTGTTATCGTGCATTCTGTTTCTACTGTAGTTCCAGTTATTGCCGGATTCAACTAAGCAAGTTCTTATTTAATGTACAGTGATATTTGAACAAGTTCATCCACTGTAATAGTCTATTTTCAGTGGATTATGGTAGCCATAATACCAAAGAATCTAAGTACATGAGCACTGTTGTAATTACACAATGGATCCTAATCTGGGATGATACTGTGAGATATGAATCTATGGCACTTTCACACAGAAAAATCAATAAATAAAACTTCAAGTGCAGTCAGCTCATGAGGTAATGGGCACATTCCAGGATTTAGCACCAGCCTTTTCATCTCTCAAAACCAGCATCCTGAGCTTTTAAAACGTGCTTATCCAACTGGAGTTTCCCACGTAACATGAAAACTCTGCTGAGCAGAGGCTGATATTCTCATGTCCCAGTGTGTTCCTCCTTCAAGCTGAATGGAGTTTACAGTCCCCCAGACTTCTATTTCACAGAAAGGTAATGGTTTGGGTTTTTTTTAGTAGAGTTCAACTCCTGTTTATCTGAAACAGTTTTAGGTTTTCATAATACTCTGTTTACAGAAAATACTTTTTATTGTCACCTGTACTATGTTATTATCCCAGTGATGTTTTGTTGCAGCTCTGTCACAACCCAAACTTCAGAGCAAGTTTAGGCTTTAATCCAGGCTCAGTGTTCAGGTCTCTGGAGGCCAAGATATGCACCAGCTCTTTTCCTTCAATTCTCCTTTGCTTTCCACCCCAAACATTACATCATTAAACATGACCCTGGTGATTTTTCCTACAGTTTTTTTCCCATGTTATTCCATAGCAGAAATCAAGGGGAAGATGGTGAGATCACCTCACTTAAGACAGCCTCTTATTGATCTAATGTCCCTGAGCTCTGTGTAGTTAATGAGCAAAGACCTAGCTTCCACAAAGCTTTTATTACCATTCAAGTTTCTTTGCCTCCTCCTCCTTTGGAGTGATTTTGTTTTGTTTTTGTATTGTGAGACCAACAGACTTAACTGGGTGCCAAAGGTTTGGCATTGTGAACTAGACCCAGCATTGTACCTTCACTGGAAAACGTGGTCAGCTGTGCTGGACCCAGCGAGGTCATGATTTAAACATGCTGAAATTCACTTGCTATGAGTAGCATCACGGAGTTTAGCATGACTGCTCACAGCACTAAGACAGCTTTCTGTTTAGGGCTCTTAATTTTAAGTATCATCAGTGGTGCTCCACGTGTTAAAGAGTGAGCGCTTACTGGAGCAAGAATTTTGTCAAAGTGAAGAGGTGGTGATGTCCCAGTAAGTGCTGGCTCCTTCCAAGCCTGAACCTCAGAGCCAGTCCTGCTAATGTTGCCTAAAGTACTTAGAGAACATTTTCAAAAACTGGTAGAAATTTGAGTAGGGAGTTCCAGGCACTTTAAAGTATGCGTTAATGAAATTTTGGCTAATGCAACATCTGAAAATAGAATGTGGAATCAGCATGCTATCTCCAAGAAGTTGTGGGGGTTTTTTCCTCCTTAAATCCCTTAGAATTTATGAGGTGGGTATGAGCAAAAGGTTTGGCTCCAGCAAAAAAACCTAGTTTTCTAATGATTAGCAGGGGCCCAGTATAATTTAAGATATTCTTTACAGTTTATAAATACAGGCTCATAAAAAGCATAGATATAAGGAAGCTGTGACTTTAAGTCATTAGAAGCCCAATGGTTTGATAAAATAACAGGAAACAGACAATTTATTATGAGCAATCTCGGTAGCTCTGGATTATCTATAAAACTTTTATGGCCCTCCCCAAGTGGCAAGAGGCCATAAAACTTGCCTGAATGAGGGACTTGTTAATTTACTTGTTAAAGCAAATTAAAAATTTATAAGCGCTTTTAGGTAAATGAGATCTTCTCTCATTGCTGCCCTTGCGGGCTCAGGAGTCCTAGGAGGAAAGAAGTGGTTGCGCTCAACATCACAGCAGAACAATAAAAGCTATTAAATTGGTTCAGTTTATTACTAGAGAGCCAGGCAGCTGTTGCCATGGTTTGCTGTGGGATGCCAGAGGTTGACAGTATGGCATTTTTGCAGCCTTAAAAAGAACCTAACAACTGTGCCTGTCGCCCACCCCAGTGGCTCTTTCAGTGCCTCGTCCTTTCCTCTGTGTTTTCGTGTGGAGATCTTGAAGTGTGTCAAGCCTGTTGCAGAAACATCAGCATCTCCTTTTATCATTCTTCTCCTTGGCTGTTGTAAAACAGGTCTATGAACACCAGAAAAAGCTGCACTTCTCCAGATTGCCTAACCAGGGCACTTAACAGCAAAATAAGTTTTGATTTAATTCAATGCTCCTGCTGTAACTCAATGCAGCAATGAGGAAGAAGGGCCTGGCAAGGCAGACAAGGCTGTTGGGCATCTTTGAAAGCTTTTGAAATGGATTCAAGAAGTGTTTCTCCAGATCACTTCAGCAACAGCTTCTTACAGCAAATGAGTTCCAGCTGTGGAAGCACCATGAGGAGATACACTATGTCCTTGAAGAAAAACCTCATTAAGAAATATAGTTTCTATAGAAAGGCCTTCATGTTTAGCAGAGGGCCTGATTCAGATATGGTTTTGAATGAAGAGAGATCTAAATCAAGCTACAGAGAACTTAACAAAGCCTCTCCTGAATAGTTGTCTCTACTTGTATTTATTTATCTTTTATTCAAGAAATAACTTTTATAGGTCTAGTATTATCTGTACAATGGATTGAAGACACTTCCATCAGGGAAAGAGTGGCATTGATTCAAAAGGTTTGTGGTGAACGCTTCAGGTGATCACTTCAGTTACTTTTAGGTGTCTTAAGACTGGCACCCAGAGTATGCCTGCCTGAATAGTGAGTTGTCTAAACATGGACCACAGCTTTTAAGGCACATTTCATCCATACGTGTTGCATTTAGTACACAGTTTGTCCCGACAAGATTTGTATGATTAGATAATTTCTAATGGGTATTGTAGCTGTGTTCCTTCAGAACAGGAAATAATTGTTGAGTGAAATATGCAGAGTACATGGAGAAAGTCTAAATGCATAGCCTTCAAGATAGGCTTGAAAGAATTTGGGCAACGCAGTTTCTAAAAGAGAAAATAGAGTGGAGATACTGATAGCAAATTTAAACCACTAGAAGACTACTGCAGAGAAAGGGAAACATCTGTTCTGCATATCCATGACAGATGGGACAAAGCAACAGTGCAGGTAGGAGATGCAGTTAGATGTGAAGATAGCTTTCTGAAGGTAAGGTGGTGAGATACAGCACTGACTCACCTGCAGTGGTTGTAGAGGTCACTGAGTGTCTTTAGCAACAATTTGGGCTGCGTTAGTTGGCTGTCTGCATGTCATGAACGATGCAGGTACAGTTGGTGCTTCCTGAGCTCAAAGGGATGGCCTATGGGACCACTGGAGCCTGTGTCTGTCTCCACTTCTCTGTGATTTTATAATACTGACACTCCTTGGCGCTCACAGACTGCTGCAGTAAGTAAGATGAGTACTCAAATACTTCAGGCAATGCTGCCCCAAAGTCTTTATTTCCCATGTGGTTCCCCAGTGAGAGACAGATGTTTAGCAGGACGTTTTTCTTCTGTGCTGCTAGACCAAACAAAAGCTTACAATCTCCAGGAATTCAAGTATAGTACCAGTAATATTCTGGCACTTCCATCACTCAATAGTTGTATTATAAATATTTCATGGAAAAAAAAGGAATCATAAAAGTATTATTTTTGTGGCGTGCCAAGAGTAGATCCAGGCACTTGGAGCATAAAAAAAAAAAAAAGTATGAAACTCACATTTTAATATTGTGCTATCCTCACTAAGTACAGCGTTACTCTGAAACTGTCTGACATATAAAAATAAGGCAATGCCTCCAAGGTATATTAATGGTGGTTATATGGCTAATGGTTACATGGCAAACTCCCAGTACATTCATTTTAGTGTGCACATTTCTCTGAACCAAATATGACTGGCTGGAAAGGTCTCTTGAAATCCCACATGGCATCCCCAGGGACACCACAGCAGCCGTATTTCACTGGAGCAGAAGTGGATATGAAATGAGCCCAAAGCTCTCTGTCTTTCAGAGGGTTACACTCCTGCCTCTGCTGGGCTGGTCTGAAACTCCCAGCCCTACCCCTAGAAGTTCACAGTGACGACAATGCTCAAAGACAAATGATTAATCTTTTATGTCCTTTCCTGCTGTCCTGGTTCCAGAATTTGGAAACCTGAATTCCAAATAGATTTGTGGGTGTTCTCAGCCTCTCTGGATCAAGTACAGATGGAAAGAGGCTGCTTTGTTCAGGTTGAGCATGCAGAGTAGAGTGCAACAAGGAGGTGATGCGTTTTTAGCCTAGGTGGTCTCCTATGGAAATATCTTGCTATTGTTGGAAGTACGTTGAGCCCAGTGTGTTATTTCTGCCATAAATTAGAGGGAAGGTCATGTCTTGGAACAAGCAATGCCCTGTTGGTAGGGTGTCAGTCAGCAGGTAGAAGACCCAGGTTCATGGTTCTGCTTTTCCTGACTTAAGTATCTCCTGGAACGTGGGACTCTCATATTCTACACAGTTGTAATGCAGACCTTTCTTGGTGCCCCACTGAACACCACAACACAAATTTAGGAGGCAGGGTCCTGCAGCTGACTCGTTCCCCAGACCTATGTTTTCTCAAGGCTTTTTCCAGCATTTATTAGTTTAGCCTTGTGATTCCATGTTTACATAAATTACATGATTAAAAGCAAAACAGGAACCTGGGCAGAATGTGGTTCCTCTTAAAGTCATTCCAAGTTGCTTGCTCACTTAACCCTTTTGAAAACCCAAGACAATGAGCTGCCTCCATGTCTAATGGTCAGCAAGAAGTCAAACCCAGCAGGGAGGGTGTTCGACTTTATTCCCAAAGGTGTTTATTTACAGGGCTCATTCATCGATGACTACAAATACAGTCTGTTGCCGCACCCTGGAAGCAATGGCAATTATTTTAAATTAAGCTAATTTAAATCCTAACCTGCCAAATTAATGAAGACCTGCAGAAAATTCATCAGTAGTTCTAAGCTGCATATCTGATTAGGAACACATGAATTAGATGGCTTCATGTCTGCGGTTGAAGGATTTTAATTTTAATTTTTTTTTTTTTTTTTTTTTTTGTGGTAACTAGTTTTTAAATGGGTAGAGCTTTGATGATTCTACCTTATGTTCTTATCAAAATGAGCAAAGGAAATATAAATTAGGAGCTCATAAATATAGGATTCTCCTTGCCTTTGAAGAGCTTCATTTCAATATGGTGTGCATGAGAATGCTTTCACTGGTTTCTAAAATGAGTTTGGTTTTGGCTAGACTGTAAGTAATGCATAAGCCATAACATTTTAAGTAGGTGCCCTTTATCTGAACTAGATAAAAGGGGACGTGAGATCTGTGAGGGGTTAATTCGTATGTTCCAAATGAAAATGGAATTAGCAAATGAATTCCCATCTAACATCTCTACTCAGCATGCAGATCAAAGCCATCATAGGAGTAAATTTATGTCTGATAGTGTGGACGGTTTCAATGCACACTGGCGAAATATCATGCTGATTGCTGATTGAAAACAGTTGTTAATTCTCTACTTCACTAAATTCAGAGTGGAAAAACTTTCCTTAATAAAGAACAGATTGAAGAGAACCAAGACCTTACTGTGTGGAAATTAATGGCAGATGCATATACTGGTAGTTAAAATGTTTCATTAGATGTTAATGTCTTGCTGTGTTTTTAATTGTTCAGAAATTAGCCTCTAGAATATTAAAACCATCTGTTTGTTATCATGATGAAACAGAATACTTAAATAGTTATTAATTTTGTGGTATTTTTTTTTTTTCCTCTCCTCTGCAAAACTTTGATCTGTTGAGATTTCACTGGATGCTGGATGCAAAAGTGAAAAACAATTTAAAAACACCTTGGTGCCCCAAATGTAGGCATGTGCTGCCTGCCACCCATATTTTGCACGCCTGCTTTATTTCACAAATTATTATTCACTGAGGAGAAGTTGACGTTTTTTAGTGCATAGGAGAAGTGTGCTGATGCTTGCTGAGCCTGTATAATGGTTGATTTAAGCTGTAATACGGTAGAGTTTCGCATGCTGATACTTAAAAATTAAGTCTTGTGGGTCATTTTAAAGCCCAAATATTTCAGAGCATAGAAGGGATTCCACGTAGATTCTTCAGCATAAGGCTTTCTGTCTCTTCCTTTTCAAATATTTGCAGATCTTTTGGGTTTGGTGGGGTTTTTTTTTTTAGGGATTTACAGTGTGGGTTTTGTTTTGGTGGTGTTTTCCTTTTGGTTTTGTGTGGGATTTTTTTGTGGTTTGGGGTTTTTTTTTGGTAGTTATGGTTTGGGTCTTTTGTAGGTGTTTTGTTTATTGATTTTTGGTGGGATTTCTTTTCAGACTTGAGTTTTGGTTTTGACAGTTTCTGGGGTTTCAATTTATGTTACTTTGTGGGGTTGGTTTGTTTGGTTTGGTTTGGTTTTGTCACATAGATAAACAGTAATGTGCTTCTTCCAGGTCCTGACTTTAGGTAAATATTCCTCTTTCTGATAACATTCACCAACTATATTCTAGCATAACAGTAAAAATGTGCTTGTTCTTATTGTGGGTTTTTTTTACCTCAGCTGCTATGAATTTAAGTGCTTAAGTGCTGCCTTGAGGGGAGGCCATAACATGTACGTACACCCAGCTCACCGTTGTGAAGAGCACAATTCATAACTCGTTTTGTAATGCTTCTTATACGTGACTTAAGTGTGAAAATTTATTCAGCGAGTCTAAACATTACTTAGAGAGCCATTAACATATCTTTCCAAGTGATTTTTGACCTTTTCCTGAATAAGCACTTTACAAATTATTAAATGCCAGAATGAGGATTAATTCAAGTAACCATAATTTGATAGCAGGCCTGTGTTAGAGGATTTTGCACTTATCTTAAAACAATAATAAAACTCCACTTACCCAGTCCATGACTATTTTCAAGATGGGTAAGTTTAGTACAATTTTTAAACCACAGGAAAGAGTAGATAAAGTGTAGTATTTTTATCAGTATAAGATACAGAAGTAGTCTGTAGAGCACCCAGTTGTCTAAATGGATTCTGAAGCTCTTGAAGTCAGTGGAAAATTTCCCCTTGATTCCAGTGGGTACTGGATCTTTTACTGATTCCTTGCCTGTCTGTTGAGGCTGTCAATGGCAGAATGATTTGCTGGAAACAAAGCTGGTTTTAGACTTGGACTGAGCTAGCCAGATCATCAAATCTATCAAACAACAAATCATACAGTGGTCGGTGTTGGCAAGGGACAGATTCAGATTCCAAGACGTGTTAGGAGATTTGATATTTACAAATAGGACGGCTTATTATTCCAACTGACAAAAATTAGTGTACAGTGAAAGCAGGGGTGCTGCAATGTATTTTACATTTTTTCTCAGAATGAAAGAGTAAGACAGGTAGACAGAAAAGAAGAAAAGAAAAAAAAATTGATCCAGGAAGAATGCAGAGCAAAGCCAAAAAGCCACCAACACACCGGCAGTGTTAGGCGTTTGAAGGCATTCTGAGTTTTTTCAAACCAGCTGCAGCTCTTTTTAGGTTAGTCCAGGGCAAAAATTCAGCAAGATTTAAGACATCAAGTCAGACTGTGATTTAAGCACGTGTAATTCTTCAGATTTTTTTTTTTTTTTCCTGGTAGTATCTTGAGTCCTTGCCACCCGTTCCCACCATTGTCTCTTTCATTGTGCCAAATTGAAGAACTCCTCTGGCTTAGACGCAATCTGGGCAATGGAGAAGAAAAACAAATAAGTTGGTTGTTTCTAACCCTGCAAAGCCCCAACATCACCTGCAGCCATACAACCCAGAGACTCTCAGGGGTCTGGGAAAAAGCCACCCAGAGCAAGTGGGTAACAGCAGGGTGCAGCTTCTTGAGCAGAAGAGATGCTGTGAAACTATGGCCTCAGGTACAGGAAAATTGTGATTTGTGCCACAAAGAGCAATACCTGAAACTTCCAGCAAGCCATGCACAGCCTGAAATTCCAAGATACCTTATTTTGTTCAAAGTACTTCTCTCCAAAGAGAGAAAATTGTCTAAGAGGATGGTTCCCCTAAGTGGCAACTTGCCATCTATTAGAAGCTTTATTTATCCAGATTTAAACAATTTAACCAACAGGTCCTCCCTTTGCTTTTCTCCTGAGTTATTTATGACAACTAGCTTCTCTTCATCTCTGAACTCCACATCAATGACAGCTGCTAATGAATTCAGATGGTTCATTCCCTTCCCTTCTGTGCTTCTTCAAATAGATTTTCTTTGTCAGATACTTGAGTTTCCCCTTTTCTGCTAACAAATTGGTACTGAGGTATATTATTATGACTTTTGCTTCTATCATTCAAGTAAGGGGAAAATACAATATGTATAGATGTGAGTTAGATGTCCAAATGCTTTTACTCCTCCCCCCTTCCCTTCACATTATTAAATTATTGAGAAATGCTATCATAATAGCCTCTTGACCAAGTCACAGAGAGCTGAGTTATGGTTCCCTTGATAAATTGCAAAACATTATTAAGTTTTGCTCTCTAGACTCAGAGTATTGGCATAAAAGGACATCAACCACAGTCATATTGGTCTTGATTGCTGCTTAATTGCTGCTTGTTTGTGTTAGGAATCATGTGGTTTGATTGATCTTGCCCTGCTTTTGTCATTATAGTTACAACTTCCTAGTTTCTCCTTGTACAGAGACCACAGGATGACTTTTAAATTGTGAATAATTTATATGGCTGGCCAGTTAAAGGGCTTAAAATAGTATTATATTTTTAAGCCAATAGCTCAACCTTCAAATCATTATTTATGCAACCAAGTTATTAAATATTTATTCAGGGCTTATATCGAACTATGAAATAACAGGCCTCTTTTATGTAAACAGTGGCAAGCATCTTGAGGTCCCTCCATGAATACTGATATTTCCTCCTTCAGGACATTTATTTACCTCTGTAATGTTAACTGGGTGTCAGGTTAGTGGTCTGTGTTGAGGAAAAGTGGGACGGTGGTAGCTGTGAATTAATGCAGGTGAACTACTACTGTCATTTGGGTGTTTTTCATGCTTGGTTCTTGGAGCTGCTTCACATCTTTACATGTTCCCAAAAGGTCTCATCCTGTCGCATGTCTTTTTTGCACATGAGGAGCAGGCATCCTGTGGCCCTGAAATGAGTGAAATTTTACAGAAACTGCCTTGGTTTGAGGTTTCCTCTCATTAAAAGAGATGGAGGCTCTTTAGCCAAGTTCGCAGAGAGCTGTATAGCTTCAGTACTGTTAGGATTTTCTAGCCTGGTCTTTTTGTTCCATCATGTGATTCATTTTATCTTCTTAAGTATTCGTCCAGTAAGTTATACATTTCAAAGTCAACCAGAGGCCAAACAGTGTCCTTAGAGGGTTGGATGTCACTCTAAACTAAATGGGATAATATTTCTGTTCTTCTCTCTGCTTTCCAAAGATTCAAAGTACAGGTAGTATTTGCCTCTACAGTCCTATCTCACCTGAACTTTCCTGTACAAGAAACAAAAACTCCTCACAGGACCAGGTTGGACCCTAGAGAGTTGGATCTGTAAATGCCATGTGGCCAAGTGCTCTGAAACAGGAATATCAATCAGACTTGGTGATCCTGAGGGTCTTTTCCAACCTGAATGTTGATGTGATTCTGTGAAACCAGTCCCTGGGGGAAACTGCAACATCAAATCCATATACACTGCCCAATGCAGAGTATTCCCAGGGCTTGGGGGGCACATGCAAATGTATTCAAACATTGTGTTTGCGCCCATAGGGATTTAGGGATGTACAAAGCAGAAGCAAGAAGTGTAGATGGTGTAAATGGGCATCATTCAGGTGAAAAACACGAATCAGAGTGGAAATGATCTTTGTCTCCTGTGGACAAGGATGGCACATTTGTTCCAGGTAGGAATAGGTGCCCAGTACAGAAGCTGTGTTTCAAAGGTGTTTTTTTTTTTCCCCCTGAGACAGAGCACAAGGAGAGCCCTAGAAATCCAGGGTAGGATACAAACTAGTTCAGCAGCAGGGCTGAGTAAACACTGGGAGGGGCAGATCAATTCCTCCCTGATTGCCACCATTCTGGCTGCCTCCAAGCAGACCAGCCGGACCCTTGCTCTTCATCCCTCTGCTGCACCAGTCTGTGCTGTGGAAGCTGCTTGGAGAGATTGATTGGTACAATGGAGTGCTTTGCAAGGTGTAATTTTAAAGGCCGTATTTCTCACTGTGCAACCATCAAAATGCAAAGGGTCAGAAGAAGCCTATATTTTTTTGCAATTCAGCTTTTAAAGTGTGCTGAAATACGCTTCATTTGTTGCAATTGCCAACAGCTTGCTGTTTCATACCACTCTTAACAGGGGCTGGGGAACAGAGCAAGTCTGTTACACTTTCTATGTTGTATAATGTATGTATGATTCTGGGGTGTGATGAGTTTATGCCAAATCTATCTTTGATTTCTGTATAAACAGCACAGGAAAAAAAAAAAATTGATGGGCTGCATTCTCTGTGTAACTTAGATAAAATAGAGCTACAGAGCTACTTCAGAGTACCTTCTGTGAGCTATATATCTAAGGGTGCCCAAGCATATAATGAAGGCGAAGAGGATCTGGAAATAAATGCCCGTTCTCTTTATCCCCCACCCCCGCTTTGGCAAGGCTGCTATTTATTCTTAGCCTGTGTAGCTTCTGCTGTTGCTACTGTGAGCAGAACACGATCACTTGGTGTTTCTGTAATAACAATGCTAAATAGCCAATTCTCCCCAGGAGAAGAGGGGTGTAGCTCCATTTCTTTCAGCAGAATCTCTCCCATTTAAAGCTAGAGAGGATGAGTTACTCTACTTCAATGTACTAAGCAAGTGCAGCAGCAGACACTGGATCAGCTCAAAGGCAGCAGGAAATGACCATCAGTGCTTTAGAATAAGTAAGTTAAAGACACCCTTGTTCTGTATCACAGAGCTAATTAGGTAATTGTTCATAGTTACTTGTTCAAGCTCTATTAAATTTAGGTCTTGGTTTTTTTTTTTAATCAACAGGAAATTGGAAAAATATGTGTGTGTGTTTATCTTTGCTTTTGTAAAAAGAATTTTGTAAGGGGAAAATTACTACCTCTTTCAGGTAGAGGCAGGAAGGAAATAAAAGATGCTTTTTTTTGGTTGGTGTACTATGCTGTTACTATCCAGGTGTACAATGTGCAGCTGCTTATTCTGTAGGGCTGTCAGATCCCAGGATGATGGCATGTAGGCCCTGATCTTCCACAGCAGACTGTTTCTTGGAGCCTGTGCATCGGTGGTTGTAAGATTATATATCAGGACCTACCAAGAGAGCCTCTCCTCATGTTTTATTATATCTCTTAGGTAACAAGATTTTTCTTCCCTGGTGTGAAAAATGTCTTTGTATTGATTCTGTTCAGAGTCCACATGTGGTGTGAATTCTTTTTTTTTTTTTTCATATTTATTGCCTAAACTTGTGTACTTATAAATATTCTTCCTCATTATCTCACCTCTGCTTTGATTTCCTTGTGCTGCTGCTCTTTTTAGCTAGCCAGGCAGATGTGGTGGAGGTGAAAACTGCTTTGTTAGCAATGCAGTGTAGAGGTCTTTCTGTGTAGAACCAGGGTGAAAGCCTTGGGTGATGTGTCAGTGCTGTAGAAGTAGCTGTCTAACTTCTGGCACTAGAAAGGTTTAAATGGAAATATCTAAATGACAACTGTTAATCATTATTTAAATCACAAGTATCGAGCCTTGATTTACATAGTGCTTGATTGTTGTTTTTCTTCTTGCTAGGCAGTTTTCCTTTTATTTGTTTTCATATAGCCAAATTTGTTCTCAGTCATTGATAAAATGTGGTTTCTTTGCAATCAAATATTGAGTTCTATATGAAATCTGCTGTGGCTCTTTCCTGCCTGATGGAGGACACTTCGTTTGTGTGTTTCTGGGCAGGGTCTGGCTCCTTTGGTTGTGGTGGTGGAGGACTTATAAAATAGATGGTATGGCTGTGCCCCATAGGTCTTAGTAGCTCAGACAGTGCTATTTGTGTGTGGTTGCTGAGCTGCCCAGTGAAATAAAGTTGTTTCCTTATTTATTCTAGATAAAGTTTAAAAAGCAGCAGCCTTTAAGTAAGCAATGCTTAACTGCTCACCAATGTTATACATCTGATTCCTGTACTCAATTGTTCTGTCATTCAGAATCAAGTACTCTTCAGTGTGATGTGTCACATTTTGATATCAAAGTTAACAGATTTCAAAGGAAAACAGGTTTCATTTACGTGTAAAATGATGTTACAATGCACGTTTTAATTTGATGATGACTTTTCCACTCTGAGTGGGTGAGGGTTAGTGGGAACTGCACTCAGCTTTTGGAGCTTAAGAGCACATCAAAGCCAGTCTTCTCAGAGCATGTGGTGATAGTCATGTTAAAATCCCCCCTAACTGTGTAAAACTAGTCAGGGGCTTGGTTGCATCAGCTCCACAGCAGGGTGCTGGAGATGGTCCCAGTGCATT
This sequence comes from Psilopogon haemacephalus, assembly GCA_013396835.1. Lineage (NCBI taxonomy): Eukaryota > Metazoa > Chordata > Aves > Piciformes > Megalaimidae > Psilopogon > Psilopogon haemacephalus. Next base: position 922,654 of record VWZI01000276.1, on the reverse strand, counting down.
AACTTCTGAGGCATCTGATGCTAAAGAGGCTTCAGTGATCCATCCCTTGTCTAGTCTCACTTGCCTCACACCAGCATAGGGTGAGCCACTCTGGCTCCCTCCCTTGACTTGTGGCTCATGCACCATTGCTGGGAGCTGTAAGGACACAGCCTAAGCCAGTCCTAAGGAGCTCATCTCCCTTTCTCCCCTGTGACCATGCAGAACGGCAGTGGATGCAGGCTGTCCCACCTGCCCAGAACCCTCCCTCTTGCTTGTCTGTTGCAAGCCAAACTCCTGCTGTTTGCTGAATCCTGAGGAGACAGTGATGGGCTCATGATACATCATGCTGAGAAAATCCAGCCTATTAGCAAAGATCTCACTGGGTTCAGCCAGGCTTTCTCTTCTCTCACAGGCTGAAACTGCCTATTGCTTTCTGGCCTTTGGCCACCCAGAGCAGCCTGCGCTTGTCACCAGCTGCCTGATCTGCCTCTGCTTCTGCCTAGATCCAGGTGTGCAGCATCTGGGAAAAGTGTGTGACTGCAAGTAGGGACAAAAATTCACATGTTCAGAGCCTGGCTTGTCTGGGCTGGTGGGAAAATCCTGGAGACTAAGCACATGCAGGCTCTGTGTGGATGAAAGAGCAGATAGAAATGGCTTTGTACAGTCTAGGGCTGTCATCCTGTTCAGGACGAACTACTATTGTGGGTTTGAGACTGGACTGTACCTGCTCAAACTTTCTGGAGTCAGGAAGCATTGCTAATGGCATGCACAGTCTGTTCACCAGCTGATCTAAGCTAGAGAGTATATTCAACCAGCTAGGAGCTGGATCAGAAAAGTTTGAGACTGTCTTAGCCTTGCAAAAGCTATGTAAATACAGAATGGCAGGCAGAACTGAAAGCCTAAAATTCCCCTCCCTGCATCAGGGTTATGCCTTCCCTCTTCCTCTAGGGCTCTGGTAAAGGCTTAGCTTGCTCACTGCTCTATAATAGGGAGAAGTGCTGGTATTCATAACTTTAAAGTATAATGTAGCAAAATAATCCTTTAATTCCATATGGTGTGGAAACTCAGGCGCCTCGAAACTATACCGTAGATGTGCTGCTGCCAAATGGTATGGGGTTTTAAATTAAAATATATTATGGAGAGGGAAAAAAAAAATAAAAGAAAGGAAAAAAAAGGAGAAAGCTCAGAAGAGCCACATTGGGATGTTTTTGACACGATACATAAGCTCTGTGAAAAGGCTTTTTCTAAATTCTCAATAGGTTTATTTATTTTCCTTTTTGTTATGTGCTAACCAGGCACTACTGCTATGGAATTATCTAAAGTGGCTTAGGGACCCAGCAAAGACAACTGAGGTCCTGAGAGGATGATGCTTTCTGTAGTCTAGGGCTCAGCTGCCCTTTCATCCTCTCTTATGCCTCTTAACATGATCGACTATCTCTGTCCTTCATTCTTTTCCTTTCTGAGACAAAAGGCAACAGAGAGCCATGTTGTTCAGCGTTATCCTTAGGAGTGCTTTATGGCTTATGCCCCCCATCCTTTCATTTCACAGAAGTGTCTGACTAATGTAAGAACTAGAGTGCTATTCCTGTAGAGTTCTTCTCCTCCTGAGCCTGAATATTGAGGTCTGCTTTACCCTTTAGCTTTGAATGGCAGAAGGAAGCCTAGCAGAGAGCTGCTTTCCCTGGACACAGCAGAATATTCAGTTTGCATTGTTGCTGTTATAAAATAGGGCTGAGTGTTTCCCTAATGCAAGAATAATTCCATTAGATTGTGAGTCACCTGAAAATCTCTCCACACCCTGAAAGAACTGCTGCTGTTAATGCTTACTATTGCAGGAGTTTCATGCTGATGATTTTGCATCTATTTTAGTTTTTTTTCATTGTCTTGGCAGTTCCCAGATGGTTTCTTTGTGACCTTTAGGCCTGAGCTAGTCTTTCTCTCTTATTTTCTTTATCAGGTAGTCACTCGTAGTATTGCATATCTCATGTTTCTCTTCCCCTCCCCATGCTACCTCAGTAACCTCTCTTTGTGTGTCCCTCATGGCAGTCTCCAGCACCTATTTTGCATTACTTCACAGGGCAGCAGAGTGATATGTTTGGTGGGTTTTTTGAGTGAGTTTATGAGCAGTAAGTGCTATTCACCAAACTATAGTGTGCTGCCTTTAACCTTGGCTAAGGACCAAAGTCCTACCCAGCCACTCTCTCACTCTCCCCCACCTCAATAGGTCAATGGGAGAAAAAAAGAGAAGGAATAGCTTGTGAGATCACCAGTTACCATCACAGGCAACATAGCCTTGACTCGGGGAAAATGGCTTTAATTTCCTGCCAGCTGAAATAGATTTGGGTAGTGAGAAATAAAACAAAAATTACAACACCTTCTCCCACCCCAAGTCAGTCCCAGCCCAGTACTTCAGCTCTCCTTCCAGATCTGTTCTGCTTCCTTTCTTACTCCATTACCCACTTAGCCAGTTCTGTTTGTTTTTTCAGCATCCTCCAATAGATTCAAAGTTATTAAAAAAATAATAGGTTCTGTAATGCAATAAAGCAATTTACAGAAACAGGATGTGGTGATGCTAAAAATGACCAAAATATCCTAGAAAAACTTTGGAGGCATGGGTGGCACCAGGCCCCATGCCATTCCGCCTGGGAAAGGTGGACCTGGGTTGCTGATGAGCACTTTTTTGGTGTGTAACCCATCTCTTACACTTGGAGAATACTTGAGGCTGTGCAAGCTCTTTCAGTCAGCCATGCTCATTAGTTTTAGAGGTCTGTGCTTTCAGGTGTGAAAACATCTGTATTTCTTCTTTGTGAGACCCTGTGGATGAATCCCTACATGGATAAGTTCACCACCCCTGTACGTTTGTGCTGGTTTGAGGCTGTCCCAGTTTGGGGCCGTGAGCATACCTGGGACTGGAGGACAGAAATGACTCTCACCCCTTCCACAGGATGTCAGGGGTTGGAAGGGATCCAAAGAGCTCATCAAGTCCAACCTCCCTGCTAGAGCAGGACCATAAACTAGCTCAGGTCACAGAGGAACTCATCCAGACAGGGCTCAAAAGTCTCCACAGTCTCTCTGAGGAGGCTGTGCCAGTGCCCTGTGACCCTTGTGCTAAAGACGTTCCCCTTGTGTTGAGGTGGAACCTCCTGGGCTGCAGCTTTCCAGGAGTAAGAATGAGGATACTGCACACTAAGTGGAAGTTTAAAGAGAAGATCTGTTTACGAGAGTATATATACAAAAGGCAATCAGGTAGAATAAGTACAAAAAAACTCTTAAGCCCAAGCTGGCCTTCTAGAATCTTCTGCCCTCAGTCGGCCTGAGGGTAGGCTGAATCTGCCCTCCCCAGCTGGGGCCTACAAGGCCGCAGTGGCTCAGTTCTCGGCCTGCCATCTCCCCCACGAACCATGAGGTAAGAGTGTGCTGGTCCTGGAGAAGTGAAGGGAAGAAAGGCAGACAAGAGAAGGGGGAGAGATCAGTCAGGCACTATCTTTTAAGCTGTGATACCAGAAGATGGAATAGAACGACAATATTACAACATCCTGGGGTGAGCAGGTCCGTCCCTCTGGCGTGGGCCTCTGTCTCCATGGTTTTGTTAAGGGGGACCTAGGATCCCTCAAACTACCACAGAGGCTAACTGAAATATGTTTGTGAGAAAAATTAGGTCATTGGTTCTAAAAAGAAACTAAGGATAAAGTCTTTATCATCCATTGGTTTGCTGAAAGGGATAAAAAGCTGAAATACAAACAATTAGTCTCTCTTTTGCCTCCTTTGCTCCTGAGCATTGGATCTCTCTAAACTCTTCCATTAACCTCAGCTATCATTTCCAGGTAACAAAGTGAACTTTGCTGATGTTTTGTTTTTTTTTTTTTCTCTATCTAAGAAAGAGAGAGTGGCTTTGAGTCCCTTCTGGGCAGGAAGGAGTTTGGTTTGGATTTCTGCATTATTTCTAAATTGTATGTGATTGTAAATACTTGTATATATGTTGTGCATATGTGCTTGTAAATTTAGGCTTTGCTCTAAATAGAGCTTTATCTTGCTTCCAAGCTGTCTGAGCTAGTCTGATAAATTTCAGTAGTGGGGGAGAAGTTTCCCTACCCTCTACAACATGGAAAGTGTGGAGTGAAAGGCACTTTTTGCAAACCCTTCTTCTTTCCCTGCTCAGTGCAGACTGGAGAAGTAGTGCCTGTGTTAACGCAGAAGACTCCACAGTGAGAGACTTCAGTAGTCAACATGGGAGATTCACACTGCCTTTTGCTTTTTACATGGGGAGCCCTGAGAGGAATCATACAAGAACGAGAGTTGTCAGCGTGGCACTTGAAGTGTTCTCCAAGGAGGCCAATTGCATTTTCCAAGGGGAAACTGTTTTAAGCTTTCCCCTGTGCCCTGAAGTAATGCACCAAAGGCGTGCAATGTAATTAAAGATCCAGTCTTTTATTTGCAGACCTTTTTGAGCAGCTCTACATTATTTCAATGTTGTTTTAAGTGGTTGAATCTGTGCAAGTAGATGGAAATGAACCATTGCCTGTCCACATTAAGTGTTCCATGTGGGTTGTGTGGAACTTTAGGTTCTTAAAAGAAGACAGTGGGCACATTTCCATGCCTTTTTTTTTCCTTTTTTAATTTGACACAGATTGTTGGATTTTGGAATAAAATGTAAACCCTCAAGAGTCTGGCACATGGAGAAACTCAACTTGGAAAAATATAAAGGGAAATATGGAAAGCTTATAAATCTTAAATTGGACTCAGTTCGGAGTTAACTCACTAGTATATACAGTTCACTTTGTTTCTACAGAGTTTTAGACTCAGATATCTTGGTCATATTCTCTCGCTCCTTGTAAATTGTGTCTAGAAAAATGACACCTGCTGAGTTTTCCTTCTCCTCCATAGATAGCTGGAATTTGCAATGTAGAAGAAGTATGAAATGAGTTGTTGTGATCAGTCAGAAAGTAACTAATGCGTGAGAATTGTGTACAAAATAAATTGAGGCTCTAAAATAAAATTTGAGACTGGAAAAACTCTTCAGACCCCAGTTACTGTATGAGTTTTTCCATCTTCAGGCAGATGTTGACAAAAGACTGAGTCAGGGAAACTTGATCCATTTTCCATTGGGTAGTTGAATTTTAAACCTGGGACCATAAAATTACAGTACACAGTGGTCCTAGATAAGATCTGTGAGTTATATATGGAGTATAATACTTCTTGAATTTGTTATCCTCCTCTCTGTCTCCAAAAAATGCTACCTAGATCTATTAGATCTGACTGATAAACCATTCCATTTGAAATAAAAAATCTTTTTACTTGAGGTTTTCTGGCTGAGCTGGGAATAGTTCTTTTATTTATTAAATTGTAAGTGTTTGACAAATAGCTCTAGTTCTTATGTTACATTTTCTTTGAGCTGAGAGTACACTTGTGCCATTTTTTTGCAGTTGTGCTCATGCATTGCAACTCAATTGCACATCTGAGCCTGTAGTTTTATGTACTTTCTCCTCCCTTTTGACTAACAGAGAGCACCCAAAGCTACCTTTTACTAAAGAGAGGAATTAGGGATGAAGGTGAAGCAGCACACACAAACCAACCTAGGAATGGGTTTTGCTCTTGCAGCAATAAGGAAAAATTGATGAGCACTATTGGGGTGAGGGTGCTTTGCACGTTGTTTTGGTGTACTTGGGAGAGAAAATCAGTGTAGATGGGTGAGCAGTGTGTACAGCTGGGAATATACAGCAGGGAAATAGAGCAGAAGGGTCCTGTTTCTGTGCACATATAAAAGTGAATGTATGTGAATTTTTGTATGTTTGATTTGAGGAGAACCAGTGAAAAATGAGAAGGTATAGGAGAAGGGGTTGGGGGGGGAAGTTGGTGGAGACAATTCATAAAGAAGGAACTTCTGGTCTCCAGCCACGAAATGGAGATGAGTGGTTTTATCCTTGTACAGTTGAATGGAATTACTATGAATATTAATAATTAAAGTAAGAAGGAGTTATCTGGTATTCATTATATGAACACTGCTAAGTGTAGTAGGTGCCTCATGAAATTCTTCATTAGTACCTCAACAAGTAATTTTGTCTGTATTTACCTCTGCTTCTGGATTTATTGATGTGATTTTAAATCTACATTTCAGAAACTGACTCTTTGTTGGTACTAACCAGCCTTTACAGGAAGGTAGTTAACACAAAGCATCCACAAGGCCAAAACAACATTTTAATGCATCCGAGCCAAATAGGCAAAACCAAACCTTCTCATCATTGCCATGGATGTAGTTCACACCTGCCTCATGTTGCATGTATCTATAGGCGCTTGTGGACATGAGCGTATTACATGCATATGGTGCATCTTAGAATCATTTAGGCTGTAAAAGACCTTCAATACACTGCTTTTGTAACATGTTGACCTGCACAAAGCACAGCCTAAGAGAAAGCAGATGTGTTCTCAACTGTATTGAAAATGTAGTTTGTAATTTTTTTGTATTTTTTATTTATGACGATGCCAGTAAAGTTCATTAAAGTTGGTTTGAAATGGCAAAAAAACAATCTGATACCTATTAAGCAGATCATGCTGTTTTATGAACATTGAGGTTAGTCAAGAATTTTTTATAGTGCCAGGCAATGTTGTTAGGGGCTAGTCCAGCAAAAGGCCTCCTTCCCCTGGGGAGATTTCCATTGATCTTAGATCCTCAGTGCTCTTATGGTGTAATGAGGGAGGGATTGGTTCTGCACGTGCTTCAACATGATCTTAACTTTAATAACTGCATCTATGGCATAAATAACTTGAGAAGTTTAAAGGTTCTCAAAGTGAAGGTCTTCATAACTGTGGTTTCCTGCAGGCTCTGAGCCTGTACATGAGCTGTAATGCACAGCAGCTTGCTTTGCTTTGCTCTCTGAGTTCGTGGTCTCCTGAAGACACTGCCTTGTCACCCGGGCTGCACCGTGTCAATGGCAGTGCCCCAAGCACCACATAAACATTGCTTTCTTTGGATGTAGGGTAGGGTTAAAGAAGAGCAGTGAACAAGAGGATTTACCTGAGCCAGGCTTAAACTCTTTTTTTTTTTTTTTTTTTTTTTTTTTTTTCTTTTCTTTCCTACAGCTCAAGCCAGGTCAAAACAGTTGCCGAGACAGTGACAGTGAAAGCGCCAGTGGGGAATCAAAAGGCTTCCATCGAAGCAGCTCCCGGGAAAGACTCAGCGATGTAAGTAAAACTCCCGCAGCCAGATACTGCTCTGATTAGCCCCTGCTGCAGTTTTCTGAGGGGTCTGACTCATAACAGGGTTTCGTTTCTGGGAACATTTCTTGCTAAAATCCCCTTCCCTTGTGGGGGGTTGGGAGAGGAAGAGGTCACTTAGGTGTTCTGCCCCAATTCAGTAATCTTATTGACGCCTGGTACAATGTCTGTCTACGTGAGAACACTCTTTCATTTTTAAGTAGTTGAAGGCCATTTAATGAAGTTAAAATGCCCTGCATAGCTGAGAAGTGAGATGGCCTCTTTGAACCCCAGGTAGGGAAGGAGGAGAATGTATTTCTTTGGGCTAAATACTGTCTTTATGATGAAGTATTAGAGTCTCTAGAGAGACTCAGCTAATTTATATATAATGAATAGCTATAACATGGCAAACAATAGCATAAACTCTGCCTTTATCGTTCTACCTAAACTGCTGTGGAATAATAAGATGGCATCTCTGTGGAGCACGTTTTTCTCTATTGGAGAATGCTGACCATTCACTGAATGACACACATAAGTTATTCTGACATGGGAATGACTGCAGAAATCTTTCTGTTCCTGCAATTGGATTATTATTTATTATGTGTACCATCGCAATCCTTGAGTGTTTTATTCATGGCTCTGGGTCCTCTGTGCTACATGAGAATATAAAGACAGCCCTGTCCCAAAAGACTATGCAAATTGGGGATTTTGTAGGTCAGATCCTTTGCTGGTAAAAGCATGGATAGCTACATCAGTCAGACCAATTTGTATCAGCAAGCAATCTGGCCCTACTTTTAAATAACCCACATTTTGGAAATGGGGATTTTATCAATAGCATGTCCATGTAGATTTGGATGACAGATACCAGATGGTGTCCTCTATAGGCCAATCCAATAAAGCCGAATTGAGCAGACTATGAAAAGAAATACCTTTGTAAAGGGTACATTTTCTTGTGCAAATCTAAGCCTGAAGGCACACAGATAATTTTTTTTTGTTTAGCAATTTTTAGCAGTTGTGCATATCACTGGAACAGCCACTTGTGGTGGTTTGAGATTTTTTT
>VWZI01000276.1:878959-914378 GCA_013396835.1 Psilopogon haemacephalus | reverse complement strand
TTTTTCCCCCCCCTGTGAAGAGGTGAAATCTATAGCGCTCTTTCATCATCCCTTTGTCATGTTATTTTAGTGGCTCATTCCTTCCCCCAGAGCCAACCTTTGTGGATACGTTCAGCTAGACACTTCTGAGTCTTCCCTTCATAGCTGTCAGGTGAGGTCAGTGTCAGGGCTGTAAGGTATCTTTGGAAGAGAAGAGTGAAACCGGAGGAGATAGTGAGGAAATGCTCTGTACGGATAGCAGTGGATGGCAGCTGACTGTCAGCCTGTCACCCTTGCCATCCTAGCTTGCTCTGACCCTATGGAAGCTGAGAAGTCACTGCAGTGAACTTGACAATTACCCAGCACCTTCCAGCAAAACAATTCACAGTTTCTTATAAACATGGTTTTAATTTGGCCTTGTCACTTCCTTGCAGAGCTCTCAGGCTTGTTTGAGCTTCCCAGCAGCTCACAGCATTGCAGTGTCAGACCTGGCAGTAACAGCAGAGCCTTGAGTCCCCTTCCACCATTCACAGTTTTGTGCTGATGTTTTTAAAAGACTTTGTATTAGCTCTGTGGTGAATTAGAAGGAAGCGGAGAGGGAATTCAAATTCCATAATGATCTTGAGAGAGGACATAGGGATTCAGAAGTTGGTCAAAATGACCCTAAAATGTGAAAATGTGTATTTCAAAATGTTATACATAATACATATTTTACTTATTAAGAAAATTCCTTTATGCTTTTTCTCTCTCTGGTCTGGTGTTGCCAGTTCAGCTGAATTTGAACATGCACAAGATAACTCTTACCTTACCTGAGTGTGTGGTGACCTCTCCCCAGACTTTCAGTTTGGAAAGTCAATACTGTACTGCGTATCTCTGCCCCAAAGGCAAACACCCCATGTTTTCACATGGCAAGGCCTTACAGAGTGGTGGGGATACTCCCAGCTATGGATGAACCCACCTTGAGCTATTTTCTGGTGCATAAAGATGCATCAAAATCTTAATAAGGTTGTTTTAATTAATATTTTTGAAGGAGTGAGTTGTTTAATGATAGCTACCAGTTACTGTCCAGAAAAAAATACAGACAGAAGATTTTTTTTCTCTGAAGATCCTTTTCTGGTTGTACTACTGTTATGTCAGGTAAAAATATACAAAAAGTTGTGCAGTCACCAAAAGGTAGAACAAAAATATAAAATATTTTAGGCAGATTAACCCAGAGGTCAGAAAGCAAATTTTGGACATGAAATATAACAAATGTCCGCTGATGTAGCCTGACAGCAATGTAGGATTAAGGATGGCTACTGTATGAAAGTATGTATAATGAATGAAGTGCACATACTCAAAGTGGGTGATCAATTTTCAAATCCCTAGTTGTAAGTAAGCTGTTGGAACAGAAATGTTATCTTCACGAGCTTTAATGTGCAGCTTAAGTGATAGCTCAGTGACAGATGCAGAATGAGGGAGATAATATAATGAATATCCAGTTGCAAACTGACATGTCAGTGGCTTCATTCCCTCTCCTGTCAGATATCTTTCAGCTCTGCATATTGTAACTGTACCTACAGTCCTTGGGTAACACAGATTGATGCAAAGTGTGTTTACAAGGGATGACTCCTTTCCAGGCTAATGAGATCCAAGCAGGTAATTTGCTGCATTTGCGAAAGAGGTGGTCAAAAATGAAAAGAGGATAATTCAACAAAAAGACCGTGTTAAACAGGAGACTTTTCTCATAATGAGGCTTGAAATAGCATCAGACAGCAGGAAGAGGAATATCCTATGTCCTTGTCCTTGTCAGAGGCAATGCAGTGAGACTGATTTCCATCAACTCCTTTCTTTGTCCTCATCTCACACACATGTACACACATGCCCACGCTCCTCTGAGAGAACATAATTAGCAGAGAACTTGACCTCTGCTAGATTAGGGATAATAATGACTGCTCGAATGCTCCACTGCAAGCATTTGACAGTGCCCTACTGCACCTCCCCTTTTGAATTCCATAAACCCATTTCTCTCTGCCTTTCTCTCCTATAAAGTGGTTTGGGTGGTTTGTTTTTTTTTTTTTTTTTTGTTTTGTTTTGTTTTTTTGGAATGACAACTTGCTTTTTCCTTTATGGGCAGAGGTAGCTCCAGGGGCCTAAAAGAGAAATTGGAGAGCTGCTCCTTCCTTATATATAGGGTGCTGTAGTCAGTTTAATCTCATCAAAATCTTGCCAGTAGTAGAATTCATTTTGTTGGAGATTTTGCTTGAAGACAAGATGGCAGTGCTTTCTCTTTTCCTCAGCTTGGAGCTCAGTCAACTGGTTTTCCTTATCTTTCTGTATATACTTATTTTTAATTGAGTCTTCCACTTTGAAATGCCTGGGGTACTTTTTTAGCCATGTTTTACAAAGCAGCCAGGAGGAAAATGTGAGGATTAAGGCTAACCTGCATGGTAAACACACAGAGTATTCAGGAGTTCAGCCACCTCTTTGTTAATGAAAAACAGAACAACCTCTGATTTCTGTGGTGCATGTTCTTAAATTCCTGATTTACCCCAGAACTGAAGCTCACACTCAGCGGTAAAGTCATGACTAGTAAAAATCTGAGGTCTGCAGAATGAGCTCCCTCATTGTTTCAGTAGTCATGATGCTGTGGCAGTACAAGCCTGCACTGACTGCAGAGGGCTGACAAGCTGCCTTGGTACCCTTGGCCCTGTCCCACTCTCAGCGCTTCTGGTGTTGGTTCACGCTTTCATTGAGGAGGTGAATAGTAAAAGCCTGTCAGATGTGGTCATCAACTGGGGAGGCAGCACAGGTCTTCCATTCTTGCCACACAAGAGAAGTGTGGACTGCCTTGCCTGTGCTGCTTTTGCTGAGCAAGGGGTCACAAGCCAGGAGACAGAGTTGGTATATTTCTATATGGAACATTGTTCAAATTCTTGAACAACAAGTGGGACAGCAATCTTTCCATTTGTCCCCTACCTTAAAAACCTAATCTTAAGGTCTAATGAAAGCTGAAATACTTTTGAAAGAGTGCTTCAACATTGCCAGTGCTTTGAAGATGTGTGCTCCTACTGCATTGTGTACTTCACTCTTCAGTATAGGTTATGGTGAGGTACTAATGAGGAGTAAGTCCTGGAGTGCCCTGGTCACCAGGTCTGTCACTGTTTGTCCTAGAGAGGAATGTTGTCTAACCCCCAGATCCTGTAGACAGCTCACAGTTTTTGTCTCAAATGTGGGATATTTTCAATTCTGTCTCCCATTCCTCCCACCTGTTTACTGAACCTGAAGAAAGACAAATTGAGGAACAGTCTTTGGGTTATGTGCTCTGAAATCCTTAGCACTTTCCCTACTCCAGAATAACCCCAGTAATCTTGGCTGCATCTGAAGTGGAATAACATCAGCAAATCTCTGTGTGTGTTTGTGTGCCAGAAGCTGATCGACTGCAGTGGCTGCTTCTTTGTGTGTGTGTGTACGTGAGGGTGTGTATGTGTGTGTTTGTGTGTCTAAGGTTGGGTGCTTAAATGCTTTGTTGCATTATGTTAATTCCTCGGCAGTGCAATCAAATTCATGTCGTAATTAAAGCTGTCAGTTGGAAGGCAAGCCAATCGCCAAGAAAACACAGCATAACAAATGAAGTGAAATGATTCTGCGTGTAGCTATACAATGCTTCGCCAGGCATGAAATTAAATAAGTAATTTGATGTTGACATCAGAAATTGAAATGATACCCACTGTTCCTTCATTCAGTCAGACCTACATAAACAATAGCCAGAACAAATATGTACAACACAGTCTTTCTCCCCACCCAGCTTCCCCAAGTAATGCCCAATATATATGCAAAATGGGTATAACTGTGCCTTCCAAGACCTCAAGGATGTAATTTTCTTTGGTACACAATAAAATACTGCTTACATGAGGGTTACTACATTTTTGCTCATGGGCCAAAAGTTCTTTTTAAGAAAAGAAAAGGAAAAAGAGAAAAAGACAAGATTGGGGAAAAAAAAAAAAAAGCAGAAGTAAAATAACAAACCCAAACCACTGTTAATTTTAAGCAAGTGACTTGCATTTTGCTGGTGGGCTTCTGCTGGTGGTTGTGTGATTATCAAACAGTGTATCTGATGTCGAATGTTGCAAAGGGTTTGGGAAAGTGAAACCATTACCTCTATTATAGGCACACTTTATATAAGAGATGTAGAACCATCCAGTGCAGGATCACGACTCAGCATGGGCTTGTAAAGATGCTGCATATACAGTATCACATTCACCAGTTGGTACCAAGGCTGGGCTCTGGGTGGTAGGATCCTTTCGCTATTGGGAGTTATCAAAAAGAGGTGAGAAGCTGTCTTCTTGCATAGCCCTTGCTTCAGCCTATATGCTCTGTCAACACACAGTTCACAGCACAGCTGACGTAGTCATTCATGCATGTGCAACAGTCTTACTTCAATTAAAAAGAGTTTGCAAACTGTACTATCCATATGCAGCATGCAATGTGTGAAGGGCTCTGTTTCCATCTAGCAAACTCTGAGGCCCTGAAAATGCACAATTGTTTCTTTTCAGTGAAAGTCATTTGACTGCTATGTTTCGACTGTCCTTCCATAGTCATTGCAGCATTGCTTTTGAAGGAATGGAAATACTCAGTGGGAAATATTTTGCTTGCTTATTCTTTTTTTTTCCTTCCTTTATGTTTTGTTTTGGTACTTGATCCTTCCAAAACTTGGAATAAAAAGCAGACAAAAAATTGTACGCAGATGCAGAATGTAAACTTTGGAGCTCTCAGCCTGTAAATTAAGTTTAAAAAACTGTGACTGAAAGATTGGGACTCTATTGGTACCTGTACATAGCTTAAACAAAAGTAAGAGTAATGATTGCACATGTTGTACTTTATGAGTATATCTTTAGTTTAAATTAAAAGAATTTGAATGATGTGAAACAGGAAACAGAATGAGTAAAATGAATGGCAGTAGATAAGTTGTTTTATCAGGAAAGCAAATTCATTAGACACTAAACCAGAGTGTGCTGAAGTGCACTCTCCACATGGTGTTGCAGCACTGCACTGGTTCCCAGAATCAGTCTATGTGGCCCAAGGGGTGGACTTGCTAGCTGGATACAGTAGCTGGGCTGTGTGATTGCTGGGGCTGTGATGAATTCTCATAGGGAGATTAAGGGAAGCAGAGCAGTCAGGCTGAGCCCAGAGGCTTCATGGCCATGTGTTCCCAAACCTGCACTGCCCCTTCTCTACACCACAGAGGGTCATTGTTATTGGGACCAGATGGGTCTTGGTGTGGGTGGTGGTGGCAGAGGGAGCCCCAGAGTAGCAAGAATGGGGCCAGACAGACTTAGGAATTTATTTCTGAGAGTTCCCTTGCATGCTGATAACCATATCTGCAGTCTGAAGATCTTGAGGCCTTTGGTGGCCTTAGGAGAGAGTGAGTTAGGGGCCAGGAACCACATATCATCCAAATTTCCATAGCAGCTTTATTTGTTAATAGAATGTGTCCCAACACAATTGTTTGATTTTATAATATTGGTACCATTATGACTACCAAAGTGATTTCCTCTTCCTGCCTCTTTCATTTCTAATACCTTAAAGGAGAAGACCTTCCCCTCTATATATGTAACCTGTCTAAACCTCTCTTTTTTGGTAGTGCTTTGGTGCACACAGAATAATATACTGATGGTATCTGGTGAATTTAGTTGTTAAATTTCTTGGCACGCTCTATTTCTGCCATGTTGACTTCAGTAAAAAGATACCATGAGCCCTTTGTGGGATTTATGTTCTTTCATGTCAGAGCTGCACTGATCAGAAATTGAGACAACTTGCTGTTGGGATTCCCTGCAATGGGATTGCAAGTTCTGCCTCTTTCCAATGGTTTGCCCAGGCTGGCTGGGGGCCCTGTACAGGTCTTAGCAATTGCTAAGCTATGTCATTACCAAAGGTGAGATTGTGCTAAGGAACTGAAACAGTAATTGAAGAGAAACAGGAGTTAAAGACTGGTCATCTGGGCTACCCACTGCTCACTAGAGAATTATCCTCTATTTTGCTTCCATGTGCATTGCCTAGCCAGGTTTGAGGTGTTTCAGGTGATAGGGCTCTAGCACTGGGAGCTGTTCACCCTTTAATGTAACAGCCAGTGACCTGGATTAGGGGAGAGATGCTTAGGTCTCTCACCATGTCTCTAAGAGAACCTGCTGTGTAATCCCCATTGCTTAGATGAAAAACTAATGAAACAAACCCCTTTATCTCCTTAATTCCTGTAAATGTAGACGTGATTGTGGCCCACTTAAAATGAATTTCATGATGCTTTTTTTTATTTAAGCATTTAAACCTTTTGATTATATTCCATGGTTAGTAGTATTAGTTTTAATTATTGTTATGGGTTTGGGCTTTGAAATCTGTTTCACATCGCAGATATTTGTTGTTTGTCTGGTGGTTGTTTTGGTTTTTTTTTTTCTTTTCTTTTTAAATCCTTGGTTTGTCAAACAATGTGGACATCCAAATGGGAAATTATAGTGACTGCAGTCTCCAGGAAAAGGCACATTTTGCAAAGCGGCTTCTCTGTGCCCACCCGTTCTTACATTTCAGACTACTAATTATGTTTACAAAATGTCTCATTTTAGAAAAGCACTATGTGTGTACTAACCAGGGCCTTTTGGGAATAAATTGGCAAACAGGTCATACATTGAAAAAGTCATCCAAACCCACCGGGCTTTCTGTTTTGAAGCCAGTCTAGTTTGTGTGGTTTGTTGTTTGTTTTTTTTTTTTTCCTTTATCCCCTCCCGCCTGCCCCTTTGTGGCCACAAAGCTGAGTAGCTGGAGTCCAGGGCATTGAATGTCAGCATGTCAGGGAGGCTGGTTGATGAGTGTCTGTTTAGTCTCAGTGCAGGGCGAAATGCCATCATTAATTCATTACCCAGCTGCCTGTCAAATAAATTGGCAATTACGTCCACCGTGGAAGCTTGGAATTCAGTAAATAGCACGTTACCATCTCAGAGTCGTTGAGAGATGTAAAGGGAAAAATTAAGCAACACCGTGTTTGTTTCAGTAGCAGATGACAAGGGGCAGCACATTGGTGCTGTGATGTAGTGATGAAAAGCTTGGAAAGGGCTGGTAATGAGCTATGTGGATTGGAACGTGTTAAAAACCATCACTGACTTTTCACTTTGTCTTTGTGTTTTATTGCAGAGCTCAGCGCCTTCCAGCTTGGGAACAGGCTACTTTGTAAGTGTATCTCGACTTTAACACATGTGCCTCTGAACAGCATAGCATTACTCCTGAACCAAAGTGCCTTACTACATGGAGACAAGAATAAATAACCAATCTCAGTCTGCCCAATAGGTTAACTTCTCTTTTTCTTATTTCTTCCCCAACAAGTGCATTGTTAGCAATATTGCAGACATGGTGGTCAGTGTGTTCTTGACCCAATCAGGTGTCATATTAATTACTACACAAATCTCCATAGTATTTAGTTTACACAGTTACATCAAAGAAACTGAACTATGGTCTTCCCAGCTCTCCAATCTGAGACAGTAGGATCCTGATTTCCCCTTGTACCACTTCTCATTGATTCATAGATGTCACAGAGACTATTACTGCAATCTTATCTCATCTGCTGTGTACCACAGTCCAGAGAAGATGACACAGTGATTTCTACCTGTTGGTTAAAACCCCCATGTGTAACAGATGATCTTGGAAAATGCAGCTGTAATTGTGTTTATGCTAGATGTGTTATGTCATGAGAAGAGGATCAAGCCCCAACTGGTTTGATAATTGATCACTCTTATGCTGTTATTTATTTGCATGCCCGTTTATTGATTTTTACAGTCTCTGCCTTTCTATCTGTTTATGCACTCGTTCATCAAGATAACTTTTACTTCCACAGTTAAATTTGGGAGTAAAAAAAAGGTTTCCAGCTAATCCAATGCACTGTTGATTTTCCTCCAAGATTTGTATTGAAATTACTCCTATCCTGTTTCGCTTGTAACTCAAAGCTCTATTCTCCAAGCAAATCTTCTCTACCTTTATAATATCTATATGAGAAACAGAGCATTATTTATGTCTCAGAACAGGTAGGTAAACTGCAATGAGTTTTTTTTCTCTGTAGTTAACAGAATAATCAAAGCCTGCTTCTATCTCTCTTCAACTCTGGAGTAAACAAAACCACGTATTACTTGATCACATGATAGAAAAACTTTGTTGCTGTCTTGTCAGGTTCTCAGGGAATAATTTTCTTCCATTAGTAGATGGTGAAATGAATCATTTATCATAGAGGTCTGTGATCCTGTAAGAAACTTACAGGATTAAACTGTGTACGTGTGACCTAACATGTAAAGTAAAATGCAAGCACAAAAATTGCTTAATACCTGGAGAACTGCTGTGTCCTGGTGGATTTGCATTGGATTTCTGCAAACACTGAATGTTTGTACTTGTGCCAATGGTAAGGTCTGGAAGAACCTTATCATTTGAAAAAGTATTATGATAGTTTTTATGTAATTATACCAATGCTCAAATGATTGTAAGGTAAGTTGTGAAGCAGTGTAAAACTGCTTTACCATTTTTTCAGCATTTCCCTTGATTTTTGTGAAGTATGTTTAAAAAGGAGTGGCCAAGGGGAAAAAATAACATCAAATTACTCAACATTTATTTTGCTTTAAGATTGAAATTTTTAATTTGTTTCCATAGTTCATAGTGAATTGCTTTCCTTTGTCTGAACACTTAAAATGCAAATCGTTGGAATGTATATAGTCATGCTCTGAAATGGGATAAATGTGATGTGGGATAGAAGGCTTTATAAATAAGCCTTGTTCTCCTTATAGCAAGAGCTGAATATGCATGGTTAAAGAACAATGTTCAGCTTCATCTTAAGGAAGCAGAGGTAACAGAAGAAAAAACCATCTGCTCTTCCTTTGCACCATGCTGTCTGTGGGTTGGTCCAGTAAAGTGAAGATCTGGAAGGTGTCAACATCCCCTATGCTCCGGGAAAAAGCTTGAAATTTTCCTCTTCTCCCATGTGAGGGGTTCAGTAGCAAGAAGAAGCTTTGACGTATTCTTGTGTCAACGTATTGGAACTTGAAATGATACTAATTTGGATCTGTGTAGGTGGGGGAGATATCCCCTATTCAGTTCTATTAATATGATGCATTTAACTGCACTGTTTCTTATGTACAGTCACGCTAGTAAGATTTCTTTACCTTCCTTTTTCTTTCTTCACTAATACAGATTAGATAGAAAATGTTCTTCAGACTTACAGCCGTTTTTACACTTACACAGACTTGGATGAGATGTGGAGGGTTTCTTCCTCCCTTTTCACTTTGGAAAATTGTTTTCAGGATTACCATACTTATTGTTTTTTAAAAGTCCGTACCCTTATTAACTTACCCAAGGCAAATAAATCCCAGATGTGTTTTGCGGTACCAGACAATGAGAAAAATGCTCCAGAATGATCCAATTAACATGTGTTCCTGATAAATAGAATTGTTGTACTATCAAAGTGCAAGAGCATATGCACTTATGCTGACTTCTTTTTTCCAAAGCCTTTAACTAGAAAAGACTGTTAGTTTTTGTGTTCAGTGTTAGCTCAGAAGATCAAAACATGGGTCATTGCTCTCAAAACAAAAATAGCTTTTAGTTTAATAGACGCTAATATAGCCCTTGCCTGTGGAAATTATTGATCAGTATATATTGTACTTCAGATTACAAGATAATACGTTCTGTACTGCACCAAAGGAATCAGGTAAGTTAAAATGAACTGTCAGTAGATTCACTGTCTGAGCACATCTACCACAGAAGGCAGAAAAACAAATGGAAGCAGATTTTATTCAGCAGTGAATGAGCACTGAGGTATGGATTAAGTAGCTTATATTTGCTGTTTAAATGCAAGCATTGATGGAATCTTTGTGTCTTTAGTCCATGTTACCTAACATGTACCTGTCTCCATGTGATGGAGACTTGGAATCTTCTTTAAAAAGCATGCTTATGCCAGGCACTCTGCTGGGTGATGGATGATGTGTCTGCAGTGTTTGTGGATGTTATGTGTGCTACAGGAACAAATTAACTTTTGGATCCTTTTATTCTATATAGAGCCTCCTGAGGTCACTGAGTGCTTAAGGATATGTTTATAAACCTGACAATTCCCAGTAAAACAAAATAATTTTTCTACTCTGTATGATAGTTCCATCCTGCTAAATAGTGAGACACTTCCAGGAGCAGTGGTGAAGGCTGAAATCTTACTTAGTTTCATGCTATTGCTGGTAAATTTCTGGGCTACAGGGTTGGAGGCTAGACTCTTATGTTGTTGTGCCTGCATCAGTGCTTCGTGAGAAGTAGTAGGTAAAGGAGAGATGTCCATGCTTTAGAGGGTGCATTCACATGGCCTGCTTGAACAGCTCCCCTTTGCTGTGAAGTCAGTGGAGAGAGTTGGGAATCTCCCTCAAGTGATTGAGGTTAACCGGTACATAGCCAGGGTGATCACAACTGATGCCGATTAAACAGATTTTCTACTTGTGTCTCTTCTGCAAAGCAAGATATGTGAGTAACCACGGCATGGGTGTTAATGATGCAAAGTTGAAAAGTTCTAAGTACCCCATGAGTCTTTTTTCAGTTGGACATAATATCTTCTGCTTCTTTCAAAAGTGCTACTGTTCCATACATTCTGTTGAAAAGCCATTTTCGTCGTTGCTGGGATCCTGCAGTACTCTCATTTTTTATAACTATTTAATCAGTAATCTGAAGAGAAGAGACAGAGGTAAAAGTCAATCTCATTCTCCTATAAGCCCTCTGTATTGACCTGTCTTTGAGGTTTTTTTATGGAATCAGTCCATTTTATGATTGGTTCATGTGAAAGAAATTTAGTCATGCTGTTAAATTTGGTGCCCACTAAGAAATCATATTTAAATACTTCCAGGAAATCTCCCAATTGTCTTTGATATTTTTTGCATTGCAAATTGTCATTGTGTCTCATCGAAGACAGACAATAAGGTAGATTACTTCTCATTGAGAAGTCAGATAGATAATTGAAAAGTAGTTAGACTTCTAGGAGAAATCTCTTAAATTTTATTTTTTTTTTAAGCTTTCAAAGATAATTTATTTGAATTATGTGAGTTGCTAACAGTGTCCAGCTGTCTGTGATTTCAGGAGGTGGAGAGAGATGTTTTGGAATATGACTGGAGTTTGAAGAACAGTAAAAGCTTTTTCTTTTCTCTATGTGATTTTTTTTTTTCTAATTTTCTTTGCGTGTCTTGCACCAGCTAAATTCACATTAAAGGACACAGCTGGTTCATTGGTTTGCAGCACGAAACAGAAGAGGCATCAAAACCTAAATAACTATTTTATTTTTAAACAACAAACCCAATTCCCAAGCTTCTCAGGTTCTTTGGCAATTATACAGTTTCTCTATTTATGGCAACTAGTTTCCAATTCTCGCACTGGTCTGCTTCTCAAGTTTTTGTGGCAATTTCTGAGCATTTTCTGTTCCTTATTTTAATGCTTATTTTTGGTTAACAGGTTTTTGGGTTTTTTTCTTCATCCCAAAGCAAAGAGCTAGTGGATTTTTCAGAGCTGTATCAAATTGAGCTGTAAACCATTGATAGAAATAGTGTTGGGAAGGTAGAAAGAAACTCCAGGGATGCTTCTTTCCCAAACAGTGCTCTTGCTCCACCTTAAAAAAGGGAAGAAAAATGAAAAATGTGATTTGCACATGGGCTGGTGACTCAGACAAACATAAATCGTGAGCATATTCCCAAAGGCTCTAGCTAATCAGTTGTGCTATCCAATTTGGCCCTGAGTGGATTCAGTTCAGCAGATGTTTGTGTAGTTACAGCATGCCACTGGGACACTGTGTTGTGCAATGTTTCACTGCATTACTCAGAGCTCTAAAAACTCATCCCAAGGAGAGCAAGTGGAGCACCACTGGAATTAGTATGGAGATGATGGACTACCATTAATTGGCCTAGATAAGGCCAGCTATTTCATCTGGTTTTCACCCAAAATGTTACCTTGCAGAAGAAATGTGGAAGTAATTACACCAGCAGATTCTCAGATGGGGTGGTTAAAGCCTTCCATCCCTTCCTGGTCTATATGCAATGGCAGCCATCCAAAGTAGCCTAGGCTTTGTTCTTTGAGGTGGTTGAATTTTTGATGCTGTTGACTCCTTTCAGGTGGGAGTGTGTTAGAAGACTACACTCAAGGAGGGCACAGTAAGACTGATTAGTTTCTACAGGAGAGAAACAGATTGCATCAGAAGTATCATTTGAAAGAGGTTTACTAATTCAACCAGCTAGTGTTAAAGAGGAGATGTAATACACAGGGATGTTGGCAAATAGTAGGTTAAACTGCTCGGTTATTTTTAGTGCTTGACTTAAGAAGTCAAATATTTAAATGTATTTTGCTTATGTGAAAGTGTGTACCTGAAATCCTGAGGCCTATGAAAAGCACTCCAGCAGTGGCTGTTTGGATGGCATCACACTTAATAAACTGTCATGTCCCCTGTGAATGCAGTTGAAAAGACAATCCTTGTTATCCTGTGTTTGGCACTACAAATCATTGTTAACAAATCCTAATTTGCTTAGTGGAGTAATGAACGATCTCCAATTTTCTCACTGTAATTAGTTTTGCCAACTATTATTGTGAAGGGTATACTGAAATCCATTTCAGCTCCACTTTAAAATCTCTGTGTGGCCATTCTTTGCAGAAGTGAAGGTGACAACAGAGGTTATGAATCTTTGGATAGTAAATTTGGGTTCAAGAAAAGTGGACAAGATTCCCAGTAGGAATCTCTCTGTGGGTCGTAATTACCTATTAGTATTTGCAGACCTCAGTGGAGGAGATTTGATTTGGAGCAGTGAGACCTAGAAACCCTGGTGTTTCTTTATCTGAAATCTTTTAGGTGTTGTCTTTTGTTTTCCAGGAGCCATTGAAAATGCAGTTTATTGTAACAGCTGCTGTAAGGGAAGCATCATCATTGCCGACTAAAGACATTAGGTGTAATAAAATCTACCCCAGGTCTATTAATTTTAGCATTTATAAACTGGTGCTGTTCCTAGAGAGATTCGAGACTCATTAAGAGTTTGCTAGCAACATGGCCATCAAAGCGAGTAGAACAGCAGAAGCAGGCATATGTATATTTCCAGCATTCTACTAATGATAGGGAGAAGCTGGAGCCAAACAACTGGTTTTAGAGAACAAAACTGTGTATTTTTCTGGAAGTTAAGAGAAACATGGTTGATTAACTCACTATTTAAGAAATGTTTAGGCAAGCAGAATAGGTTAGTTGGTCTGGAATTGGGTCAAGACAGATCTTCAGCCCTTCTGAATGATGTTTTCTTATGCACAGCCATGCTCTAATGCAGGCTTGTGTTCTTTCAATAAAATGTTTTGAATTTAAAATACTAACCCTTACAATTCTTCATTGAATTGGGTTGGTTGTCCAAACCTTAAACAAGGAACCCAGTAAACAGATAAGCAGAGCTGAGATTAGAATGCAGAATCTCAGGCTTTCAGGTTTGCCAATTCATTGTTGATACATAGGAGAGAGACTTGGGGTTTGCTTTCAGTCTAAACTTAGTCTCTCTTGCCCCATGTTACATGTAGCTCATGTTTTGCAAAGTAAGAGATTTTGTGTGTGTGTGTGTGTGTGTGTTCTCTCTCTTTTTCTCTTCCTCTTTCCTGTAACATGTGACACAAATTGCAAATGTGAGCCTGAATAATAAAGAATTGCTTCACTGATTGCTAAACATGCATTATGGTGCTTTTAAACTCATTTCAGGTCATCGTACTGCAAATTAGTTTGATTGCAAGCAGTTAAGCTGTCACATACAAAGCCTTCATCTTCCAAGGGTCTCAGTTTCATATCATTAAAAGAGAATGCTCAATAGCATTGGATGCATTTATTGTACATTTAATGTTCTGGAGGAAAGGTAGAGTTGGGTCTCTAGGGGAGACTCTATCATTTCATGGAAAGGGGTACGCAATCCCTTTGTAGCGTGCATCATTTATGGTCCTTGTTTTGCTTGATGTTTCAGGATGGGCGACCATGTTCTGCACAATGCAGAGTGCAGTTCTACATGCATTTAAAACAGATAGGAAGCCTTGCAAAACTTCATGTCAGGGTACTGAGAATTTGTAGAATTGCAGACCCTTGTGCCAAAAGAAGGGATTAGAGCAAAGAGCACTATGGTAGAAGGGACTTAAAAGGATAAAATCTGGTGAGTCCCCTAAAAATAGGTTAAGTAGTGGTGACTGTTTGGGTTAGTGCTGTTCGGAGATGGCATGAGAGCTCATGCTGACAGCAAGGAGAGGAGCTGTGTGCCATTCAGGTCTGCCTTACAGATGAAATTCAGAGCTGGTGTTCAAACTTGGTGACCTTGGAAATCACCAATTCTGTCCTTTGGCTAGATGATAGGATCATCCTGGAGAAAGGTGGTGCCTCTCAGGAAACAGGAGTATGCAAAATGGATGGTATAATGAGAATGGAGAAGCCATGTGACGGCATTGTTTTAAAGTCAGCTGCCTAAGACCTTCCATTTTGCCATTTTGTGAAGAAATACTGTTTCTTCCTCACTTTCTCCTAGTTTTTTGGGGCTTTTTTTTGGTATATATTTACTAATTTAGGCTACATTGTTTTGTTTAATCTTTTAAGCAATGGTCTTGCAAAATTTGCAAGAAAATACTGTTACAGTTAAGTAAGGAAATTCATACTTCTTTCATACTGCTGGCACTCAGTTCCAAAACTTGCTCAAAGTATGACTTGTTCCTACAGGAGCGATTAGCATTACGGTGAATATCAGTATATTCTTCTTTTGAGTCACTTGGAGGGATCGCAGGATTGTACCTGAAGCAGAGAACACATCTCCTGATTGCAAGTATTTAAGGCTGAATTTCACAGAAAAAGAGTCCAATCCTCTTTCTCAGCCTTTTATGTCAGAACTCAAAATTGCTGTCTGATAAAATGTAGGACACCAGATTGAATTACTTCATTGAACCACTGCTGTCCCCTGTTAATGGTAATTGCACGGATATAGCGGTCTTTCTTGGCAACATCTCAGATATTTACCTCCCACTGTTTTTCAATTCGAACCTTTGATGAAAATATTCCCAGTACTTCTTTAAAGCAGACACCCAACTGTCTTTCTTGACAAAGGCAAGGTCTTTAAATCAGATCCTGACAATTTGTGACACAGCAGTCTATCTAAATCACCTTTTACCTATGTCTCTGTGTCATTTCCTGAAAAAAAAAGTGTCCATCAGAGGAAGGTTGCTGAAGGCTGATGCTCGGAGAGCTGTGTGTGTGTGGCAGCATGGAGCTGGAAGATTTGTGTGTTTGTTTCAGTGAAAGTAATTATATGAGGGCTTGTGAAGTTGCAATGCATGCTGTAATGGTTCATTCTAAATATTTGGGGGTACTTTTGTCCATAAGCAAAATGTTAGCAGTCATCACTGTTCTCAAAACCATTAGGAAGTGAAGGTTTTTTGATTACTGTTCCTTTAGCAAAGGTAAATATGTGTTAAAAAGGATTTTTTTTTTTTTTTAATCAGAGCAAATGTTTTCTTTTTTGCTATACCTGAGGGCTAATATGCATTCAGCTGAAGTAGCTTATTCACCTCTTGAAATCTCATCTCACTCAATGTTCTGAACTCTCACCTCCCACAGAGCAATGTGGGTGCCACATCCACCATTTGCTCTGGCAAACGCTATTGTTTCAAGCCATCTTGCATCACGATGAGTAGTCCTGAGTAGTCCTTTGACTCATGCAATCGGATCAGTGAAGATTTCATTACCAAAGAGCTTGCTGCATACCTTTGCTGCAAGATGGTGACCATTCACTTCTACTAGGTGCTTTTCAGCAGATTTCTTTGTGTTCCTTTTGCTTCTGGTACATGCTCAAGGTTGGCATATAATATTGGTGGAGTTGGCCATATTGTGTAGCATCACTGTAAAAGAATATCTAGGGGAAGTCTGTGAAAGCTGCTTGGAGGTGAATGAAGAGAAAGTAATTTCTATGGCTATTTGTTGTGAATGTTTTAGCTGTTCATTTTAGTCAATGAGCTATGTGACAGTGCTCTTCAAGACAGAGGCAGTGCCTACCTGTGCATTTGGGTAAATAGATTTCTAGCTATTACTGAAATATAACTTGATATTAATAGCATTTACTAATTGCTCTGGCTTAGCAGATGATTAAGAGGTGGTTGCTAAGTGGCAGAATAGACACCAGCTATAATAAAAGATAACTTTGTTAGCAAAGTGTTCATCTCTGCCAAGCAGGATGTATCTGTCAGGGGCAGTGATGAAAGATGA
Organism: Psilopogon haemacephalus; assembly: GCA_013396835.1. Lineage (NCBI taxonomy): Eukaryota > Metazoa > Chordata > Aves > Piciformes > Megalaimidae > Psilopogon > Psilopogon haemacephalus. The sequence continues at coordinate 898,132 of VWZI01000276.1, read as the reverse complement.
GCTTGGAGAGGGGGGGTGGAAAATGACTGTTCTATTGTGTGCCAGGTTGGTTCAGAGAGTGAAGTCCATGTTTGGAGTGGCATCTCTGTAGCACATAATGACACTTCTGCTGTTTGGAAATGAAGGAAACCTTTTAAACAGAGGGCTGGACTGCTGGCTGTGTCGGTGAATGCAAGATTTTACTGTTTTGAGGAATCATTTTGGATGCCAGATGGAAGGGTTTTCATTGTGTGCAGCTAAAAGAAAAATCAGAAAGAGGGAAAAAAAAAAACTCTAAGACTTTTAAAAAGCTTTTTTAAAATTCCCCTAGAAGAGATGGTCTTGCAATTTCAAGTTCCCTCTGCTGTGATGAGTAATGGAGAAGGGAAGATAACTGCTGCCTCTTCTACTCCCATGCTTATCTTTTGATTTCTCAGATGACTTCTGAAGATGGAAATAACTTAAGTTCAGACAAAGAGTTTAATGGCATTGCTACATATATGGTGTTCAGGCCCTGCTTTCTTTTCTACCATGAAATAGGATATTAAAGGTAATAACTGAAGTACTTGCATACAGCACTTGCGGTACTGCACAAGAGCACAGTGGTAGCAGCAGCCCCAGAAATTTTCCAGCTGCAGCCCCTATTTCTGTACGTAAGCATATGCAAAGGCAGAGGCTGGAGAACTGGCAGCACAGGTAGTGGGAAAAGGAGCATGTTCTGGGGCTCTCGGAAAGATTCTGGTGCTAGATTATCCATCTGCAGAGAGATCACTTATCACCCAGTGGTAAGCCATGCTCTTCTCTCTTCCTGTCTCCTCTGCAATATTAACATCTGGCTTGCAGGATTGTTTCCACCTTGAAGTGGCAGCTGTGTCAGAGGCAATGTGCTCTCACAACAGAGAACAGAACCAGAAGCAAACCTGAACCCCATGCTGACAAACCCTTGCAGGCACCTTCTGAAAGCACTATGTCTTCTGCTGTGTGCTTCGATTTGCCAGCTTGGAAAAGGCAGCCCCGAAGCCTAGGATGCTGTTATACACCACTAAGGACTTGTTTGCTCCCTTCCCATTCTCCCTTTCCCACTGAACGCAAACTGTGAGAAGTCCAAGAACTGCTGTGGTTCCAACAAGAGCAAAATTACTTGCAGCTGGTGAATGCCACCTGCTCCTGCACATCTTCAGCCAAAACAGTTTCCTCCCTGGAGCAGGGAATCCAAAAGCTGTTCAGGGCAGGGTGATGCTTAGTCTGGATGGGGAAGAGACTATGCAATTCATGCTTGAGAGCAGAATGTGTGATGCAGGAGGTCTCTAGTACTAATGGCTGTCTCTTTTGCCTTTCCAAGCTCCCTTAAATCTCTACTTCTGCATTCTTCCAGTATGTTGTTTATGAATATTAATTCAGCCCTTTCTCCCTCTATATGCCATCCCTTTTCCCCATCCAAGCTAATGCAAACTTAATGTTGTTTTAAAAAAAAACAAAAACGAAAAACCACCAAAAAAACCCCACACCAACTACAAATGGTAGCAAGAGCAGAAGGCCTTCCTTGAAGCTTCTCTGGTGTATTAATGCAGTGGCAAGTGATGGCACTGCATTTTCCTCTGTGGTAGAAGCACTCCTTGATCCTGAGAAAGGCAAAGATCTGCCCTTCCTCGTGATTGCCACTGTTTCTTAATAGCCTTCCTCATTCATCCCTAGTGTCATTTGTCTGCCCAGTGCTTCCCTGTACATTGCAGGTTGTGCTGTTGTTTTGGTTTACTGAGTGCATGTTGCTTACTTCAATTACCTGTTCCGTAGAAATGAAAGGATAATATCATTATGAATTCATAGCAAGAGGCCATTTAGCATCCTTCTGACCACCATATTCTTATAGAGGTCTACTGTTCTAGTTGATTCAGTAGAAGCTTCATTGTATTTAACTAGAAAACTATCAACATTCAAATGTCTACATTCATTTATTTAAAGGAAGAATATGGAAGAAGCCTGGTTTTGAGTTAACCTGTAAACAGCTTTATCAAGTTCATGCCTGGCTTTAAGCCTAGGGAGCTCAGTGAGGTATCTTATTCAACAGGTACTTGCTTAGGTACCTTTCAGAGTCAAAGCCCAAGTTTATTCATTTTGTTGGTTCTATCATCATTAATCGTTGCTTTTTGCTTTCATTTTTCTAGTTCAACTTCCAGTGTTTGCTTCTTTTCTCCATTTTGCTGTCATTGATTTTCATTACACTGCTCTTGAATTCGCTCTTCATTCATTTCTCAACTCGGTCATTATAAAGCTTTCCTTTTTGCCTATCTGCAGTACAAATGCTGGAGTGACAACTGCTACATCCTCTTAATTTTTTTTTTCCAACCATCACTTAGAATGTTTACTTGAGGATAAGCTTGCTGCTACTTGTTTAACAGCTAAAGCAAGCTTGAGGCAGTGTGTGAAATATTGGTGATAACTGTCATACCTTTACTTGCATGTATAATATCAGGTACTAAATAATTCATATTCTTTTGTTACTGGTAGCCTTGTTTCCTAAAACTTCTACATGTCCTCTCTTAAGGAGCTTCATGAACAGAGTCATCCACCTGATGTTAGTGCTGAATATGTATGTGAATGTTTGGAACACAGGGAGTTTGAGGAGTGGTAATTCCTAGAAATTCCACTGACTTGTGCTTGTCTTTTTGTAATCTTTGTCTTCCTCATTCCACATTACCAGGAAATTTGCTGCTTCTGATACAGCTTTGCTCTTTGGAGGAGATAGTCATGTTCTTTCTATGCATACCCCAGAGAAACATGGAGTGCTTGTTCTCTACAAAAGGATCACTGAGCTGCCTGAAAGTGCAGAGAAAGCATCATGGCAAAAATAGGTTGCAACCATTGTCTAGAGGTCATCGCATCAAAACTCTCTTTTGCACTTTTCCCTTGAAAAACAGCTTTCCTGAGCCAAGAGGTCTGTTTCTCTCTCATATTTCTGGGCTTGTGCTTTCCACAACGCTTAGGACCAGAGCAGGGATGTGGTTTTCCCTTCAATTTCTGTGTGAGCTGACTGTGTTCACAGAGGTAGAGAGCAGTAACGTATTTCATCTGTTGACTGCTGCATCTAAAATAGATTAAATTAGTGTTTATTTAACTTTTTACTGCTGACTTCCAAAATTACTTTTGGTCTGGTTTGAATATATAACTTTATCTATTAATTTATCGCCATGCTCTTCTTTGATTGCTTTTTTTTGCAGTTGTATCGAATTGTATGCTGCTTTAATATGTTCTCCAAGATGTGCTTCTGATTAAGTCAGATATTTATACCACCAAGAGAGATACTACTTAGAAATTCAGTTCCTTAATAAATACCTATTTTTAAAGCTTATACTTCTCCAAATTAAAGTGGCTTGATTTAAGTTTAGTTAATCACACTTTGTTTCATGAGGTTTGTGCATATACATTGGAAAAAAAATTATTTCCCTGCATCATGAATCACACATATGGCAGAGCTGCTACAGGAGCAAAGGGGAGGTGATTCAGGGATGATGTGCAAAGCATATTGGTTTAAATTTCTATATAGTACCAGAATGATTTCTATTTTGGTACTATGCCAGGATCTCGGAGACTGAGAGTTCATTAGTTTCTATATATGTGCATTAACAGTCCTTGTCTGAAAAAGGTCATAACTAAAGTTAACTTTTAAGTTTGAGATTTAAAAAAACACAACCAATAAAACCTCCCAAAAACTGGAGAGGAAAGGATATCTCACCAAAATGTTATGGGTAAGTAAGTAAATAAGTGATCTTAAAAATCAGAAACATGTTCACAGTTGCCGTCCACTAGTCAATGCTTTTAGGGATATGAAAAGGCACAGGATTAAAAAGAAAAAAACATGCACATCTAGTACCTGAATTTCCAGTCTGCTGTTGACCAGTGTATTTCCACTGGCTTCACCAGAGCTCTCCCAGGTTACTCCAGCTGATCACCTGGTCTATCTTATTTAGCAAGTAATAAAGTAGACACTTGGTGGTAGGAGCTGACATACTTCACAAATCAGATTTTTTTATAACTTCCTAGAGAAGTACTTCCTTTTCATTGATGCTTTAGATGCTGCTTGTTTTGCTCTGAAAGTTTATACACAGCAAAACTGATATTTTCATGTGCTTTGAAACTTGTTTTTCTGCCTAGGTCATTACAGTTGATTTACTTACAATGAAATAAAATGATCCAAATAATTGCAATTCTTTTATAGAGACACCGTTTTTGAACTGGCCTTATTTGATAGGTGCTTTTATTTGTGCGTGTGTGTGTTTTTTAAAGAAATCTGAATGCGTTATAATGAAGTATGCTGCATGCACCTGAGTTTTGCAGACATCCTTTAGCCATATCTGCTGTAGTTGTTCTCACCATCTGAAGTCTCCTGCTTGTACCTTGAACATCCTTGCACTCCCTTCATCAGTCAGCAGTGAATAAATGCAGCCAGAGCTCAACTGTTTTGCTTTTGTAAACTCATGTGGTTGATTTTTGTGCGCGGTGGTTGAAGGTGCTCTCACATGATCCCTTCTGCTGGCTGCACTCTACATGTAGTAACTTCCAACAGGGGAGCAGTAAAGACCAGTAGGGAATTTGCAATGTCTTCAACTGCAACAGCTGTTACAAAGTTAGCATCTGTCTTGGCCTCAGTCTCAAGACTGTCAGTGCTTTTGTATTGATGAACTGAGCGTTTGTATAGTGAATATAAATACGTTCCATTTAAATGGCTGCTTTTTCTTTTTTTCCCTACTACTTCCTTTTGAATGAAAAGTAGAGTGCTTATATGTAGATATTTCCCTCCCATCCCAAGCACCTAGGTATGTTCCCTGCTGATGGAAAGGCCTTGTTGCTTAGTGATAAAAGCAATGTTTCTCACATCAGTTTAAATTTCACTCTCTTCTCTTCACAGTCTCCTCTCAACAAAGCACAGGTTCAAGTTTAAACACATGCTTGCATCCATTTTATTCAGGAGAGCGTGTAAGCACACATGTATAACTGAAGTCAATGGGATTTAAGTGCGTGCTACACTTTAAAGTGTAGTTTTTTGTAAGCAGTGTAGCATGTGCTTCACTGCTTTCCTGAATTCAAGGGGTTTAATCTAAGTGGTTTGAAAATTACAGTGGCCTTGGACATATTGGTTCTTTTATCCAACTGGAAAAAAGGCTGCTGTGAAATTTAGTAAGCACTGTTCAGACTCTGAAAGTGTTGTGTAAAACGCAGTTGTTTGTTTCATTCTTACCCTCCTTGCAGTATGTTTAATTTATACACAACATCGTGATATGTAGAGGGCTGGAATTTGTTACAGTGCATTAGAGTGGGCTGGTGTTGAGACTGATGTGTGTCTAGGTAGGTGTTCAGACTATGGCTGTGCACAGCTTTTCTGCCCAAAAGTAATGGCACCCAGGACTGCAGTATTTAATCAGTGTGACTGGCACTGGAGACTTTCCGATGGCTGCTTGTAAGTGCTTAACTCACCCAGGGTACTGACATCTTTCCACATACTGTGTTAGAATTAACAGCTCAAAGGCAGCGTGAAGAGCAGTCACTCCTATCTGTCTGTTACTTGTATATCTGTTTGCACATGTAATTTTCTTTCAGATGTTGAACTGCAGCTCAGCAGCTGAGCCCCCAATGTTTTGAAAATCTTTGAGAAGTAATTAGGCTCTCCTCAGAGTATGGCTCATCCAGCCAGTCTGAATAAACAAATGTCACCGTTCACATTAGGAAATCTCTACAAATGACTGATCCCTGTCATGGGGTAACTTTAATCTTTTTACTATAGATTTCCAATAGTTAACCATCTGGCTCCATGCAGTTTTGCAGACCACATTCACTACCAGGTCCAGTGGAGAGAAGGTGGGATTAATAAAATGAATACATCATATGAAGCATTAATCTTCAGGATTGTCCATTTGTTTTTACCCAAACAACTTGCTTAAGATAATACAACACAGCATGCATTACTTACATAGACTTCTTTCAAAATGAGAATATGTTTCAGTGTCTGCCATGATCTGCAGTTTGTAAATTTAGTCTGGATGATAAAGGCTAAAAGAATTCTGCATTGTATGCATGTCGTGTTTACTGTCCTGACCTGTTCGTTGCAGATGTCTGAGCTTTGCAATAGTTGTTTTTCAAGCTTTTAATTCAAAGTAGCACTTTTATACTAGCATCTAAAATTACTTGAGTAAATGCTAATAAACAGGCTGGTACAGACAGCACCGTTCATCCAACGGATGAATTATGTCAACTGAGCTGTACAGATAAGCCCAGTGTCTTGGTCTAGGTTAAATGATCTCAATCCGGCTAAGCATTTAGGCTCCTGCTTGACTTTAATCACCGGTGGTTCCACGGATTTCATTGGTCCTAAGTGCTTTGTTGAAATCCAGCCATATGACTTAGGTCCTGCATGAGGTCCTTGACTTGCAAGCTGTGGCAAATTAAAGGCAAAATACAGCTGAAGAGGTTATGGCCCTCCAGCTGTCTGTCTTGCTCTTCTGATGGAGATTATCTGCTCTGCAAGGCAGATGAGTGAATGGCTTCTAAGGCATATTCAGTTAAACTCAGATTGGAGGCATAATGTTCCAAGCTGAAAACTTCAGCACTCCAAAAGCTGCTTCATGAGCCATTCAGTTGTCTATGCTGTGGAGGGATGACAACTGCCATCAGGGGAATGGAGTAGATGGTGTAGGGGAGGGGAACTACTTTGGCTGTCTGATTTTAATCTATCACTGAATGCAAATCAGAGTTCTTAGGCCCTTTCTTGACAGCCTGGCTTGTGGAACTTACTGCTGTTTACAAAGCTGTCTGGCTCATACCTTGCTACCTGACCTCCCTTTCAGTGTCGTCCAGTGCTTTATCACTTGCCCAGTACATGTGGAACAATTGAGGCTGTAATCACCTTGAGAGGAGGGACTACATCTTCCATGTGTTTGGGTGCAGCATATTGTGAATACTGCCAGAACAGAACTAATAATTTTCCTGATCTGCATGTGACACCAGTACACTTGAGTAATGTTCAGCACTTTATACATAAACCATGTTTATACCTTCTCACCCAATCATGTTTCTTGCAGTATTTCCAAATAAATGGTGGGTTTCTTACTGATTCTTCCTGATAAAGAGTGATTTGTAATAATCTTGTCATGCCGAACTCATAATAATACTAAATGAAGACATTTGTTGAAGGAAGTGATTGTAAATTACATGCAAATTCAAGCCTTGCTGGCATTAATCAATACCGAAACACAACTTTTGCATTCCTAATATAATACTGCTGAATCCAAGCCTGTCAATTTTACATTTCCATGTGAATTAAGCATTTTTTTTACATTTTTTTTCCACTGGAAAAGGAAAATGCTGGGCACTTGAGTATTTATACATTCTTGTAGGACCTGCACTTTTATATACAGACCTGGTAACTTCTGTGCATAGTCAGTTAATCTGTGTTACTGAAACTGGTCTGTGTTCCTGTTTGATTGTGAATTTAATGTGGTCAACTCATCTGACAGAAAGGCCTTTCATTTTGTGTTTAACAGAGTGAAGTGTGTTGGCAGTTAGCTAATTACAGTCAGTTGAACATTTTTCTGCTAATGAGCTTTCTTATGGCAGTTGTATGTGGTCACACCTGATCTGTTTCCTAACCAGTTACAGACTATAGCTTTATGGTGTTGGTCAGCCACTGAATTATATGCTCAGCTGCTCTTCTACCTGGCATTCAGAGAGTCACTTGAGAGGTTGCTTAAGATCTAACCACAACAACAGAAAACTAGTGGACAAGAATCAGTCCTGCACAACATTGTAAGCAGATTTGAGTCAGTATCACTACAACAGGATAGGTGATATTAGGGATCTGAGTAAACCTTTGTGCATTCAGTCTCTTTGAAATCATTACTTGATGTCAGAAACAATGTACTATTTCCATTCTGTGGCAGGGTTTTCTTGAGGGCCATCTCATAGTCATTGCAATATGAATTTATTTTCATTATACATTCATTTCAGGAGCCCTTTACTCCCTAATTAGGACTGAAGGACCAGTGCCCTACTCAGAGTATAGAGAGTGTTAGAGCCAATGGGAATTTATGGGGTCAGTGTGTTCTGCTGGATTATTACATTTTATAAGATTTGGTAGAATTGGAGCTCAAACCATTTCAAGGGTTCAATTTCAAGGTTAATTTTTTTTGTGGGGGGGCTTCCTCAGGCATTTCAGTAGTGATGTATTTTAGTTCTGCATACTTAGCAATGTAGCAGTAATGATATTTTATATGTATTTCTATTAAAACTAGAGAGATGTTTCCATATTTTCTGATCAGTTTTCCATTTAATCTTTCCAACAGTATCATCTACCCATTTTTTTTTTCATGTGGAAACTGCAGCTGATTGTTTTTGATAACCACTAACACATATTGCCAGTGGTTTCTTTCCACTCGTTATATAAGAAGATTAATCATACTTGATTTTATTTTGAAGTATTAGGCATCAATAATACAGAGCTTGACACTTTAGGGAATTTACTCTAATGGATTATTTATGCCATGTACAATTTTTTTTTTATTTAAGCAATTGCTTCAGAGTGAATGCAGAGAATGTCAACTGTTTGTTCACAGCCATGTGTGTATAGACTGGTGTGTGTGTTTTCTAGGAACAGCATGAATATGGCACATTTTCTTTCTGCTAAACTCCAGAGTTTGAAATATTTAAGAGGCTGCTATACTTCAGACCTTCCAATCTCTTTATGTTAGGCCTGATTTAAAGCATATTGAAGTCAATGCACATTCTTTGTTTGATCTCAGTACGTATAATTCTCAGTGACTTGAAGTTAATAGACCAGATCATCTTCTGTGATACATGAAGATGATATTTATGTGTCTGCATGAACGTGCATCCACACACACGGTTACATAAAATCTTGCATACAGTCAGAGATGGTTGCACTATGGAGTTCTGCATCTTTGAATCTAATTTGTGTGGGAACTACTAGCTTAGTGTAAAAAGGACAACAGTGGAAGTAACTGACAATTCTTTCTTAATTGAATTATTTTCAGCAACTGGAGTTCAATGGTCAATCCATTTAGCGCTGCAGGCAATGCCGCTGTTAGCAACTTGCAGCATCTTTGTTGCTGGGTGTATTAACTTCAGTTGAAGTGAGTCTGATGTAAGAGTTGCCAACTACAGTAGGCTTTGAGTCAGAACTTAAGTACAGTTCTTACTTGCTCTATTGTTCAGCTATTACATTTTACAAGTGTATTTAATAGAATAGAATAATAGAATGGTTTAGGTTGGAAGAAACTTCAAAGATCATCTAAGTTCCAATGGCCCACCATAGGGAGGGACCCCTCCCACTAGAACAGGTCACTCAAGGCCTCATCTAATCTAGTCTTCAACACCTCCAGGGAGGGACCATCCACAATCTCTGTGGGCAACCCATTCCAGTGTTTCACTACCCTCACTGTAGAGAATGTCTTCCTAATATCTAGTTTAAATCTCCCCTCTGCCAGTTTTAAATTTGTGTTCCTTACTGTATCACCTTTGCATTAGTTGTCTGAGGGAAAGGATATTTTCCAGAATAAAAATATTCAAGAAATAGGGTCTGATTTTCTCTTTCTGTAGCTCTGACATTGGGGGGCGTGTGCATCCTTTGAAGTCAGTGCAGTTACATCAGAATAAAACTGGTGTTAATGGAGTGCAGAAATTGATGTTAATGGAGTGGAGAAATCAGAGAACTTCATATGAGACTCAATTAACTCTAATTTTGATCACCTTCCTTGAACTGAAATTAGTAAACAATGAAATAGAGCTGCATTGGAGTAAAAGTAGTATAATGGCATGGAGAATACTTTCCTTATCACTCAAAGTGAGTGCTACAGAACCATTGTAACGTGAATTTCCTTACAGGAAATTATTCTTTAATCAATTGATTTAATTTGAATGGTTTAGAAATTCAGCCAGCATTTCAGTTGCATCTCAAATGCTGTGTTTTATGGAACAGGTTTTTGCCTTGAGAGGATCTTCTCCAAATGTGTCATTGTTGTAACTCAGCTTCCTTCAAATGAAGTGCATGTGGGTGAATTTGGCACTCTGATGTGAGCTAGAACATCTGAATCTTTTAAGTTTTAATAGACCTTCTACACTGTTATATGCAGTAACAATTTTTCCTCTAAAATACAGCTGAGTGGTTACATTAGAGACCAGATAGTGAGAATCAAAATACACAAACAGAAGTGAAGGCAATTTACTTCCCAAGGAATTCAATGCTTTGTATTTAGAGGTTTGCAGTTACATGTTTGTCTGACACAACTGACTTTGTGAAGAAGTTTTTAATTTTCACTACCTCCATTTGCTTATGTAGTGCTATGTGGTTGTACAAGGTCAAAGTCATGCAGTACAAACAGTGAAATCCACTGTCTTTAGGAGGAAAGCCTGCAAGTCACAAGTAGTACATTTTTGTCTTCCATCTCTTCTGTCACTACATATTGGGGAAAAAAAAAAATTACTCTGAAGTAGAGCAAACCAAGACAAGCAGCACCATAGAGTACACTGAACTACTGGTGTATATAGAGTGCTGTGCCTCCAGCTGCCACAAGAAGACATGGCTCACATCAAAACTTCTGTGCACTGCTGGTCTGTACATTCCTTACTGGTACTTTGGTACATAATCAAGTTAGAGAGACCCATCAACTGATTTAAGTAAAGTTTGGCTGGTATGGAGGTGCCTTGAATCCAGAGGCTACGCTATCTTGTAACATCACACCTTCCTGGTAATATTACAGTATTTTGACCAATTTACGGAACTGTTATCTGGAATATTGGAAACTTAGACTTCTTTGGGCTGAGGTTTTTTTTGTTTCATACCTGCCTTTTCAGCAAAGTACATCAGAGAGGTACTAGGATTGTAATCAGTGTCAAACGTCTTTCCTGTTGCCTTGTATTTTCAACATTGAAGTGTTCTCTGTATAACACTTCAAAAGTGACATGAAATTCCTCACATTCACAGAGTTGTGTGAGACATTGTTTGAGCTTCTGAAACTGTGATGGGGAAACACAAGGATGGGGACACACTTTTGTTGAGGGCAGTTGACATTAATGATCCAAAATTTGTTGCCACCCATACTTAATACATTGGTTTGAGCAAGGCCTGTAGAATTCATAGCATGTAAATGTCTCAGAAGATTACTTTGAACAGTTTAACAGATGAAAGCTGTGATCCATGATTGCATACTTATTCAAAAATAAGTGACTACACCTGAAGCACTGCTTCTGGAGAGGAGTGGGGTGATGGCTGCCTGTTTTATTTGATTTCTCTTAGTATCAGCCTCTGAAATAGAAACCAAATGAAACGTTAGGGATTCTGCAAGTATGACTCACGATCTGCAGTGAAGTTTAGAGCTAAGGAAAAGAAAAGACTGAGCCAGTGGCTTAAAAATCAGGCAGAAGTATTTATCATATCCAGATACTTACTGTATCCAGAAGACCTCATCTTTGTTATATGCAACCAGAAACCTGAAGAACTGGGGTTTTTTTTGTTGTTTTTTTTTTCCTGACATAAATCACTTCTCATTGTTGCCTTAGGCATTATCAGTCATGATCAGTGATTTGAGATCTATGGATAAAAAAGATGCAAATGGCTCCCAAGGTCTACTCTAAAATAAACTGCAGTATGCAAAGCAGGGATAGACATGGGACCAAATACAAGGTAAGTGTCAGCAGCACTTACCAGGTAAAAGCTGAGACTGACTTTAATAAGAGTTTCTTGTGACTGGGAGTTTCCCCAGTTACAAAGGGTAGCAAAAAGAATCATAGAAAGGCTGACCATGTGTTTCCATTCTAAGCTTTTGAGTGTTACGGTGATTTTTAAGCTAAGTATTCATACCTTGAAGCAAAGCTGAATTTCATTCTATGTCTATAAATGCTGGAAATTGCTCTCTTACAAGGGAGCACTCCAGCACCTACAGTTAAATACAGTGCATCATTGTTTGTTTGTTTTACTATGAGTTGTGGAGAATAGTTGAGTATCTTTTGTAGGTCGCTAGATTCTACACAATGATTTCACTGAACACATACAGCAAATAAAATCATGCAACTGCTGCATAGTGTATTCTGGGGTCAATGTCTTCCTCTTTCTTTATTTTGTAGCTTATTTCAGATGTGAACGATTATACAGGTGTGGTTTCCACCAAAAGTAAGAAAAATCAGATTTGCAGCACTATAAAGCAAATACAGAACTCAATAATGTGTATTTTCATTATCCTAATGGAAGATTTCAGTATGTTAAATGTGTTCAGATGTCCTTGGCAAAATTGGGGTCAGTCATATGAAATGGAGACAAAATGTGTTTCATCATCTTGTGGTTATTATACTACAAGGATTTCATTGTAAAGTGCAACAAGTAATTGCAGCTAGTTTCTGATGTTATTGACTGCTTTATCTAATGGAAATTCTTTCTTTCTTGATTATTTAGAATGAACCTTTTGCCCTTGTCATGTAAGGAAGTTGTAAGGTTTTTAAGAAAAAAAAATCATTACAAAACCACGTTGACACCACCAAATTCAGACTGTGCACTTTAGATCTTTTGACACAAACAGTTCTCAAAGGTGCTGTGGAAAAAAAAAAAAAAAAAAGTCACAATTAAAGTTGTGTTTGGAAGGCAAATGGAGGAGGTGATTAGCATAAAACTAAGAAACTGTTGGTCATGCCGGGCCTGACTGAATACTGCAGAAGTCAACAGTGAAGCACTCATTAGTGTAACTGGCTTTGGCTCAGATATGCTGTCTCTGAGTCTTCCTAAATTGGAGAGGTTGTTTGTGTTTCTCCAGTGGCTATAGGATTAGTTTGTGAACTGGATTCCTCTGCCTGGAGAGATCTCCATGCTGTGGTCACCCTCTGCTGTGAGTGATGCGCAGGACTTTCAGTGTCCTCCCTGTGAAAGAAATTCACTGCTGCAAGGTTTGTTTTGGAGGAGTTAAGCTAATTTCCCCGTGCAGCTCTGCAGGAGTTTGTTGACCACCAGGTCTTTTAGTTCAGGACTTTGGCTTGAACTCAGTGCTATCATGCAGTAGATCAGGGATGAGGGTTCTCCTTGAGTAATTATCACATCATCCTCCTCTATTGCTTTTTATGTTCCAGGGAACATCCACACTGTCATGGGGTTTTTTTGTTGGTTTTTTTTTTCTTTCCTTCACTCACATATGCAGACACACACACACACATTTTCCATGGTGACAAGTCTTAGGCTTCGAAAAGACATGCAGGTACACTAAGTGTTTTAATTCCTTACAAGGTAGCCACTGAAAAATGGGACATCTTGTAAAACACGAAAGGGAGTGAGGGTCCAGAATTCTACCTAAAATCATAGTTGAGTTAATGTAGGATGTACCTCTGAGAGATTTCAACCCCCCCCAGGTAGTGTCAGAGTGACAAAATTAATTTCCACATGACACTGGAATGTGTTGTGTGCTGCCTTTGATCTGGGCTGTCCCCTGTTTTTCATGATTCAAGATGCACTTTATAGCTACTAATTTGCAGATTTAAGATGCACTGTGAAAATCTTACTTATGAGATGTTTGCCTGGCAGCAAACATACATTGCCGTGTGCTTCAATTCACTGCAGAGCTAATGTTCAAGTATATCAGTTGAAAATTCCTCAGGTTGCCTTTACCAAGCTTTCCTTTTGCAACTAATAAACCATTACTCATTTGCTCTGCATTTCTCAGTTGGATGTATTAAAATTAAAAAAAAAAGGCATATTTTATATTCATCCCAGAAACACCAGAGACCAAATTCCAACACCTATACACTGCATCTCTGCAGATGGGAAATAACTGTTGGCCTAAATGGAGTTATTCTAGATTTACACCTGTGGAGCTTCACATGGAGCAAGGCCCAAAACATATGGCAGTATCAATTTTGTTTAGAGCAAGTTTTTAATGATTTCTACCATTTGATTTACTGTATTGTAGATTTTATGGGTCAGTGTGGATAAAAAAAAAAATAAAGTAAACATCTGGTAATGTACAGCTTTGTTTGTGGGGATTTATAGAGCCGGGAAGAGCTGCAAGCCGGTGTATGGCTGTGGATCCAATAAACAGGCACTGTGGTTGTTTCTTCTTTTGAGGGAAGAGTTGATCAACTGCAAACATCCCCACTGCTGAGTTTGCTCAGCAAGCTGCTCAAGAGACCCCAGCCAATAATTATGCTTTCCAGGCATTTGGTGTTTTATGAACTTGCTTCTGATTTCTCCCCATATGCAAATGTCGGGTTTCAGCCAGGGCAAGGCACTGGGAGCAAAATGCTGATGTGACACTTTGTGCCAGGATTTAGTACGGCCCCCTGAAGCACACAGTCAGGGGAGCTTTAGGGCTATTAAGCTGCTCAGTCACAGTGCCATGATGTTCCTGCTTGCCTCTCTCACACCATTAATTTGCTACCAGTTGTGACTAGTTGTTTCCATGGGGCAGTGAAAATAAACCTATGGAACAGGGTGCCACATATTTTATTTTTCTTTTATTAGGCATTAATTTTTCTTTATTTTACTTTTGCTGCTTTCAAAGGAGACTCCCTTTTTTTTTATTATTATTATTATTTGCAACATGTTCACCAGACAAAATTATTATGTTAAAGCAGAGACATCACATCACTTACATTTCATAGCTCAGTGCAATTTTCATAAAGTGTGAGGCAACATCCAAAAAAACATGACTCAGAATTAGAGTTTCAGAAGATTATTATATAGACATTATTTCCCCCAGGTCACGGGCTTTAGTCAAATTTGGAAGAGAATGAAATTGCCAACAGTGAAAAGCAGACAGAAAGGTATGAGTTCATGAGCAGAGAAATAACATTTTCATTTGTTCCTTCCCCATGGGAAAGATTCAACATTCCGGTAAATGGAGACGGTTATAAGAAATGAATTTTTGTCAGCAGGGATGTGATTTTAAGGCTCACTTATCCATTGGCAATCTAGATTTCTAACCCCAGGAATCTAGGAAATTGCTACAGAATGTAGTCTTTATTATAAACAAGGGTTTTTTTTTTCCCCCTTTCTTTTCTTTTTTTTTTTTTTTTTTCCACCCTGTCTTTTTTAGCAGTTGAGATTTTTAAGGTGCAGGTCTGTGTTTCTCTGAGTGTTTCAAGGGGTCATATTGCCACAGAATTATTCTGTGTGGCTTGCTGTCCCTTTGAACTGTTTTTTCTGTGGTGCAGTGATCCCTCTCACCCAGAAATTCCTCTGATCATTGGAACAAGGATGTTTTTGAGAACTAAAAGCACCCCCAGCAATGTGTCATTTGCAGTAGACTTTCTTCCCAAGGATCCTTGCTTTGTGCTTTGCTCCTGTACCCATTTTTTTTAAAGCTCTTGTATTTTCTCAGGCAAGGAGAAACAAGGAGGAAAGAGTTTTGAGGTGGCTCTTGTTTTTAGTGTGTACAAATAGCCAGGAATTGCAGGCTTTCCATGGCACAATCCCAGGCAGACTAACATGTAATTAAAGAATATTTTTTTCCAAAAGAAATACTCTTTTTTTTTTTTTTCCTTCATCTGACTCTTCTAACCTCACAGTGCATTTAGATTCTGTGAGGATATTCAAATGCTGTTACTATGTCTTCTGCAGGGTAAAAGTAATTTCATATCAACCTGAAGCCTTCGTTCCTGTTGAGGCAGATTTGGTCTCTAGCATTATTTTTTTTTCCCCTAAATAATCAATAGCTTGAAAGTATCTAAACCCTCCTTTCCCTGCTGTGTGTTTATCTGTTTTAATTCTTTTCTTATGACCAGACCTATTTGCTTCACTGCTATTATCATCAAGAAATGTTATTGCCATTGCCTGCCAACATCTTGCCACAAATTGCATTAGTTCTGTTAGCTTCATTATTATTGTGTCTAAACTGTCATGTAATGATTATAGAACATCATTATAGAGGCTGATTAATAAATAAGAATTGATTACTCTGACTTTGTCCATTGTATTAGGCCCAGGAGATTTATACTGTTGATGGCATTTTCTGAAAAAAATTCAAATGCTTAAGGAAGACAGAAAGAGTGGAATAGAATTTCATCTTACAAATGCACAATCAAATTGCATTCCTTTTTCTCTAGTAGTGTATAAGGGCAATCAGAGCAGTAGCATTAAGAACCTGTGAGTGGATCACTCAGGATTTTGGTATGGAACTATTTTCCATTTGCTTTCCTTTCTCTCTGTTTGTGGAGAGTTTCAGTGGTGCTGGCTGGCATCAGTGAAAGGGACAGAGCTTTTCCTTTGTGTAGGCAAACAACTTTTGCTAGTGTTTCTTTGGAGATAGTATTTAAACATGTGGTAAGCAATGAAACAATCTAAAATACAAAGTGTTGCCACTGTACTAGGGTGCCTGCATTTCATAGAAAGGTTTGGATTGGAAGGCACATTAAAGATATCCAATTCCAGTCCTCCTTGCCATGAGCAGGGGACAGCTCCTGCTAAACTCAGGCTACTCAAGGCCTTAGGTAACCTGGCTTGGAACGCTTCCAGACTTGGAGCCTCTGCAACTTCTCTAGGCAATCTGTTCCAATGTCTCACCACCCTCAAGGGCAATATTTTCTTCCTAATGTCTAATCTAAATCCATCTTCTTCCAGTTTGAAGCTATTTCCTGGATTCAAATGCTTCAGACATACCCAGTTGAGAGCTGTCATGAGATAGCCCTGTTGCCAGTGTGTAGCAGAAAGTGGTCTTGTCTCTTAGTGCTTAGTTCATCTGCAGATGAGAAACACAAATATGTTGAAAAGATTGAATCTTATGTTCTGAGATAATTCTCATTGGTACTAGAGCTGGAAATAGTTTTTCCTTGCTTCCCCTGAATGATGCAGTTCCATTGCCTGAACCAAAACTGCAGTTACTGCTCTGAGCAGTTTTGAGTGTGGAAGAAGATTGGAGCAGGAGGGGTAAAATATGAACCTCCTTCATGCTTTCTGAGGCATCACTGATCTCTAAGTGCAAAATGTAGCAAAAAATATAGTTCAGCAGACTGCATTAAAGTTATTTGTCCTCTTCTGTCTTTGCAAGAAAAGCCTAATTTTCTTCATGTTCAGGTTTTAATTCTGGCTTACATCTGTCCCAGGAGTGGCTAACTTTCACTGTAGCCAAGACATTTTACAGTAGCAAAATTAATCCTTTCTAGGCTGTGAATTAGCTTTTTTTTCACCATCACTGTGGCCTTAATCACTGCCAAAGAGTCTGTCAGTGCATGAATAATACAGCCAAACCCTCTGAGAAACTGCAGGAAGCCTCCCATGGCCAGTGCAAGGAGAGAGTTGGCAGGTGTTTGAAATGCCTACATGTGTTTTCAGAGGACTGGGGTTGGGCTGGCAGACAGGGGAAGCACAGGTCTCAAGGTTGTCCCAGTCAGTCAGAGACCTCCCAGTGTTGCATCCCCCCTGGCCTGAGGACGAGTTGCTCTAGGTGACAAGCCTTCAGAGGCTGTGTGCAGATGCACCTGTGGCTGACAGCAAGAGCGTGCCCTCAGGTCAGGCCAGATGCTACTGCAGACTGAATGCTGCAGTGGTGGGTGAATGGGAGATGTCTTTGCTTCTTTAAACTCTGGTCTGAGAAACAGCATTAAATGGAGCTTTACAAGTTTTGAGGCTTGGTTGTTATTTTTCTATAAGAAGGCAACCTCATTTGCCAGTGGACTGCTCTGAAAGCATCGCTTGTGTTCCTCAAGTATTTATTGTAATTCCTGGAGCTGTCAATCAAGGCTCAGGTCTCAGTGTGCAGACACAGGCTCACATTGCTTACAGTCTGTGAGAAATATAATGTTCTGCACCTAGTGAAGGGAAGCATTTAATGAAATCTCTTTCAGACATGGGAAACTAAGGTTTTACTGCTTGTTGATAAAGTCGTTCTTTTCTTACTAAGTGTACTGTTGGGAATGGAACAGAAAGCTCTTGTGTCTGATTGTTTCTTTCACTGGAGCTGATGCTTTGAATACATGTTTGGCTCTGGAATAAATCTTTTATGTTATAGGCTGGTTGTTCCTGTGCAAAGAAGCAGCAAAAGACTCATGTTACCAAGCAATTTTGAGTCATCAGTTCAGGGGAATTGGAAATTGTGGTGAAAATATCCTGATAAATAACTCAGGTTGCTACAACCCCATCCTGACCCTGAGCAATGGTTGGACCAGTGATGTTTTAATGCAGGGCATTGCCCTCATGTATTTTATTTTGCTGTGGTGCTCTGCTGATTTGGCACATCCCCTTGAAGTGGATTAAGCCCACAGAGGAACTGGAGGGCCCCTTGGTTCCAGATCCAGCGTGACTAGTCGTATTTAGAGGTTAGAAGCAGCCAATGCTTTTTCTGCTGTTCTGAGCATGCATGACTGGGTGGCAGTTTTAAAGCCACCAGGATCCACCTGTGAAAATGCTCTTGGAGATCAGTCTGAACAGAGCAGGAAAGAATGGGAGATTTGTAGGTTATTAGTAATAGAAGCCCTGAGAAGAAAAACAATAATCCTTTTGTAGCTGATGCAAGGCTTCACCAGCAAGAGCACACCAGTTAGTTCCTTCAGGAGCTGCCAGCTTGATTATTTTTTTTTTTTTTCCTGGCCTATGCATGAGAAGCAGCAAAAACATTCCCTATTTACCATTCCAATTTTAATCTGTTTTCTCTGCACTTAGAGCCAGACCTCAGTTTGGTTTTGTGAAGGAGGTAATTTTGAAGTTTGGGGGCTTTGTATTTTGCAACTATCTTAAAAGTTTGGTTGATGCTAGTACCATTTCTTACTGCAGTCATGATGTTAGAGGGTTTCCTCCATCTTTAGGTCATCCAGTGCATTTCATCTCCCCTGCCTTTCATGCAGGTATGAAAAAAGTAAACATCACCTTTTAGCCTTCAGTTAGTAGGAAAGGAATTGTGGCACTTACTGTAGTTAGTCATCGTGAAATCTTGTCAGTTGCTCTCCTAGTTGCTTCTCAAAGGAAATTGGAAGTTGCTGGGTTTTCTAGGGTAAAAAAAAAAAATACGAGAGTGGAAAGGAGGTTAATATACTGCAAATATTTATAATTTATTTATCTTAAAGAGTTGCAAGGGGAAAAGATGAGGCCTGTGTCTCTGGGCTCTTATTGTTTCAGATCATGTTCCACCTACTTCTTAATGTCCTATTCTGAGCAAGGCACATCCCACTCACCTTTGGCAAAATGTATTTAACGGGAAGCTTTTGTTGACAGACTGCACA
>VWZI01000276.1:811141-878922 GCA_013396835.1 Psilopogon haemacephalus | reverse complement strand
TTTTTTTAATAAATGTTGTTCTTATGGTATTGTTGAAAATGCCAAACTGGTCGCCTTGGAGTCTGAAGTCCTTCCTGTGTCCTCAGAGCAGCTCCAGTGTGGCAGTGGAGAGCTCTCTGTTTTGCTGTCCTGAGTTTCTTTGAGCATATAGGAGCAGACTGAAAGGGACTGTTTATGCCATGATACGTTCCCATTGTGCTCTCTGGCTGTTGAGGCAAGAAGCTTTCAGAGGTATTTTTGAAAACAAGAATTTCTTGAAGATTTTGATATTGCTTTCTGGTGTGTGGGATTTTCTGCAGATTATCAGTGTAAGGAAGCTGTTTCTTTGTGAAGTAAGATCACGAGGGCACAGCACCATTTCAGAAACCCACCTGTAATCTTTCCTCTCTTACACAGCAAAAAGCCTGACAGCCTTTCAGAGCTAGTTAGTGTTTTGGGATATGTCTTTTTTCTGAGTCTTGAATACCTCCAATTATTTATCTGATGATAGGGTTTATTTCTGATAGTCAGCTTTTTTTTTTTTATAGTATCTCTGTAAAGAAGCCTAAGATCTGGATCACCTATTGCTGCTAGCCAACTCTTAATGACTTTTGTAACTCAGGAATCAAAGACAGAGGTGGGTGACACGTAACAGGAGAACATGCTCTGTATGCGTTTCCTGCTCCAAAAGAAATAAGAGAAATTAGGCCAGTGGCTTGGTAAATTATATGAAAAATAGACCTTGCTTGCTAATGGAGTGTGAAGAAACTGATGTACTGAAGATGATCTATAGTATTTCGTATTTCTCTGAGGAGAAAAAATGATAAACTTGATGGTGTGTGATTTATTCATGTTTCTGAACATAAAGAAGAATCCTAAAGTCAACTGTCTGTTTCGCACTCTGAGACTGCTAGCAGGATTTACACTGGGATTTAGTGGTTGGGGTTTGTTATGAGTACTGCAGGAGAGAGAAGCATTGATTAATGATGGAGTTGGAAATGTCTGCAGATGGGATGGTTATGCAGAATTGCAGCCTTTTCCACATATCTGTTTTACTGCTTCACAAAACATGGTGACAAATATATTAAATATGTTGGGGTTTGTTTTGGTGGTCTGTTGTGTTTTGTGGTTTGTTTTGTTTCTCTTATTGTACTCCTTTCCTTTGCTATCATTCTCTGCACACTCAGAATTTTGCCCTTCACTGCTACAGAAGCACTCCAGTCCTGATACTCTACTAGTTAGAGTTATGCGGTATCTCTCTGCTGAACTACTTTTTGAGCAGGTTCATCAAAACCTTATGTAATTTAGAAATTCAGTTGACAGTTTCTTAGAGCCAGAAGGGTTGCTTTTCTTTGAGCTGCTCCTGAAAGAGTGGGTCTTCATCTGACTCCTAAGAGAGATCTCCATGGTTCAGAAGAGAAGAACAACGTCTTCTGCTTTTTGGCCTCTGGGCCAGCTGCTCTGGTACATTTTCTTACAGATGAAGTACACAAAAGACAAGACCCTTGAAATCTGACATATCTTCAATGGAAGAAAGAAGGGGGAAAAAAACCAACTCAAACCACAGAGAGTAACATAGGAGGTAGACAATACAAGAGGGCCTGTGCTTGTTCAGGGATGAATTTAGGTATCACTCATAAGGGCAAAAACATTCACACTGAGGATTTTTGATTCTTCAAGTACTTTGTGCTGTGCTTGTACCCACAAATTCTGGCTTTTAAATTATATATTAAATTACAATCCCTATCTGGACAAGGATGAAGCTGTAGAAGGAACTATATTATTGGGTAAATCATTCATATATGAAACAAGGTTATAGAAGAAAAAAGACTAAACCCAAACTGTAGACTGCAGTAATACATGTGTTGCAGTAAACTATCTCCTAAGACGTGAGGAAGGAGAATAGATTTTGAGTAGACTTCCCTCAGTTCATGAAGAGGTAGAGTGGCGTGTCTCAAAGGTACGCGAGAGACACGATGACAGGCAGACATTCAGAATGGTATTCATTGGGTGCTGATGTAATGGCAAGACAGAGTTAGGTGAACAGTTTGAGTGGGACATATTACTGCTATATATATAAGAAGTTATAAGAAGTGGGAGAAAACTAAACCAAGTGGTAACACTGTATGTGTGTTTTCCAGTGCCTGAAGCACTATTCTGAGTGTGTTTGAAAAAGGCAAGTTCACAGATGTTAGGGGCCAGAGGGCAAGCAATGGGCTCCAAAACCTTTCACCTTTTGGGTCACTCATTCCAAATTACCCTGCTTCATCTAAAAGTCATTGCCATCTGTTGGGTGGCTGCAGGCCAACATGGAATGAATGAATGGCATCAATCCAAGCACAGACAGCAGCAAAGGTATTATCACACATTAGGACCTCTTCTGATGGTCTTGAGGTTAATGGGGGTAAATGACCTGCTATGCCCTAAAGAAGGCTCAGTGTCTGAGCAGCAAAGGTGTGGGAGGCAGTTGTGTCACTGCTGCATTCTACTCGGTTTGTATGTCAATGGAGCACTTGGGTGTCTGAGGCACGTCCACTTCCCCAGCATTATGGTATGATACTTTTTAATATGGATGTATGCATGTTCAAAAACAGTAATTTAAAATTATGAGATTCCAGGAGAAAACAATGCTCAAGGCACACAGGGTCAAGTCTAAGTGCACCTATGCTTTTTGCATGCAGTGTGCTTGCAGGTGTGTCAGTTATGCAGGTAGATCTCCTCAATCTTCACATTTTTCCAGTCAGTTTCTGCAGCAGGACACTCACTAGAGGGGCCTTGTTTATAAGGACTCCTAACTGACAGATGGAAGACATGCATCACGAGTTCATTTGTTTATTCTTATCTAGTATCCTCGGAACAAACTGATGAACAGTTTGATTTGACAAGGTCGTAGTGAGGCTTTGTGAGGATTAACCTATATGTGGCATTTACTGAGAGATCAGACGGGTCATGAAGATTGGCATTAGGGAGTCTAAGAAGATCCTTTTCCCCTCCCCTCTCCCCTGAAAGCCTCAATCCAATTACTGTCTTATTTTTTACTCAATAAAAGCGAAATGAGCATGTACCATCCTCCACATAAGGAACTGTGAGTTAGAGCAAATATCAGGGTAGGGCTCTCTGATGATCTGCCTTTCTGCACTGCTTACCTGATGTTATTAGATTATTCACACTGTTGCTGCAGTCATGGTTGTTAACGGTCTTTTCAATTTCTACCACAATGCCTCCTCTTGGGAAGGGAGAAAAAGTTATCTCTGTGTGTTGAATGAAGCATTGACATAATGGATATTGTTATTTACACTTGTGTGTTCAGAGATAACAGTGGAGTTTGAGGGAATACCTTTGGAAGTTGTTATAAAAACCCACTGGCTAATTTTATAAACCACATCTTTCCTTCAGGGCAAATCAGCATCTTTTTGTACATAGGATGCATAGCTAAACCTCTCAGTGATGCCTGCTTTATTCATTGCCTTTGCTAACACACCTCTGATGCTTGCTTTATTTGCTTGTTCCCAAATATTCAATATCCAGACTATAAAGCAGTGCTGAATAGCCATCTATTTGTCGTCACCAGCTCTTTTTCTGTCAGAACATTTCCTATTTACTGTTTCTTCTTCCTACTTGCAAGATCACTGAAATGCCTTTTGCTGAATTATGTTTAGTACGGCCTATTTGTATTTCTGTAGCACTACAAGCTCTGACTGCTTTATTGTGGAAGGTGCTGTATATCTCTTCAGCCAGAGCAAGATGTTCCTCTGCAATCTCCCAGGCACAGCCAGGAAAAGGGAGTGTTGCTTTTGTGTTGCACAGGGGCACCATTGGGGCGTAGATCCATAACAAGACTTAACCCAGTGTGCATAGTAAGCAGAATCATAGAATCATCATGGCTGGAAGGGACCTCAAGGATCATCTAATTCCAGCCCTCCTGCCATGGCAGGAAAACAGGGCATGGAAAACAGATTTTTACTTCCATTGTAATAAATAAATAAATAAACCACAAGGGAAAAACCCAAACCTTCTTAATTTTTTAATTAAGAAAGCCTGAGTAGAAAACCTCTCCCTGTGCAGAAGCTGTGAAGAGGTCTTCTGGAAGTGCATTTCTTCCTGGCTTGTGATGCTGTCACAACATGGCCAGGAATCTACTCCCAAAGAGCTGTCTGTTGTGGTAGTCTATCACTGGTGGGGGTGTGGACGTAGAAGGGCATGGTACTTCCTGAGGGTTTCATCTAGACTTGTGAAAGCCTTTTGAATAGTAGTATGATTAGGAAGAAGAGGTGTAGTAGCTTCAGGAGAATAGATGGATGGATATACAGAGGTATGCTTAAACTTTGAGAACCAAACTCTGGGATTCATAAGCACTGCAGATTGTGTTGTCACTGATGGGAGTGTTAATAGTTAATTTATTCTTTAATCAAAATATTATTTAAAAGAATCATGAAGACTAGGAAGCCACACATTAGGGCACTGAATACGAAATGACTACACTAACTAGGCCATGTCACTTCATCTAGTAATTGCCTTATTGATACTGTTGACTGAAGAAGCCAGTTCCAAACTGCAGATCTGCTTTACAATGCTCCTGATTATGAGTTTCTACTCCAGAGTAGTGACTCCTGCTGGGGAAAAGCCCTGGTGAAGGACAGGAGTAGGATCCTCTTGGTCAGTTCTAGTCCTCCTGGGTGTTCCTGACCAGTGTTAGCTGCCCTAATTTACCTTTTTCATCTCCCCCTTGCCATGTATCAGAAGGTAAGAGATAGATAGCAGCAGCCATCTCTACCTGGGAAGGAGAGTGTGACATCATGGTGTGTCCTACTGGAAGTTGCAAGGTTATGCAGAAGAAACTAATCTTGGTTATGTTACTTTGCCTTTTTCTGCTTTCTCAGAATGAAATCTGACAGGGTTTAGCATGTTTCCAAACCGAGAGCTGCCACATGGTTAGATTTCAGTGCTCACTGGCCCAGCTCATGATTTGGTGTGTGTTGGAGTTGCGTATTCCAATTAACTTTTTTATGATCCTACACGAGGGGGAGATAAATTAATCTGAACCAAATGTGCAGTTAGCACCATGATACCTGCTGCTTTTCTCAGGGAATCTCGATCACAATACTTCTGGCTTCATAGAAAGGAAAGAGTAATTTCAATTCAAGCCTATGTTGAAGAAACAGCATATTGGCTAGATTCCAACCTAAAAGAGATGCCAAGCAGATACATGATCCCCAAAAAGTCCTGTAATGTTTCTGAAGTGTGTTCAGAACCATATTAAAACCATAGAACAGGCTGTTTGAACAAATCTGGTCTTTCCCCAAGAGCTTTCTTCACCTCAGTTTTCATCAGTCAGGCTGTAGAGCTTGCTCAGATCCGGCCTGGGTGCATATTGCTCCTTTGTTTAAGACCACATCAGGCAGATGCATAGTCTCAAGAAAGAATTTGACAGTCTGGCATGGGCTGGGGTGTGAACTGGAGCATCCCCAGCACAAGTGGTGGATGAATTCTCTGTGACAGGTGTGTGCTGAAGATACTGACTACCTTTTGTGTTTTGTTGGTCACTTCTGAATATAAGTTGGTGGAAAAGATTATGCAGCAAAGAGCTCCAGAGAGGATTAGGGGACGAGATCAGCTCTCTTACAGAGAAAGACTGAGGGACTTTAGCCTGGAAAAGACTGAGGAGAAATCTTCTAAATGCTGATCAATACTTAAAGGGTGGGTGTCAGGAGGATGGCGCCACTCTTTCTTCAGTGATGCCCAGTGGCAGGACAAAACGTGACAGACACAAACTTGAAGCTAAGAAGTTCCATCTAAATATGAGGAGGAACTTCTTTGCTTTGAGGGTGGTGGAGCACTAGAACAAGTTTCCCAGAGAGATGGTGAAGTCTTCTGTCTCTGGAATAATTCAAAGCCTGCCTGGACATTGTACTGTGCAAGCTGCTCTGGGTGATGCTGCTCTGTCAAGTGGATTGAACTAAATGATCTCCAGAGGTCCCTTCCAACCCTATCATTCTGTGATTCTGTGTAACGGCTACTGAAAAGTTTGCTTTCTGCCTTGTAAAAATCACAAGGGAAAATATGTCGTTCTTTCCTACCTTGCATCTAGTTCTGTTTCTCACTCATCTGCCCTTTCTTCTTTTTCCTTTTCTTCATAATCAAAGATACAGCAGTATCTGGTGATTTGTCTTAAATCAAATTAGCAGACCTGCTAGGTCACACCCCATAATTTTCATTGAGTGAGGATGCAGGTTAGAAAGAGTCACACGAGATGAAATAGGAAGCCAATTACCTTCTCCTTTCTTAAGGATGCTGTGAAAACCAATATTTAAGTGCTTGTTTATTCTCAGTCCCTACCCTCCACCCTGTGACAGCTGTTCTTAACTCTTCTAAAAAAGTCATAACCATCCTCTTTATGATCTGTTCCTTTTTATCACATCTATGTTGCAGGGAAAGTTGTCTAGTTGTTTTAGTGATGCCTGGCTTCTCTTCCTGGCTCTGCTATTGTCTTTGGCCCTGATTCAGCAAAGCACTTAAGCACATGATTATCTTTACTTTTATGGGATGGTACATGTGTTTACAGCTAAGCATGTGCTTAAGTGCTTTGCTGAATCAGAGATTTTGTCTGTAACCTTGGATTTATATCTCAACCTACTCACAAGTAAAATGAGCTTAATAGTTACCTCCAATGATACTATGAAATGCAAGTAAAGTACAGGCTTGAGTTTATTTCACAAACTCCAAAACCCAAGTGTGCAATACATTATATATTGCATTGTTCCATCATAAACAAGTCCATAGTAGGTCTCTCTAGGAGACATCTACTTGCTGACATCATTGTGTCATCAGCAATCCACTACATTTGTTATTCCCTATGGGTCATTCCTGACTTCACCATTTATTTGTCAAAGTATCCCTCCCTCACCTTTGGCTGTGACTTTAGCCACATAGATGTGTACCACTCTGGACTTGAAATTGCAGCTCTTTTGAAATAAATTAGGCTTGTGCATCTAAATCCTATTGGCAGCTTTGAAAATGTAACCTTCTGGATTTATAATAATCTGCTGGGATTCAATTGTAGTGCTTTGACTTACATGACAGGAGAAGTGACTTCTAAATCCTTGCCAAAAAAACCCCATAAAATATCAGTTTTCTTCTCTGACTTCCAACATGTTTAGGAGATGCCTGAGCAGAGAGAAACTCTGTACCATCTGACAGTCTTATCAAGTAGTATTTACTGTATAGGGAAGGGGTTTTCTGGAGGGAATGTGTTTTTACGCCATAAATAACAGTTCTGAGAGTTCATTCAAACAATGGTTGTATCTTTGAAGAGAAACAGGTGTTGGATGGACATTTTTTAATGTTCTGTATGTTTCAGGGAAAAAAAATTAGTTTTAAATACTGAAAACATGCAGATTGCAAGAGCTTCTAGATTAAAAGGTAACATTTTGGGGAAGTTTGGCACTGACCCAGGCAGAGGGAGTGTTGTTACACCCGAGTACCCAGGCTCAGAACTTCAGTCCACCTTGGGGACTGAAACCCTCACTTCAATAAAGTTAAATTATTGTACAATAAATAGAGATAGAAACTGAGCATGCCTAATGCCAAACTGTGATACTAACTCTCCTTTGTCTATCAAGAGAACTAAGATTAATTGAACAATGCTCCAAAAATAAACTCCTTGGATCCATTGTTTGTATTTCAGTAAACAAAGGAACTGGGAGAGGGAATTGAGATGTTCTGTGTCAGTATCAGGCAGGTTTGAATCCTCAGTTCATCCTCAACATGAATTTCTCATGTTTCCTAAACATCAGAACACAGGCTCTGAGTGTACCATTTCCTACATGATTATCCCATCATTTTATCAAAAGACAGAGCAGCACACTGGTTTGCTGGTTACTCTGCATGGGGTTTAAATGATGAATCTTGAAAGTATCAAGCTGGGAAAGAACCAAGCATATTCAGTGTGCTGGGGTACTGAAAACAACTCCAGGGTCACAAGAAAAAAGGCTGCATATGTCATATACACATGCAATATATACACATCTTGTGTAATTAGTGCCATAACAAACAGACTTTTTTTCTCCTCTATCATACTGAGACTTCTAAAAGCTAGGTCTATTTATTCTTTTTGATTCGGCTTCTGAGGAAAATCCAGGCTACCAGAATAGCACCAAAGTGTCAGGAGTTTTTGATCCTCTCTCCAGTAATTAACAAGAAATTCAATTATACAGAGGTAGAGGTCAGCACAAATCCTGTTCTGAGTGACATTTTTCAGGTGATGATTCAACTGGATTGTCTGATGGCTTTTGGTTTTTACAGATTTGGTAACCTGTAGCTAACTACTTGGTCCTGGCTGAATTTTACTTGGATGTCCCAGTGCTTCCAATTCAGTATGCTAGTCTTCAGCTGCTGCCATGATTTGGTGCCCCTCTGTCAAGCACTTGGGAGTCCTGCTCCTTGTCCTGCTGCAGGTGTAGAAAATTCCTGAGCAACCTGCAGATGATTTTTGATCATTTGTGAAATGCCAGTGGAGAGAAGGTGGGGTTATATTCAGGTTAGGGCTTGGTTGTCAAATAGCTTTCAAGAAGTTACTTCAGATCAATGTGAGGTGTGAATCTCAAGTGGACTGGCAAAATCCCATTACATTCTTTGGTGAAGTCTTACTCAAATGTAGAATCAGTGTCCATTCAGTTGTGTTGATGTCCTAAATCACTTTCAAATTAATCAGATATTCTCTTATGGTGGGATTGTTTAAGAAACAATCCATTCCCAGCTGTCAGTTGACAGCTACAAAGCCATTCAAAGTAATTTCTGGTCCAAGTGTAGAGAGTTTCTGCCCCCTCTTGACACCTTTATCTTCCCCACACCGCTACATCCAGTGATGCTGCAGTTGAGGAACTTGCAGAAACAGAGGACAGTGACTTCCTAATTTCTCTATGGCTTTTATTTTCCGACAGGCCTCAGAGGAATGGTTTTGCCTCTCCCATGCTCTCTTGTCCCTGTTCACCCTTTTTGTCTATTGCAAGATTTGACCACAGAAAGTTGTCTTGCCCCTTTCCCTGTGAAGTGAAACAAGTCACCTGCTGAAGGTGATTAATGCTAACCTGGTTTATTTCCCACTGGAACAGGCCAGTTGAAGCAGTTGCATCAAATTGGTTACTGTGCTTTAGCTGCAGGAGTGAGTAACTCCTTACACTGCCTGAATTACACCCCAAGAATGTTTCCTAACCAAAGGGAGGTTTCTGTTCTTAGTAATGGTGCCTGCACAGAGGTTCACTGGCACTGCTCAATTAGCACACTTTACAAGCTGATTCAGATTAACTTCCATGTTGGTAAGTGTGAAAAGCAAGACCTTAATGACATTGGGCTGTGCAATTCAGGGGCTATTTTCTTAAAGGCAGTTCTTAGGTAATTGATATGGTTGCACTTTCACTCATCAGTAAGCATTCAGCTAGGGGGATCAAGCTAGAATACATTTCTTTGTGCTTTCTAAAGTAGAAAAGAATTTTACACCTTTTTGACTGTCGTTCAGCTGTGTGTTATAGCTTTCTGGTGATGCCAGCTAGAACTAATTTTAATCTTGCCAAGCCTGCCAGAAGATTGGTATTTTGACATAGGAGTTCCAAGGAGCCTAAAGGAATTAGGTTCCTTTTAAAGAGCTGTTTTCCTCTTCTGTGCACCTGTCTGCTTGGAGGATATTTTTATTTTAAATGCCTCAATTTGTTTATCAAATGGTTAGCATTGTCCAATTAAGCATAGCTCAGAACAATCTGTGTAAAACTATCTCAGTCTGTAACACATTTCATAACTTTAGTTGAGAGAGATATTAAAGAGGAGCCAAAGTCAAGAAATTGCAGTGTTAAGACCAATCACAGCCAAGCAGCTAGGACATAAATGTCAGTGAGTCCTGATCAGTCATGAAGTGGAGGGTGACAGATTTAGTGCAGGAGCTTAACAGAAACATAAAACAAAACTGCCATTAAACTTACTTCAGTGGTCTTTCACTATTTACCTTCATGTTTATTATTTCCTATGACTTTCTCCTGCCATTCCTTAGAGAATATTATTAAATATAATGAATTCAGTTAGTTACGGGCCCCATATCCAGGCTTAGCCTTAGAAGCTCCAGTTTCCCTTTGATCTTCGACATACCAAAATGTGTGATTATGCTATAAAAAGATAATAGAGAGAACATCAAAGCAAAGCTGAAAAATGCCAATGTGGCTTAGTAACATAACAGCTTAAGAATAGCAGCATAACATGAAGACAACCCTAGTTATGTCTTAATGCATTTTAATATGTGCTCTGCAAAAGCACTGTAACACTGGTGTCTGCAAAACAGGGAAGCTCTCCCTTCTCCAGGAAATCTTTTCAAATAGAGGATGTATTTGCAAGTTACATATTACAGCCACGATAAGTTGGGTGGAGGAAAGGAGGTTCATGTGGGTGATCCCTCTAGAGACTTCCCCCCGCTTCATCCCTGAGCTCCTGTCATTTTACTTACCAGAGTTAGTCAGGGGTTTAACCTTTGAAGGCAACAATAACTGTCTCCCATGAGAACATCAAAGCCAGTTTTGGCCAAAAAGGTGATTTAGGTGTACTTACTGTACCTCAAGCTAAATGTCAAATGTGATTAAATATTACTGTCTTGTCTTGCCTTAAGTCACAAAGTACAGGAACTTAAGAGTGACTGTGAGCTCTTAAAAGTCTCTCTTTTGGTTGTCTTTCAGCCTGTAGGAAATGCTGTCACACTTGAGCAGCAGAGCTTTCCTTCCCCAGGCAAATGGGCCTGAGGAGAGCATATAGGGGAGATGAGGTGCAGGCACAAGGGCTTTTTTTGGTAGGTCCTCTAAAAAAGAAGCTCCTTGCAAAAAAAAAAAAAAAAAAAAAAAAAAAAAATCCAAACCATCATGTGCTGAATTCAGCAATTGTACAGCCCACTCTTTGCTTATAATGCCATCCGTCTTTCATCCAAGGGTTTTACCTGCTTTTTATGAGTTGTTCAGAGAAACCCAGTGATGGTTGTCCTTCAGCCCCTTTTCTGCTGTTGCCAGCAGTGAGATGGACCTGATTTCTGCCCCACTTTTCCTCACTAGTAATTCTTCAGGATCTGAAGGCCCCACTGTACTCAGTACTGTCTGGGGGAGAGAATTGCCACAGCTGGACACTTTGCAAGCTAAATGAAATGTGATATTCCATTTCTTTTATTACAGGATGCTAGGGTGTCTGAAGTACTGAGTACTGGTCCTACCTGTTACCTTGGGCTCAGCACAGTCCTTCTCAGATGAATTTTATCTTTCACTTGCAAATAAAACATAAGAAATACGTGTTTGCTAGGTGAAGTAGTGAATGAATGGTTTGCTTGTCTTCTGTGTTCCAGTTTTAAGTTCTTACATTTCCAGAACCTTGCTTGCTCAGATCTTGAATGGTTGCAGACAGCTCTCACAAGATATGGTCCTGGTGTTTTGGAGTACTTTGCCAGGGTTTTATACAGGAAATATAAATTTCTCTTTCAGAACAGATAATCAAGCTAGAAATTTTAGTAGATAATCAGACTGTCAATGACCCAGGATGGGTTTTCTGTTTGTCATAAAGAACTGTGGTTTTTACTTCTGTGTACTTATTTGTAGTTTTTAAAAATCCAGATGTAATGTAATGGAGAAAAAGTACCTTAAGCCATCACTGTAGTTAAATCATGACCATAAAAATATTCCTCATTTTTCATGTTGAAACTCATCTTCCACCACTGCAATGTATCAGAGCATAGAGGCAGTTGTTAGGCAGCGACAGATGATTAGTGAGATCCTCAAAGTCACTGGAGTTTCTGTCCTTGCTTCTGGTGGGAGCAGGGCACTGCCTTGATGCGTTCTAGCACAGTGACCCTGAAAACTGCAGGGCAGAGGAGCATCAGGCTTTGACATTTTGTCTCCCCTCAGACCTCCAGTCTTCAGACAAATTCATACTTGGGAGCTGATTTTGCAAAATCAAGCTCTTCATAGCGTGGCTGTCTGTGCCTTTTTAGCCTTCTGTGTCCATACATCCCTGTCACCTCCTCTGAGGCAACCTTGAAATGCTGTTAGTTGTTGTTTTAAAATACAATCAATGCAGTTCTAGTCTGCTGCTTTAACGAATTGTACAACCATAAAAATAATTCAGGTTGAAGGGACCTCAGGCAGTCTCCTTCTCAAGCAGGGCTGGCTAACTAGCTTTCTCAGGGCTTTCTGCTCTCAGGGCTTAAAAAGTCCTTGCTTCCCTCTGTCTCCTGCCTGCCTCACTGTTCATACAGGCCAGGCTGCAGTTGTCTTCTCTGTGAGAGGCACACAGCTGGCCATTGCTTGGTCATCTTGTGTGCCCTGAGGTCTTTGCTGTAGAGCTGTCCCCAGCCTTTAGCAAAGGTTTATTCCCTCCCTGTGAAGGCATGCAGACATCTTGTCCTCCCCCTAATCATTTTATATTCCAGATAATTTCAAAGTAATTTGTTTAGGTGGAGAGAAGAAGCTTTCCGTGGATGTCTGGGTAAAAGACCTTCTGCTGCATCTTGCCTCACAAGAAGGTACTTCTGCCTTCCAGTAACAAATGGAAAAAAACAGCTCAAATTCCTCACTGCCTGAGCTTGTTAGTGAGCAGTCCCTAACAGATGTGTAGGACCTTTTAAATATGGTAGTTACAGTTACCTTCACCTTCCCCTCGAAATCCTCATCTGTTCTGAAACTCAATACTTGCAAACATTGCTTACTGTAGTATTTTGATTCATGCATTTCTTCCAAGATGATGCTTTGAGAACAATCACTGCATAAGTGGACTTTGGCTGAAAACTGTCTCCAAGGGTAAGAGATGGTAAAGAAAAACAAAAGCAATGGGGTTTAGAAGAAAAGGGAGACAACAGATCATGTTGTCATGAGCAACAGTTCTGTGACTCTATGATCTTTTCTGAAGTTGCAGTTTTCTTTCTGTTGCTGGAGAGCCAACCTGTTGCACATGAATACCAACAATAACTTGTGTTTGAAAGAGAAGTAAAAATACACCAGATTATATTAAAATCACCAACATCTTGAGAG
Source organism: Psilopogon haemacephalus (assembly GCA_013396835.1). NCBI lineage: Eukaryota > Metazoa > Chordata > Aves > Piciformes > Megalaimidae > Psilopogon > Psilopogon haemacephalus. The sequence goes on along the minus strand of VWZI01000276.1, from coordinate 865,903 downwards.
TGCTTTTTTATTAAGCCTTATACCAGGAGGGGTCTAATAGCTTTCAGGCCAGCATGCACCAGCTACAAGACTAGGTTTTCTCTTTATCTTGTTTTTAAGAATTGAGAAACGTGAAACTGGGAGGGGACCTCAGAGATGCAATAGATGAGGCTGTTGTGGCTTTAAGACCTGCAGTCAGTAGGTGGTAGTGAAGATACGGCAATGGGAGATGGGCAGACAGTCTCCTAATGCCTCGTTAGCCACTTTGATTTTATGTGGAGGATGGGCGAGGGGAGTGGGAAGAGCTGTGGTCTATTTGGGGAAAAAAATATCACAGCCTATTAGTTAGAAGCAATGAAATGGAGACAACTTCAGGGACTCCATTAAGTGCAGTGTGTTTAGGCAGACGGAGTCCCCAGGTGAGGAGTGCTATTCTAGAGGATTGTGTACTGCAAAATAATTGGACTTGGGAAATCAACTGGGCTTCAGTGGCCTCGTGTAGCCTGATACTGGGGAAGGAGTAAGGGGGGAAAGCGTTTCCTTTTTTTTTTTTTTTTTTTTTTTTTTTTTTTTTTCCTACTTCAATTCTAAAGGCTGTGACGAATACAAAGAGGAGCCATCGTGCTAGATAGATTTACTGTCAATAGTCGTTTGAATAATACAAGCAATGGCTATAATTAAATTTCATTTTGGCAGGGGAGTATTCAGAGCGTGGCATCATAACACCAGCTTGTAGTATATTATTGTCTTGGCATCCTGGACTATTCCTGTTGCATTCACTGAATAAAAATGATGCCGAATTCAATCAGAAAAGGCTGAATCTGCAGGGATGCGTATTAATGCATTGATATGTCTAGAATCAGATTCTTAAATAAAACATTCCTCCTTATTTGTTTGTTTATTTATTTATTAAGGAAGATAAATTAGAAATGGCAGGACAAGTTGAACTAGAGCAACTTCTTGCACCCAGAGCTATTGCTAGATAAAATTATGTTGACAGTGTTAGTGAAAGGCTCCAGTGCACACATGAATCACAAGTACTGGCTGTGTCATTCTTTCAGGTGAGCAAAGTCACTGTTTAATAAGGTAAAACTTGTACCAAACTGAGCCCCAGCACTCCCAACAATGTGTGTGACAAGAGTATTATGTATTCATATCATCCTCAGACAATACCTTGACCAAACAGTGATGCAGCATTGCTAAAATGCAAGTTTTGTCATGTCTCATGTGTATTAAGAAGTGTTGCCAGGCATCAGCTTTATTCAGTAAGTGTAAGTCATTAAGAAGTACATGTTTGGTCCGGTTCCCATTGATGCTGAGTGTGAATGAGACTTGGCCTCCAGTGCTTGTGAGTTTGTAGAGATGTGGGAGCCCACTGCTCAGTGTTAACAATTGCAAAGGCGAAAAGAGAAATAGATTCATTGTAACAATGCCTGAGCCACTCAATACTCAACTAAACATTTCCCCAGCTCTGCTCTTGGTAGCTGCAGAACCTCAGGTATTAATTTGGTCAGCGTAGGCAAGACTTCAGAAAATAACGCATTATTGAGTTAAAAGGCACAACGTAAGATGCTCTTGGATTAAGAATGTGTATGCTGTAGTGTAAGTTAATGGAACAGTAATAGTGAGAAGTGACCTTCTTCCCCTCCAGAAATGGAAGAAAAGCAACACTTAGCAGCAGAAAATAAGATATGAACCTCTGAGAGCAAGGTCATTGCAACTCCCAGCTTATGTGGCCCTGCAGTAATAAAATGCCGTCTGTGGCAAACCAGTGCATCACTCGTTACTATTAGTGCATAAACAGGATCATATTATGTTGCCTAATTCCTCTAATAATAAGTACTTTGTGTCTCTTCCTTAAAACATCAGTTGCAAATTAAGAAAACACTTATGCAGAATAAAAAAAGGGAGATACGATCTTATTCAATAGTAATCTTCCCTTTTCCTCTTACGGGAGACCATTTATGTGGCATTCTTGTTCAGTCTGTTCCACTAAGAAAGAGAACAAAAAAAACCCAACCCAAAGAAAACCAATGAATAAGAACCTCAGAAGTTCAGGGAAATGCCATTCAAGGCTGTGTTTGCTGGGTGCACATATTTTTTTTCAAGCCAGTTAGAAGCCAAGAGGAATTGGCGCATGCATTTCCTCATTAAAATATCGTTAGTGGAGGCTTTGCTCCTTCAAGATACTGCAAACAAGGTTTATTGCATTGTGTTCTGTCATTGCAGTTTACCAGTAGCCAGATGTTATATATTTAAAGGTGCATAAGCAAAGTTGTCTGAACACAGTCTGGCCTTTATATTAACAAGAAACAAGTTGTTGTCAGCTTATTGTGTATCTTTAGGCAGCACTGATCACTGATGAGTGGACACTTGGCTACAGCTTCTCTTGAAAGATGCTTCCCATAATTGCTCCAAATAAATCAGTGCTTCCATACTCAACTGAAATATTCCCACTAATCATCTTTAGCTACTTGCTTATTGCATGGTGGATTTAACTTCATAATTCAGATTCATATACCAGCTTTTGCAGAGTTACCAAAAATCTGCTTTCTTGCTTGTGAAAGGAAACATCTCAAAGGAGTCATTACATGATTTATCTGTGTGAACCAAACTATTTTAGATTTACTCACAGTTTGTCTCACCCTACATTGTTCAATGTACACTTAGTAGGCATGCTTCCCCCTAATAACTGTCAGTTGGTGCCAGGTTTTACACAGTTATATCAAGTGTCTAAAAGGGTGTTTTAAGAGTGAAAATTCTCATCTTGGATTTGGAGGCTTGAAAATGCTTTGGCAACAGTTTCATTCAAAAAGTTTCCTCAGCACTGTAAAATACCAGTGTGGTGGATGACATTGCTTAGAAAATCCATGTAAGAGCCATGGTGTGTTTGGGTGGGGGTGGTTAAAGCAGTCCTCAGACACACAAAGACCACAACAACTTAAAGCTTTAATCTAAATCCCAGTTTTCCAAGATTTGAGTTACAGATTAGTCCAAGGTTTTGAGTTGAGCCAGCCAATGCCAGAATCTCGAGAAGTGTTTTAAAGACAAGGTTCTTTCTTACCTGTGTGTGCTAGAGAGGATTTACTTACGTATGTAATTGCTCTATTTCCAGTAGAAACCAGCTCCCTGGAATCTCAGCTGGTACATTCTGGCCATGAAAAGCACTGAATGAGTTCTTCCCTCCCTTTCCTCCTCCTCAGTTGCTCCTCTTGCTGATATAGCAATCTTTCAAGCAAACTTTCTGGGCTACCTTGTTACTCAAATGAAAATACTTTCCTACTGTGATTAGCATCTGTTTATGGGGTGGTTCCTGTTTTTCATAATTAGATCTTGAGCAAAAATGCACAGTCTGCTGTGTAAAAGGATAATGAATCTTTATTGCACCAGTATAAATCGGATTTGTACAAAAGGCCCTCTGAAAGCAGTAATAAGCAGAGATTTGTATTGTCACTAAGATATGGTTCTTAATTTTATATTTTCCTTTTATAAGTGGAAACTGTAACTGCCCAGTGGATTTCATGTGACCTTTCCCACCACTCAAATGGATTTTAGTCTTGGCCTTAAGCTTAGTACATGCCAACCCCATCTTCTTTGTGGTCAAGTCGTCAAAAATAAATCTATTTTTTAAGGAGCAGAAGTAGGGTTGGGCTTTGTCTGCTTTCATTGTGTGTCTTGGGTAGCAATGAAAAGTAAGGAGGAAGGGAGCCACTTGAAATATCCGAGATAGGATCTAATCAGCCAGCCCAATGTCCATTTAGCACATGCTGTAACATTTTAAGCATCTCTTGGCCACTCTCTCAGAAGGGAAGGCTCATGTCATCCCTTGTATTTTCCCATTGTACACATCATTTCCTGGCGAATGCAGGATTTATTCCCCAGCTAAACCCTTCTTGACAGGTTTGTTATCTGTTCACCCGGTCGGCGAGCCCCTGAGAGGCAGAGCATAGCTGTTAGAGAGAGAGGGAGAAGGAGAGGGGGAGGGAGGAAGAAAGAGGACTGGGAAGCAGGGCAAGGAAATGTCAAGCGAGCTGCCAAGGATGGATATTATAGCTGCTGGGGACCTTAGAGAGTATCATGTGTCTTTTGTGTCTATTTTACAGTCAGTGCTTCATGTAAGATGGCAGTCTCGCCTGGACTCTGCTTAGTATTGATTTACTCCCAGGCAATGCACAAACCATTTTAGGAGTACATGGGAGACTAGAAAAAAATGCCACTCCCCTTCCACCTTTCCATTTTTCTGTAAACAAACACATTTAAAGTGATTTCTATTAAGTTCACTCTCTCTGTATTTATTTCTTTTTAATTAGGAGATTGCTGGGAAGCACATTGATCAGAAGCTTCTCCATGAATAACAGATGCCCAGAAAGTATTGTGACTTAGTCTTGTGTGAAGACTTCAAAATTTGTGGCCTTTGTGGCTTTTAGAGACAGAGGTCTTATGACCCAATACCCACTTCTGAATCAAAATTACCAATAAGTTGCTAAAAGGTGCTAGGAAGGTAAATGGAGGAGCTGGTTTTGTTGTATTGTTGGGTTTGGGATTTTTTTGGTGGTTTCTTTTCTTTTCTTTTTTTTTAATCTACACATAATATATAATCTGTATTATTATTTCCCTTCTGTTGTTTTCTGCAGTTGCTGTTCAGCACTTCGGTGCAGTATGTTAGATGGAGAAGGCAGCCGTATGGCTGTCTAAACAGCCAGCATCTGCTCTGCTGTTTGAAGAAGCTTAGACTCGGTGAGCTTCCCTCTGGCAGCCTTCGTTCTTCTTCCCTGTGGTTGGACCAGCAGGGGGGTGGTTCAGCATCTCAGCTCTGTCCTTCTGTGGATGGTGAAATTTTGCATCTGAAGCATCCTGCTTAGGCTATTGCTTTTATCTGGTTCTGCTTGTGCACCTTGTGCCTGCATCTCATTAGTGTGTTTGCTCTGTGGAGGGCTGCTCCCGGGTGTGAAATCCAGGCTGAGCAAGGGCTGCTCTGCAGAAACAGAGATGGAGGTCACTTCTCTTTGCAGTAGAGGTAATGTTGAGTACCTGAGGGCTTGTAGCAATAGGATGAGAGGGAATGGATTGAAGCTTGAGGAGGGCAGATTTGGACTGGAGATGAGGAAGAAATTCTTTCCAGTGAGGGTTGCCCAGGGAGGTTGTGGATGCCCTCTCCCTGGAGGTGTTCAAGGCCAGGTTGGATGAGACCTCGAGCAAGCTGGGCTACTGGAAGGTGGTGTCCCTTTCCAACCTAAACCATTCTATGAATCCATGAAAATGAGTAGAAATATTGGTGTCCATATGTACCAAATCTGTTCACATCTATGCTCTTTTATGTTTGAAGATGAAAATAAATTAAAAGCTTTTACTTTAAAGGCTTACCAAAGTTGTCATATGTTTCTGGGTTCTGAATTTAAGCGGGATTATTTTATCAAAGGAAAACTTGTGTGTGGCAATGGATTTTTTTTAAGGCTATATTGAACATGGAGCATTCTCAGGGTGCAACAGACTTAGATGATTCTACTCTCTGGGAGCAAGGGAGTAGGAGTTTGACAGGCAGCCCAGGGGAGATACACACTGGGGATAGAGCAAGCCAGGCTGTGAGCTCCATATGCTGTTTAAAAAGGCTGTGCAGAGGAGGGCAGTTCTGGGACGAGATGTGGGGTCCAGGGAAATGATGAGAAAAGAATCTGCCAGTTCACCTTATTTCACTGCCTGTTGTGCCAGGGAAAGGTGCAAATGTGTAGCTGTCCTGTGTAGGCTGGGGGACTGAGCTTCCCACCTTCCTGTACACACCCCTACGTGCCATTTAGCAGGTGAGGTGGCAGGCTGCTTTCTAGCCATGCTCCTGGAAGCACAGGGAAGCAAAATCAATTTCTGCTGGCAAAGAATATTGACAGCTTTAATAGAAGATCATTAGGGGAGTGAAAAAAATCACTTTTAAAGGTAGAGGCCAAGCAAAAATGTTTAAAGCATTTCACATATGTTAATTAATTTAGCAATCAATACTTTTTTAATGAATTCATGCAACAAGTTAGTGGCAAAAGCAGGGAAAAAAGAGAGTTTGAAGCATCTTCTCTTAGCTTTGCCAGCACCCATAGCACATTCCTTTACTCAGAAATTCATTAGGAGGGATATAGTACGACGACTTAAGCATAGAGATGTTACCAAAACACTCCAATTGCACTGTATTAAGAGTACCACACATCTTCTCTCTTTCCTTTTTAGAAGTGAGAACAATTTGTTTCAAAGTATCATTATTTCTAACTGGCTGCCTCATTAAGCAAGTACTGTGACGGCAGCAGAGTTTGTCATTATAAACACCAGGACAATATGTTACTGTGTTTGTAACTCTGTAGATAGAGGGAAAAGGAATGCTTTTCCACCCTTCTGTCTAGTTAAGGGATTTTTTTTTTTCCTTTCTCCTTTCCCTCAATCCTTCCCAAGCTAGTTCTAATAGTAAAGCACGTAACTTTATAATCTGCTAATTAAATCATTTCACTCCATTTTATATAATTTTTAATTTAGCATTCATTTTCAACTTAGCTTTTGGCTTCATTTGCTGATAATAAACAGCATTGCGCACAACACATGTTCCTCAAAACAGTCATTCACACACATACAGATGCCAGTAATTTTGCCAGTATGCCATGCGTATAAATATTAAATATAGCATCCCACCCTCGTTTTACCCGTGATTGAATGTGCATGTTGCTGTTGCGTTGTACAAGATGCTGTAATGAGGCAAAACGTGGCAAACTGGACCTTAGAAAAATTGCTGGGTGCGCTGTGCTGTGCTGGCACTGTGGCAGCTCTCCCCATTCTGAGTAACAGGAGTTGACCTGACTGTTGCTGGTCCATTTGTTGTTTTAAACACATCTGTCTTCATGGAAAGAGTGATTGCCCATTTCAAATGGCCTGCCCTTGGAGGTGGTGGAGTCACCATCCCTGGGGTTGTTTAAGAGGAGGCTGGATGAAGCCCTCAGTGCTATGATTTAATTAATTAGAAGGGTTAGATGATAGGTTGGACTCAATCATCTTAGAGGTTTGTGATCCAACCTGGTTAATTCTGTGAAACTGAGATCTGCTGGAATTTTTTGACTGTTGCGAGGTGGATTGATGACTCCAAGTGGAAAGATGACATCTGCTGAAGGCCAGACAGTCAAATCAGAGCTAGCATCTCAGTGACAGTCCTCTAGACTAAACTTCAGCAGTATGTTCAATTCTAAAGTTCATATCAACTAAGGACAGGTTCAAAAGCTTATGTAGTATGAAACATATATGTATATTTTTAACTTTATATGCCTTCATTTGGGGCCTTTCTTACAACATCCCTGATGCTTTTAAGGTGCTTTAGAGGTATGAATATTGAGAATAGCTGGAAGCTAAACCCTGCAATCCAGAGATTGGCACTTGCCACTGGGAAGCTCGCTGTATTCTTTTCTCTTGAATCATAGATGCCCTCTTGATATTGTAAGTGTACCTTGCCATACTTTCTACAGTACACATTAACGTGTGTTAGACATGCCAGAGTGAGGGCTTCCTCATTAGGGCTGCACTGCTTTGGTGATCTATAGCATTGTTCACCTGTATGTTAAAGCACGTCTCACAGACTGCCAAAACACAGTGTTGTAGCTTGTTGTGTGCCAGTGCAGTAAGAAAGGGACAGAGCTGCTGTAATGATCAAGACATCAGCCAGTGGGAGATAAAGACAGTGCCTTATTTTCTGGTGCTCCAGAATATATGTCAAGGTGTCCAGGGTTTACAAGGTATCCAGTCTCCTATTTGTAAAGGCAGACAGAAGGGGGGGAGGAAAAAAAAAAAAATTCACTAGTGATCATATATGGCAGAGCTTTGAAGTGCACTGCAGGGAAGGTAAAAAGGTAAGGCTTCCCCTCATTTATTTGAGCTTGTGAAAATTGCCATTGCTGCGGGATCTGCAGCTCAGAAATGGATTTTCTCAGGCTGCAAGGTCAGCGTGCTTCTTACCACCCCCACCCCAGCCAGGGTATAACAGGAGAGCAGGAACAGCACATCCAAGCTGTGCTGCTGGTACTTGCTGTTCTGTTAATTAATCACCAAACCACTTTCCATTATTTCCTTTTAATTATAACATTATTTGACCGTTCAGATTTGTACTGATTAAACCATCATTTAATTGACAAAGTGTATGGTAATGCTAATGTTTCCTGTCAGTTTAAATTACACACGTGGCACCTCGTTTGCTGCTGCCACAGATGAAAGGGGAAGTGGCCTTCTCACCGTCCCAGTTGGTGCTGGCAGAGATGTGCCACTGCAGCCCAGCTATCACCATACCCCTGCCTGAAAGCAATGATGAGAGGTATAAATAACAGCTAAGACCAAAAGCTGTATGTCACAGGAAAACAAATCTGAATGTCATCATTGGGTATGTGACAACAGGATGTGCTGCAGAGACTACCTCTGGATATTAGAGGAAGGAATCTCTTTATTTCCAGGAGTGGTTAGTAGCACATTTCCTTGTTATTTTGCTCACCATATGAGATTATTTTTAACAGGGTAAAACATTAGCCTGTCTTCCCTCAGTCTCTTTTCTTCATTTTTTCCCCCCTTCTCTTCTCCTTTCTTTTTAACAAATTTGTTTTCTACTCAATTAGACTTGTGATCACAAGAACACAAAGTAGCATTTTTCTCCTTCTGGAAAGATTTTTACAGTGTGATGGGCAAATTGTCAGGAATAATTATACCAAATGGTGGGGAAAAAAAGAGTTTAAAAAAAAAAAAAAAAAAAACAACTTGATGGAGAAGGTCTTTCTCTGCTGCTGATAACATTTTATTTAAGTCACAGTGAACATCAAGCACATTCGTGACAAGGTGAAACTGGCAAGTGGAGCTCTGCCATGGTTTTATTTTTAATTGCTAGTGAACTAATTAGATGGCACAAAATGTTATATAAACCACACATACTGACACACAAAACCTAACAATGTGAATTGTGTTGTTCAGTGAAAGAAAAGAACAGATGAGTTAGATGTGGAGGGAAGGGATAATATGAGACACTTCAACATGCCACCTGTCCTTCCATAAGGGTTTGAGATTGTTGTTGTCATTGCTGCTGGTTTATTTTGCAGGGATTTAAAGTTAACTGGTGGTACTCATTCATCAAGTCAGGCAGTTGCCTTCAGTACCAGGGAATTATCTCTTTACCCTCTTTCCAGGTGAGCAGACCTTGGTGCAGGGTAACAGTGTGGAGTTGGTTTGATTGGACATTGCAGCTGAAGAAAGGTAGTGCAAGAAAGAATTTTATCTTTAACCTTCATAATTCAGCTGTGGCCCAGATCTGTAAGAGCAGGAACATAGGAGCCTAAGGCTTTTATCAAAAGGTGACTAATCTCTTGCAGTCCTAAATTTTATTGGAAGATGGTAAAGGTCAGTGTTCTCAATGGCTGAAATGGCTTGTGGAAGTAAAACCTGGGCTTTAGCTCACTAATGTGCATTTGAAAGTTTTCCAAGTAGTTTAAATTTTCAGAAAACTCCAGTGTGAAGCACCAGTGACTGGTTGCTTTTTGTCTTGTCATGTTTTTTGTTTTTTTTATTTTAGTTGTTGGGTTTGTTTGTTTTGCTTTGTTTTGTAGTGTTTTGGTCTTTTTTTAAATGTCTGTGTAATTTTTCATCTAAGAAAAACTATATTCTCGTGTAAATCCATTGAAGTTGGTGGAGTTAACAGGAATTTGGTGGAGTGGTGGAGTACTATTTGTCCTACCTTTTTCCAGTTCTGAAAGACCAGAGGTTCATTTGTCATGAATGAGAGTAGATCCCCTGAATTCAGTGGAACTACTTTACACTCTCTTGTAATTGCAGAAATAGCAGCCTCCTCCCTGTGTGATTTCTGTGCTCAGCTTATCAGTTACATGGCATCTCCTATTTTTAAGTGACATCAGATTGATTTTAGAATTCTCAGCTTGAAGAGTAAATATTTCCCCCACTTGGACCATCTTACAAAATAACCACACAGTCATCATAACTCAGTTATTTCTGGCCATGGTAATATCTTATTGATAGACATTTGGCATTCCTGCAAATCTGGCATCTGCCTGTCTGCCTGTGTTAGGAATACTGATGGGACGTGGAACATGTTTCCGTGTTACATGGTGTGACCTTGCATGGATTGATCAGTTTAGAACTATTAAAGCAAAATACCTGTATATTTTGGGTATCAGCTTCTGTTTTCTGTTGTTCCAAATAAGATGGTGCTTCCTGATTCATTTATGTTTAGGTTTTTTTAATGCCTGGTGTAGAGGAAGTTTCCAGTCTAAACTGACTGAATGTTGTAAAACAGTGAAAGTGTTTTTCCAGTAAACAGAAATGGGCTGTGTACACTAACTGTATTCATAACATTTTAATGTTCGCATTTGTGTAAACAAGAAACTGGCTTCATACTAGAGGCAGAAACCACAAGTTGAATTATCTTCCTCTGTTCTATGTCCAGTGAAAATTTGAGGTAGCTCTGTAGATTTTTAAGTACATGAAGGACAAAGACATGGTATTTGCCTGTAAGCCAGAAAAAGGCTTGGATAATGGAATGTTTATTTGAAAATGACCAGGTACTGGCATAAAGTAATGTGTGTATCAGCCAGTACTGCTTCTGCAGCACTAGCCTAGGCTTAACAACTTCTGTTTTCTTCTTCTGAATGCTATGAGCAGTCTTGTCTGTGATCAGGCATCCTTTTTAAAGCAAGATATTTTTTTATCAGAACAAGCCATTACTTAGAGAACAACATAAAGACTAGCATATGACTTGTGTCATTTGTCTCCCCATGTGCCTTAGCTTCCTACAGTGCTGAGTCCACAGGGGTCTACAGAGCATTTTTCCCTCAAGCTATAAACTATTTCCTTTCCCTCAAAGAGCCTTTTGCCTCTACAGTGCACAGGTCCTCCATTCCTAACAGGTTCCTAATCTTGGAAAAGAGCTGCATAGTGTCAAGCTGAAAAGTGGAAGTTGGCCATTGTCCTGTAATTGCCTCCCCAAGGGTCTGGTCGGAAGTTGTACAGTCATGATGGCATTTCCCTGCTTGTTTTTCCCACTAAAGCTAGAGTGGTATATTCCTACAGGAAATTGTAATGAGCCAATGTAATTATATAGTGATTTTACCTTCCTGACAAGGTCACACACAGTGCTAATGCAATTATCAAATATTGGTATTCCTAGATGGCACCACACCTAGCTAAAGCCATTTTCATGCTTCTGGGGTTCAGTTTGTTGGCTTTGTTGTGTTTGGCTTTTTTCTTCTCTTTCTGTTACATGATACGTTAGATGAAGCAATTTGATGTTACTACTTAAGAGATCTCTTCCAACCTGGCTGATTCTATTCTATTCTAAACTGAAGGAGCAGTTATATTAACACCTGTCTGACTATTTTGGGCAGCTGTCTGTGAAGACAGAAATATTAGGCAGATTTTTTTTTTTTAATGGAATTCAATGTACCTTATTAATTTTAACCTGTTAGGAGTACCCAACCATGACAGGACAGAATATTCACAGCATCTATTAAATATCTGACAATAGGAAGTACGTTAAAGATTGTTCAGTATCTGATTGAGATGTGTAAGGACCTGAGAGTTTGCCTTCCTGCTGTCTTGCTTTCTCAAGGCATGACAGCAGACCTAGTAGCTGATTATGTGGACCACAGGACTTGATTCAGGAGCTGTTTATCATTTCAGGAACATGCACTTCAGGTGTGGTTGATGGCTACAGCAAATTGTAACTAAAAAGCAAGGAGGAATTAAAAGAAGTGAGAAGTTTCAAAACTGCCAACGAGCAAGGAATTTTTGTTAATTCTTTTTTTAAACTCAGGAAGAAATATTCCTCAGGTCAGGCTTGAAAAGGATTTGGTGTTGATTCATATCAACAAGAGTGTGTCCAGCTGTTACAGTAAATACTGAAAATAAATAAGAGTTTTAGAAGGGAACTGTGAAGAATTTGGACTTAAGTGAGATTGTAAATCATGTGTGACCAAACGAAAGTTTGTTAGGTGGAGATTTATCCTATGACTTTGGGATATTTCTGTCTCTTCCTCTGAAACAGATTGGAGGCAGGAGGTTAGGCTGCATGAACTGTTATCCCAACCTGTTTTGGCTGTCCTTCTGACCCTGAAAGTCCTGAACACGTAATTTCATCTGTCCAGGATGATATCAGTAAGGCACATGGAGTGTTAAATAGGAAAGTTGAAGCTTAAGTGTCATCACTGGTATTATACAGATAAGTGTTTCTGCAAAGAGGTTTTTTAATCTGCTGATAAGGATAATATGACATCTGAGCACAGAGGCAGCAGAAGGGCAGGGAGAGAAAGAAATGTGTAAACAGTCCAGTGCAATTGAAGCCTGGCCTTCAAATCTCTGAACTCTGCAGCAGCCAACTTCGGGGATGGAATTGCAGCCTGATAAGCTTGCTGGTTTTGAATGCATCTTCAACTTTTGATCAAAATTTTCCATTTGGAAAGCAGTTTTATTTTTTTTTTTTTTTAATTTTTAATTTTTTTTATTAAATATATCTACAGAGAGATGTTTGCATCTGCATTATTTTTGTGGTTTTTTTTTTTATTTGTTTGTTTAAGTGTCTCAAACCACAAGAGTGGTGTTTGGGATTTTTTGTGTTTGAGGTTTTGTTTGTTTGTTTTTAATGGAGAAGTTAATAAAAGTATAGTAAGTGTTTTGGAAGCTATTTATTCTTTGTGAAGGATCCATAGTTGTAAGGCTGTAATTTTAGCTTGGATCACAGAGCTGTTTAAGGCACATTAAGCTTTTGCTAGCAAACCCATGTGTAAAACTCAATTGGAGACCTATAGCACTAGGAAACTTGGCATCTACTTTTGGACTTAAAGCAGCCATCATGTCAGTCCTTCAACAGGTGACTGTTTTGATAATTGTGAGGTAAATAATATAACAAAAAAATGAAAGCCTTGTGGTATTTCTCAGTGACCACTGTATTGCAAAAGTTAACTTAGGCGTCGGTTTTCTAGAATTTGAAGGGTGAAAAAAACCAAATTTTTTCCTGTCAGAGTAATAATTAATGTTTCTACTGAAATTATAATTAGAAGTTTTGACCAGAGTGAACTGTTCTAGATACCAAACAACTTATTAAGGTGCTGACTATTTAAAAATGGCTCACAGAGTCATTCAGAGTTACAGCGCTTCAGGAGTCTCAAAGACATTTTCAGACAGAAATTGATTCTGTCAACATCTCTGAGAAACAACAAATTAAGAATTCAATAAAACCCAGAGTTCAGAACTGGCCTAATGCTTCATCCACTGAATGGTAAAATTTTCATTAATTTTCAGAAGCGGCGATGGCAGAATGATGAATGCTTTCAGAAATCTCCAAACCTGCCCAGGATCACACAGGAAATATGTGAAAACATTTATTAACAGGAATTAAAATTTCATCCCTACACCAACATGATACCTTAAAGGAAAGTTAGTCTTTTCCCTATGAAATGGAAGAGATCAACGTGTTAAAAATGGGTGGGTGTGAGGATCAGAGTTCTACATAACTTCGGCATCTCAATTGTTTAGAAATCCATTTCATGAAGTTAGTGGTGCCATTGGCCTCTCAAGATGGGTGGTTTATACTGTTTGATAAGGTTCCCTTTTCTTCTTCTCTCAAGTTGGTGAAGGGCAATGCCTCCATGTGTCTGTAATTCATGTCCAGCTTAGTGCTGATTAGAGACCCCTCAGATAGCACTAAGCAAGCTGTTCCTCCTCCATGACACAGTGAAATGTAGTAACTTCAGGCAGTGGAACTGACAGTGCTCCATGCATGCTCATGTAACCTGCTTCTTGGTGCTTTGCATTTCTGGTACTCTTGCTAGATCTATGCACGGTCAGATCAGAAAGGTAGGGGCCACAGGCACTCAAAGGCCAAACCAATGCAAGGAGGTGGAAGAGGGAGAGCATACTCCAGAGAGCATCCATCCAATGAGTAAGGCAGAATCCTGAGGTCAAATTGCAAGCTGGGAAGCTCACTCCAAAAGTTGAAGTCTGCAAGGAGGGAGCAAGCTAGAACAAAATCAGAAAGGCTGGTAAAAAAAAAAAAAGGTGAATGGCCTGAGAAGTGAAGCAGAAACTTGGATGGAGGGCAGATAATCTTGACACATGATCATTGAGTGCAGAAAAGAAAAAGGATTACACATCCAGGGCAGATACCTGAGCAAGAATCAGAAATATCTAGTGTAAACTACATTTCCAGGTCCTGTCCACAGCCAAAATTGCAAAGGATTTTCCATGCTGTCTTCAGCTCTGTATCTATGGCCGATGAGTGGAGCTATCCTTTGATGGTATCTGGATCTTTAATTTGCCTGTAGTGAAAGCTCAGATGACTAGTTTGGATTAGACATTTAAATTTTGCACAACTAAAGCTAGGCAACACGACTCATGCTGTTAAGGCTTAGATGGGCACATTTTGATCTGGATTTGAGCTGTGATAGTCTATTAAATGTTGAGGAAAAGAATTGACTTTGAAAGGCTGATGGAATTACTGTTATTTTGGACATAAATTATAGACATAGCCTGTTGAAATTCAGTAGTTTTGGAATTCCTGCATGCATTTAAAAGTTCCATTCATGGCAAACACACAGTGTGGCAACATGGTATCATGGTATTAGATTGCTGTCAGATACAGATCAGACATAGTTTCAGTGTATATTCAGGATACAATATAAGCAGTAGCAAAAAGCAGCCATAATAGCATATTCAAATAAGAATTGTTAGCTAAAAGTAGCATACTGTTTCTGCCAAATATTTCTTTGTTACGCAATTTGTCATACTGCTTACAGCCAACTCATCACCAACATGTATCAACACATTCACAGCAGTTTTCCCACTGAGGGTCAGGGCCTCCAGATTTCTTTAGAACTAGTTGGAGCTCCATAATCCTGTCTGCTGGCTTTGGAGGTGAAGTAGTAATAAAATTCAAATTAGCAGAAAATCTTCAGTGGCTCCTAGTTCTCTTACTTGCCTTTTAGCAGGCATACAAGTTTCTGTATGTGTACTTTTGCTGAGTTAAGATGTTAAAATGTTATTTATTATTTACATCTAAAAAACCCTGCTTTAGTCCAGCAGGGAGATATAATCTAGGAACTCTGTTTAGCACTGCTCACCCACACTCAAGCTGCTCTAGAGGTCTGACTCCATGTTGCTTCTTGTAGATGTCCACTCACATTCCTAATTCGTAGTATGGCTGCAGATCTGAGCTGTGTATGCGTTTATATACAAACTAAAATTAAACCTGATAACAGTGATCCCTAATCTGTAAGCAATTGCACTTGAAGTCATTTTTACAAGATCAGTACAGTCCCATCGTTCAGAACGACAATCTCCTTTACAAAACCCCCTCCTTGGAGCTCAGCTTTGTCAGGCAGAAGCTGTCCCTTGCTGGCATCCTCGGTAACTCAGACATTCGGAAATTCTTGAAACCAGCACTACTGAGGGCGCAGCTAAAAAGAGGACCCTTGTCTGCTGCTCGCATGATATGCTGCCTGTGTCCAAAGTGTAATATTTAATTGCATTTTCTTAATCTTTACCACTGTATTGCTAAGCTTTCTAATACCTTCAAAATACCAAATCTCAGGCTTATCCTAATTAAAGAATCTCAATTTAATCCATATTGCATGACAATTCAATTTGTTGATTGCTTTTTTTCTCCCCCCTCTTTGTGAAATTCCCGTCAAATGTATTAATTCAACATGATGAATCCTGTATTCAACCCACTGGAGTGAATAATTAAAATTAGCTGATAAAACTTTCAGCAGAATTACTTTGTGAAATTGCTGAACAGATGTGTCATTTTAATGAAAATCCACAGACAAGCGCCTTCCCCCCTCGGCAGGATAAAAATATTATCCCCACGGCACATACTTAATTTGGTGGTAAATACACTCCGAGCGATTGCTGGAAGGGAAGAAAAAGCAACTTGTCACACTTAGTAACTTGATTTTTCCCCAGCATGCAGTAACAGCTATCTACAGTAATTCATAGTGCTCTATTGTTGCTGCAAGTCCCAAAGAGAACTTATTAAAATGCAATAATCTCCTATTTAAACAGAAACAATAACCATTAAATTTCCTGTGGATCCAAAATTGAGCACAAGCCCCATCTGGTAAGAGTGATTAGAGGCCTGATGAGGGAATTTAATTTGCAACATTCAAAGACTAAATCTGAGCAGATCTTGTCACCTGGGATTGGAGTGCTGCTTGCTGTCTTCTTAAAAATCTCGACCTAAACTGAAAATGGAATGTAGAAGTGAAAATGTTACCCAGGGGCCAAGCTTGACAGGATTGTATTTCATTATGTGTCTCCATCAGGCTTAGAGAGCTGTGTGGAGTTTCAGCTTTGGCTCAGTTGGGATATCACCTCGACAGGGCATGCACTGAGGCTGTTGCTCCCTGCCATGGTGAACGAATCATTAAAGGTGACTGCATCCTGCACTTGGACCTCCTACTACCTCATTTTAGTCACTTGCCCAAATGACACCAGCTTTTCTATCCTAGTGGAAGCTGCCAGGATAATTTTAGCATCGCCTGCAACAAAAAAGCATCTCCCAGATATGTTTGGGTTTGCTCCTGGCAAAACAACACTGGCATTAGTCCTTGTTACCGAGTCCACTTAATGGCATGCCACAGATCTCCTGTCATTTGGAGCTAACTTTCTGCACAGACCAGCTGAGATGCAGAATGTTCAGGTGTAAGCTGCAGAAATTCAGGAGGAAAATATGGTGGTTTGTTGGGTTGGTTTTGATTTGGCTTTTTCTGTTTGCTTGGCTGGCTTTTTCAGGTGGGGCTTTTATTTCTCCTAATCATTAAATGTTGGTCAGCTAGTTTTGTGCCACAGCTGTCAGTTTATAAATTATTATAAGCTCCTAATTAAGAACCTGTTTCCAATGGCAAAGCTCTAGTTCACTGAAACATATGTTGCTAGGGAGATAGCTGTAACCAGTAAAGTAAGGAAAATGGATGCGTGAGGTTTTTTTCAGACGCAAGATTTCTTCTTGCTCACATTCATAGTCTTAATTCCACAGACTGTTTTTTGGTAGTGGTCCAGCGCAGTTTTGGTTTGGATGTGTTTATGATGCTGCCAAACAGAGTTTGCTTTGCTTTTGGTAAACTGCATTTACCAAAGAAGCTGAGATGGGTTGTGCAGAGTGCTGTACCTACTGTTTCCCCAGTCTTCTTTCAGTCTTAAATTGCTTGCGGTTACTTGTACACTTCAGGCTTTCTCAGCCTCAGCGTTCTTTTGGCTGTTCAAGCTGCCATTCTGTCAGAAGTTCTCTTTGCACTTACAGACAGAAATGTAGTTGCCCTTTGGAAAATAATTTGGAGAGTAGCAGTCAACTAAGAGTAACTACTGATCTTGGTTAGATATGGACCACTGAGGCCACTATCAGCCTTGTAAGCCATCCAGTCCACAGGCCATTGGTTGCCTTAACTATCACAGACCTCTTTTGTCTTTTTATTCTTCTGTAGAATAGAACCACACACTTATTCGTGTGAGGAGAATGAGCTGTGTGACAGCATCACTGCTTGGCCCTTTGTGCCACTAGAGGTACGTCAGCTGCTGAGTTCTGTCTTGGACTGATGACACTGTTTCTCCTATTTTATACCATTTTGTATTGCTGGATATCCAGATCCTAGGAATATGTTCCAGCCTCAGTTTAAATTATTTCTGCTTCCTAGTCCTGGACACCTCTAAAGGGGGCAAAAAAATTTGAAGAAAAAAGACAAGAAATAATTCAGCGTTTTGTTGACTGTCACGTTTACATGGGAATGGGAATAGCACAGGCTCAAAAATTGAATTCTAACTTCTCTGGGATAACATCTGCCGTTGGTCTCTTCTCACAGGTAAATAGTGATAGAACAAGAGGGAGTGGCTTTAAGCTGTGACTGGGTGGGTTTAGACTGGACAATAGAAACATTTTTCTTTCCTAGCAAGAGTGGTCAGGCGCTGGAATGGACTGCCCAGGGTGGTGGTTGAATCACCATCCCTGGATGCATTTAGAAGTAGTTAGGGTGTGGTACTTGAGGATATGGTTTAAGGGTGAACTTTGTAGAGTAGGGATAATGGTTGCACTTTGATCCTGGGGGTGTATTCCAACCAGAATGTTTCTGTGATTTTTAAGTTACTTAGCAAGGTACCTGATTGCCTTTTACCTCTATCTGCAAGTAGAGCTGACCCCTGTTAAATTGCAAACAGGTTTTCCATCAGTGCCTTTCCTGAAGGCTTCCGATAGTCATTCCAGGTACGTCATTTTCCTGGCCTGAAGCATTCCCTCTTGAAAGTGTTCCCATCTACCCTTGTGCCTCAAGCTCTGAAAACCTGCCTACGCCACTGATGAACTTGGCCTGCTGTCACCTGTCATCTTGAAGCTGATTTTTCTTTTCCAGAATATAAGGTCGTCAGTGAGACAAAACTTCCCATCTGTGAGCTTTACTGCACGTAATTGCTCCAAAGAAGGGAGGAGGTTCCCTAGATAAAAGTACTCACCACTCTTCCTTGAGACTGTTTTCTGTACATAAAACTCTTTCATCTTTGAGCTTAAATATATTTTGACCCCAATTGAGGTTCTTTTTCCCTCTTAGTCCTGGGCCATTCAAAGTTACTTCAACAGAAAAAAAAAAAAAAGAGTAGTCTGTCTTAATAAGCCCCAAAGGTAATCAGAAAGAAGACAGCAAAATGAAACAACTGGTAAAATATTCCTCAACATCTTTAGGGAATACTTAATGCACACAAGGTCAGGGCTTTGTAATGGTAATTTAAGAGTTGTAGGAAGTGATCCATCATTTTAAAGAGCAACATTGCCATCCTTAACAAAAAGTTTATGTTTCAGAATCAACTTGAGTCCCTGCTCACCTCAGGAAAACAAATGCTGGCAGATCTTCTTGTAGGACATAATGAAGGAGATTTTCTATAATGTTATGCAAATGCCGTGCTAAATTGTACGTAGGTGTTGAGAAGTGACAGGCAATTGTGGCTGTCCAGTTTTCTGGAAAGCACTAATGCTATTCTGGATTAATTTCTCTTTCTGGGGCAGACGTTATATGGAAATTACCCTTGACTGTACTCCATCGTTTGAAAGGTCACAGCGGTAGATACAGAAATCCATAGGCAGTCAATTGCCTTCCACGTATTCAGCATTACTGCTCTTGCCTATTTTACCCTTAGGCATCTTTTATTTCTTGCACAGATGGTCTCACTCAGCCCTAACAAAATGTTTTAAGCTGTTGCATAAATTAAAATAAGAGGCCCCAAAGTACAAAAGTGCAACTCTTTGGTAAGAAGTTGGGGGGGGGAAGCGGGGGAGGGCGGGAAATAGGCAAGACAAAACAGTGCAGGGCTCTGCTTCCCTCTCTGGCACCTTCTTGAATTGGCTGTAGCATGCAGAGAAGAAGCTGAAATTCATGGCCTGTGGAGGAGCAAATGTTCGAGGTTGCAAAGGAGCTGGGTTTATTTGCCATTTGTATAGCACATCATATACATATATATGTACGCCAAAGTAATGAGTAAATATAGTAAATATTTTTTTGTAATGCATTTTCTGTATTTAGAAGGGTGATTCGACCAAGCTCATTGGATTGGGAAGAGAACTTGAGGGGATTAATTTAATTTATACTTTTTTTTTTTGGATGTTTACAGAATGATAATTAGCTTTTCAACTTTTGTCATTTGCCTTTGCTTACTCAGAAGAATTTCACAGATAATTTTGAAATCCTGATTTTTATTGTCAATGTGGAAAGGAAAGAGTCATTGAAATGTCAGAACCTCCTGCTACGTAGAAATTTCATGACCTGATCTACTTGAATAGCAACCCAAAACACTGGTGGCCAAACTGCAATGTTGTATATGTACAGACTGTGGAAAGATGCTCAGACCTGTTGAAACCAGGCTGGACATGGGCTGCCTTAGGCAGGATGCTGAAAAAAGTGAAACTCCAAACTACTGTTTTAATTTGAAAGACTTAGACATCACCTGTAGTGTTAAAAGCTGCACATTACTTGACCAAACCTTTGGTTATTTGTTTTGTTCCTTACTGGATGTGTTTTTATTTCTTTTTCGGTTCCGCTTGTTATCAACAGTAAAATTCTTCTGTTGCACTTTGTTGTTTGCATACTGCTTTGCAAGTAAATTAAGCTGACTGGAGCAAAAGTGAAGCTTGAGACATGAAGGCTTCCCCTTGACTACAAAGCTTGTTGTCTTTTAGACACAGCTGTAGAGCCCTCTGTCTCTGCAGCACCCACCACAACTGCTCGTCCCTGTGGTTCAATTTTGATGTCGTGGGCTTCTGCCAAAGTTTATCCCTACTGTTTACTTCAAATCTCTCAGAAAGTGTGAGCCCTTGGATTTACATTTAAAATCTTCAGAAGATTTTCGATACTGTGTGCTGGAAATGCACATGGGTTTTATATGGTATTTGTGATCACATTGGTATCTTAACCTGAAGATTAACTACAAGTGTTTGTGGCCCCCTTGGGTGGGGAAACCCCTCCAAATAATATAGGACTTATTAAATGCAGTTCTTAAGCTTACTTCAACTTTTGTTGCTGTTCTGCAGTGTAGGGTCACTCTGAGTTCAGAAAGGCAGCTATCTTCTGCTTCACTGAGCTTCAGGTTGATCTGTGATGCTCAGTTTCTGCCTCATACCCACTGCAGAATGATTCTCTAATCAGCCATTAGCAGATTCAGCCTTAATCAGGTTTCTGTGACTTCCACAATGCATGAGGATCTTCACTTAGTAAAAGTTAGCACCAGATAATATTTCAGCAATGTAGCTATTAGGTCAATGATCCTTTCTTGAGGCCTTTGGCAATACCTTGGGAGCTTCATTTGAAAGACCAATTTGGCAACTCAAATGCAGACTGATATGCAGAGAATTCATCATCTTGAATGGATATTCATAGATCTGCCAACTTGTACCTTGTGGTTGGGATACTATAGTGATGTAGTTCATGGTACTGAACAGCACCAGGAAATGCAACAAAGCAGATGAGATGTCTTCCTCCTCTCACTGCCTTACCCATTGGGTACTCAAGTGTGTGGCAGCTGGAAGGGGGTACACCGGGTACTTGTTTCCTAACCACAGGAACCTTTCCTCTTTTTTGTTTCCAGTGCTTCCTGCCCTGTGAACAACTAGGACTGAAGGCAGTGTGTAATAGCTGGGAATAGGAAATGGAGAAGTAGATGATGCCAGGGCTGATAATGTGTTCTGCTTCTGAGACTTGCAACATAGTCCCAGGGGAGAAGGAAAAGCTAAGGTAGCCCTTGATGATATGTTTGAAAGTATTTTACAGATTTGAGTCTGTCAGTTTAGACAGAAGTAACTTGTTGTGCACAGCAATGTTTCCCCCCCTGTATTACAAAGAGCAGTACCCTAGAATCTGGGGATTGTCCTGCTCCTGTGATCCCCATCTACCTCTACTGCCTGTGCTCATAGTTCTCATTCATACTCTGAGCCCTCCTGCAAAGAGGGCTTATGAGAAACTCTGAAGATAGCCTTCCACAGTCTTTTGTTCAGCTGTATCTAAGACTTACACACTATTGAGAACTTTCTGTTCACCATAAAAGTACCAGAACAGGTGTGATCACCTTCTCTCTGAAGCAGTTGAGCTCAGTTAATTGTCTGCTCTCTGTCCATGCTGAGAATAAAGAATTAGTTAGCATGCTCTGTGTGGTAGGACTGGCAGGTAGAGTGTGCCTGAAAAAGGTGGTGTGAAATTGGTCTCAGCCAGGTCGTGATGCTTCTGTTGAAATACACAGTGTGGTGCTGCACACCGTGTCCTGTCCAGTTCCTTTTCATCTCAGGGGAACAACAGCCTTGTGCAGGGCACAAGCTTCATCTCTGTTTGCAGGTGTATAGGCGAAGACTCCAGCATGTAGACAGGCATGGCTGGAAGCAGATAAATAGTTGCTGAGGACATGACAGTTGCCTGGTCATTGGAGTGGAAATGAAAGTTTGGGACCAGAATGTCCCTGGGATTGGGCTTGCCCTGGTGTCCACCACATGCTATCCCTGAGTCTTAGTTCATTTATCAGGGATGACAGTAGAACAATTGCTTAACACTCTTCTTTTTCTCCAGTTAATAGAGTCAACCAAAAAGAAAACTCAGCAAATAATTATGTTGTGTCCTAGGAGAGATCTAGTGTGTTTGGTTCCTATTTGTTACCAAATCCTGTTTTCTTGACCTGTAACAACAAATAATACTTCTGGTATTGCAAGTTCTTGTTTGTACTGATCTGCAGGGCGATTGTCATTACCTTGCTTTGTATCGTAGCTTTTGCTCCTGTAGAGATATACAGATAGAGAGCAGCATAAAGCACTAGACCTTGCACATTAGTCATTGTCACTGTTGCCTCTGACAGTGAAACCGCATAAATGGGAACATAGACTTTTATAGGTTATAGAGGACTGTGAGGTTCTGGAAGAAACAGAGTATAGCATCCTTGTAACATTAACCAAGGCCATTCATTCATTCCCATCTTGCAGAGCTACCTTTGTTTGCCAAGTGGCCCTTTTCTCCTCACTACTTTCACAGTTGAGGGGAAAAGTGCTGGTTGCACCTGGAATGGTTTTGTTGCGTATTTGAATTAAGTTTTGACAAATGTATAAGCCTGTGTTTCTATAACCTTTTTTTTAGTGTGAGGTGTATTGTTTATCTGCTTCAACGCCATGGCAGGTGTTTTGTTCAAGGTCTTTTGACTGAGAGTGTTTCAGTACTTTATGGCATGCAAAACTCAGGGTGCCCACTTCTGGTGTCGTGTCTGCTGTCCGTCTAGGTTAGAGGTTTCCTGTCTTTCTTTTGGACAGTTAATGTAGAGAAGATATAGTGGTGTTCTTCAGATAAGTAGCTGTTGTGTTCCAAAGTAGTCAGTTACATGCAGTCACTAAGTGAAAAAAGTTTTGCCAGTTGAGAGAGAGAGAGATTGGTCAGCAGACAATCCAAAAGAAAAGAAATCAACCATGGTTTTATTAAAATAGTATTTGTGGACAAGATCTATATATTGGACTAGTGGAATAGCTCAGCTACACTTATTACTAGGTACAGTCATATTTAGAAAGGGCCAGTTCCATTTCGACAAGATTTTGGTGCTGTTTCATAGCTTTTTGTTTAACAGCATCCGATTTAAAACTTTGGCAGGCTTAATTTCACACAGAATGGAAAATATTATTTTTCTTGTCTATTGTGTGTGGGGGTGTTAGTCATGGTTTTTCAGGCTGTGGGGCTATGCATGTGTAGGAAACTAATGATGTGGTCTCTAGGTGTTGCTTTACTGTACGGAGTACTGATAATGAGCTTCGAGTAATAGGGTATGAATCCCAGAAGATGAATTCTGATTACCTTGGTGGTATCGTCCCTTGTATGCCCCTTCTTCCTTGATGTTTCTGTAAAGAACATTTGGGTTTTGATGAGGGTATTGTGGTTTTGACTTTTAATTAGATTTGAGGTATGTTGTGTTAATAAACTGGGACTCTGTGTTTGGATATTTTGGTTTATTTTCATTTTCTTAGAGTGTATGCTCATCAAATTGTGTGAGGGCAAACAGCAGCTGAAAGATCTTGCTACTCTCTGTGTAAATATTTATTGGTCCGGAGAAGGGTGAATTTTATCAAACCATACTCAACAATAATGAGTAAAGAGTACTTAAACTGTACAGAGAGAAGCAAACTGCAGCATACTGTGAAAGTGCAGAGAGATATCCTCCAAGGAAATAGCATGATAGGTCTTAAATAATACCTTATAGTCGTGGGCTGTGCCACTATAGGCACTAAAATTAAATATACAGCTTCCCCAAACAGCAGGCTGTCTTCCCCACTGCCCCCTTTTAATAAAAATCTGGGACTTTCTCATGTTGACAGGTAAAATGCAGCCTTTTTATAATCTTCATGTTTTATCCCATTTGGAGTTCTAGAAATTTGTTTTCCTGGTACTTAATCATTTCCCACTAAATCATTTTCTTGTTACCGACTATTTTTAATTGTAAATGAAAAAAAAAAACAACAAAAACAACAACCCACAAAGAAAACAAAATTAAACCCCACTCTTTTGCCAAACCTCATCTAACGTAAAGGCATTGTAAATGACTTCTGGTCCATAGCTCTGATTCACGTTGCCAGGATCCTCACTTCTGCTTTGTTTTGTTTAGCACACTGCTATGCCAATTTAATAAACACGGTGTTACATATTCCCTTGTAATTTAGCTGCCATTTTGCTGCAGTTAGACAGTGATTGGTTATGGCAGGCCTGTAATGCCTTGTCAGCACGGGTTACTCACTACTTGGTGGTGGTGGCCGAATGTTGTCTGAGACACGGTGTCATTGCAAAATTGTTTGACAATGTTGATGCTGTAGTTGCACTGAGCAGTAACAGAGGTTGAGGAAGGGCATGAGGGAGCGGCTGTGCTGAGGGCAGTGATGAAGAGGGAATGCTAAACAGCACAGCAGGAGATGTCATCAAGGAAAAGTTTTTCTTTTTTTTGGTTTTTCTTTTTCTATTTTTCCTTTTGATTACCTGCTAAGAAAAGGTAGTGTCATTGTCCTGGGAGCGTGAGCCCTGCAGAATTTGGCAGTGGATGTGCAGGTCCAGCTCTTTGCCTTAGTAACTGACCTGGAGGCACCAGGCTCTGCCCAGTACTTGGTTGCTTGGCTGAAATTGCTGGATTTGGTGGCAATTTTTGTGCTGCGCAAGCTGTCTTCTGTTGTAGAAGGGGCAAGACTAGGTTATATAGGTCACCATGCAGTTATCAGATACTTCTGCCTTTCAAACACTGTCAGCCTGGGGTGAGTTTTAATATTAATGAAAAGGCAAAAGGCTCCATTTTCCATTGTGGACTGTTTAAGTCATCCAATCCTTTCATAATAAGATTAGGTTCACTTAAGCTTCTAGTAAACCAACATGTTTTCTAAGACAGAAATGTCTTGCCTCTGAATTTCTGAACCTTGTACAACATTTTTTAAAAATTATTTTATTTTTCTTTCTAGATATGAATTAAAAGTTTCCAAAATGGATAAAGCCATTTCCTAAATATGCACACATCTTATAAAGAGGTAGGGTAGGGAAGGAAATTGGGAGTCCTTCATCACCATTAAATTTAAATTGTACATTTTTACTCTCCTGCCTCTGTAAATAATAAATAATTATTGTTACTGCCGTAGTGAAGTAAATAAGAAAAAGCCTGACTTGGGTGGAATTGCTTTCACCAGCCTATTAAGTTAAATAATCTGGTAAGAGTAAATGACTATGAAGTCATGCAGCACTTCCTGCCATTTTATTACTACATGATATTTTATTATTGAGGGGATTTTTTCATTTGTTTGTCTTTAATAAATTTGGATGCAACCTCAGATATTAAGAGACATTTCTATCTACTGTCATTTAGTTTAGGTCACTGTGTCATAGACATAACAAGATCAAGTATAGCCCAGCTCGCTTTCCACACAGCCTAGATTTGTTTACCGTTTAATTTTGTTCTGAGGCAACCATCAGCCTTTCCCTGTCCTCTTCTGTAAAGTTGTAGTCTATAGTATAGAAAAACAGGCATTTATTTCCTTTGTGCATGATGTCTCTGACAGCGCTGGTGGCAGTTTTCAAGGGTCCCTGCTTCAGGTGTTAGCAAAGCAGCCGGCATGAGGACATGACGTGAGACAAGGTGAGATAAACTGCCCTGTGGGATTTTGATGGAGATAGATAAATAAAAACATTCTAATTGACTCCTGCAGGTTAAATTCATTGCTGCTGCTTTAAAGTCTAGGAAGATTAACGTTTGTGTCATGTTTGTGAGCCAAAAGGCTACCTCTTGTCCAAGTTGGGCAGGCTGGAGGTGAAAACTGAGCTGCCAGTACTGACTCCAAGAAGGGCTGTGGGGGTGAGGGTAAATGAGGGGGCATCTGGAGGTGTGAGGTGGGGGCTTGACTTGGAGGTTGTGAGGCCTGCAATGAGAGGGCAGTCTCATAGCCCCACTGGCTGGGGGGGACCCATCCCAACTGAGGCATATGGTGGTGGCAGTGTTCCTGCCTGAGAGGAGAGAGGTATGGGATGGGGAGGAGAGAAGGCAGGCTCAGGGGAGGTCTGTGTGGAGGGAAGTGGTTTTAATTTGGTGGTTGGCTTGTGGCAGAAGGGTGAGGTGTTACCTGCTGTGGGGTGAGGAGGTGTTAGGGTGGAGAGCCCTTGCAGCACAGAGAAGACACAGTGGCAGCCTGTAAGGCCCCAACATGCTATGGCTGACAAAAACACCTCCTGTCTGCTCCTTTTCCCCACAGAGAGCACAGGAAAGTAATAACCTTTCTCTTCCATGCTGCCTGCATAGGTGATTGTGCTTCACTCCACTGCTGGCAACGTTTCCTTCCTTATGAAAGGAGCTACTCACACAAGATGAAACACAAACTTGGGTGGTTTTGAGTAAAAGGGTGTTTAAGACTGGATTTCAGCTGTAACTAGACAGTTGTCAGGCAGCAGCTTGCTCATTTTTTTAGGCCAAGTGTTTCAATAGACTTGCACATGCAACACTCTTCTTGTTGCTGCGTAAATACATCCCCATGGCTGTACAGTGAGTTCTGCTTCCCGTGGGTCTGCAAGGGGTGAGAGGGAACAGGTTTCATCCTCCATGTGTGCTGCACATCTCCATCATCTCCAGCAAAACTCCCAGCAAAGTCTTTTCTCAACTTTGGATCCCCCTGCAGTTTGATGGCATCGGAAAAGAGATGTGCAATTGAACTGACAATCAGTGATTGGCATCATGCATAACTCATTATTGTGTCAAGGATTTGGCATGTCCATGGAGAGGAAGCCATGTGCGTTGTGTTGACACTGAGCTTAATTCATATCCTACTGGCGGTTATGCCAAATCTTTATCTCATCGGTTCTCATGCCAGATCGCCTGCTTGTATGCCAGGTTCTTGTCAGAATAATGAGTTGTGCCTAATACCAATCATTCTGTGGCAGATGCCACCCTGTGTAGCCATTTTGTACAGTTGGGCTTCTCAGCAAAATGGCTGATTTTTGTAGAATGTGTGTGGCATGGTTGGAGCTCTCCAGTAGGGTCATGGAATGGGAAAGGATTTCCAATGACATCCAGATGTGATATCAAATTTTATGGCAGCTTTCTCGACAAACATCTTGCTGCTGCTATCTTTTCTATACCCTCCCTCGAAGATGGATTCCCTCAATATGCGTATAACCTTTCTGCTTTTAAAAGCCTCAAAATTACATTTGTGGATGTGTCATTCTGAAGAGTTTTTCCTTCATGTTTCCCCTTATTAATTCATCAAAATTTTGTAGGCAACTCTGATTCTTTCTCTTGCTCCAGAGAGGGGTTCATCTGCAATCCTTACAATGCCACAGGCCTGTGTATTGTCAGCCTACCCCACCTCATGGTTTAGGCGGTTACATTTGCCAGGGGATTGCCAAGGGAGATGTGCTGTTTCCCTGCTGAAAAATAACCTATTACTCTGTAGAAGGCAGGAAGGGACTCAAAAGGAAAAGAGAACCCACCTGTGGTTTTTTTTTTTCACATTTCCCTGGGGGAGAAGTCCAAGGTGCCACCAAAGCATTTGAACATTTGAGCTGATATTGAACTTATAATGGAGTCCTTTGTTGAGAGAACTGAATACTATGAGAAAGGAAAAGGAAGACTTCCACAGGGTATGGTGATAATGCATATCCTTAAGGAGCCAGAGTCTAGAGTATCTCCTCTTTGCTTTGAGTGGCTCGTTTGCTGAATAAAGACAGTGAGAATAGGCTGAATGTTCAGTAGTTCACATTTGCCTCAAAGTCAAAGGGCTCCTAAACCAGCTTGACATTCTGTGTTACACAGGTGTGATAGTTTATCCCCAGATGCCTTCAAATATAGGTTAGAAAAAAAAAATTAGCATCACACTTCCCATAGCCTGATCATCATTTGCTCTCAAACCACATTCAAGGGACCAGGTTATTCATAATCATGTTGTTGTTAAAGCTGCATTACTATTTTGTATCTAGCCTATTGATTTTTCAGGTTTCTTCTGCATGAGCCTCTTTCATTAGTGTGTTGTATGGAACACAAGCCCCATAGTGGAATCATAAAATATTACATTTACAAAAGCTCCTCAAAATTTTAGTTTTTTTAATAGAAAAACAAACATGCCTGGGCTGAAAATTGGGATGCCAAGATTTTCCTTAATTTAGTTTGAAACAGTTCAAGAGTTTTACTTTAAAGAGCAGCAGAAATGAGAGGCAAATAAATTCAGGTACTGTTTAACTGGGCACAAGTCACTTGGCTTCCCCAGAATTACTGTAGCTTACATAAAATCCACTTTAAGTGGACATTTTAAGCAGACGCACATTTGCAAGTCTTTAATAAATCAATTACTTACAAATATTTCTAGACAGACACTTCTTGGAGTATTTTACCTGACTTACTGAACCTGGCTAAGAATTGCTTCAAAATGAAGGTGTAGCAAGCTCCTGCACCAGTCAGCAGTGCTAAAAAGGGTAAAGGACAGCTACAAAACACAGGTCTGCTGAAAAAGTGTTCAGAATCGTGGAATACAGTAAGACTTTGGTCTGAATTAGAGCATCTCTACTGAAAAGTCTCCCTTATAATGAGCTGGTCAATCACCATCAGGGCCATAATGGGGGTTTTGGTGTACAGTCCCTGTGCTACTATTCCACTAGTCCACTTCATATGGAATATTTTCTAGGGGAAGACCACGCAGATGTGGTACATCTCTAAAGTTACTTTTGCTTCCTAGGGGCTGTGGTATCCAGTTAGCCCTCAATTGTATGAATATTTATACAACATAAATGGGGAAATCTGTGGGTTCCCTTGGTGGAAATGTGATATTGGTATTTTTTAAAGTAAACTTAAATAAGGTCAGAATTTTTTTATCCTCTAGAGAAAATTTCACGTCTGATTAAATAGTTTACATAAACTTAATCTTTTTCTGCTGGATGCATTATAATCTCAGATATTATTCATGTAGCTATTCCTCTGTGAACCATAAAATGTTCATTTCTTCAAAATGAATATGAAGCTCAAAGCATTAGTGGTCTTAAGAGCATAAAAAGTTTATTGCTTTGTGCTTAACATTTTTCAAGTAACTTTCGAAAGCTGAACAAATTTTGCATTTAGATTAATGGAAGATGTTTTCCATTTGA
The DNA here is from genome assembly GCA_013396835.1 of Psilopogon haemacephalus. Lineage (NCBI taxonomy): Eukaryota > Metazoa > Chordata > Aves > Piciformes > Megalaimidae > Psilopogon > Psilopogon haemacephalus. The sequence goes on along the minus strand of VWZI01000276.1, from coordinate 836,789 downwards.
AGGAACTAGCAAGGGAGCAGCAATAACAAAAATCCCCCAAGGTTAAAAATGTAGTGCTTTTGATTTTTACCAGAACTGTGTTAGCAGAACAATCATTTCTCAGCATGGAAAGGTAACATAATTGGTCTATACAGTGGCAATATAGAAAACGAGTATGCTTCAGAGAAAGCTAATATGGCTCTACTTAATAATTTCCTTCAAGAGCCTGAATTTGAATGTATATTTCACCCAGCTTGAGGCAAACAATTTGTACCCATAAGTTCTAGTGGAAGTTACCAGGGGGTCATACAATTTATTTTAGTTCTTGAAGTTTTCAGAGCTGCAGACCTAAATGCACATTCACTTGCATTGTTTCATCAGTAATTTGATCCAATTGGGCACTATTTTCCTTCTACTCTATTATGTTAGCTCTAGTGAGGGGGAAAAAAAAATTAAGCCACCAACAAACAACCTTCTTATGAAATATTGCGAAAGAAAAGTTTTCTTGGAAGTGAAAGTACTCTTCACATTTAGACCACCAGCTTCTTCAGGAATTTCTCAGGTCCTTTCATGCCCTGGCACCTGAAGCCTGCTCTGTTAGTTTCTTTAAAATGGGGAAAATAGCTCTCCTCAAAATGTATATAGTCAAATACATACCCTTAAATACAAGACAGTGCTTCCTTGCCTAATGTTTTTATTTATGCATCCCAATAAATACAAATAATCTTGATCTGTAGAAAAGAATTTCTGTCTTACTTCAGCAAGTCCATGTTCTTATAGCAGACAATCTTTTGAGACAGTTTTGATAGACCACTTTCTCATTTGGCTAAGCTAACAAGAGCTGTAATGTTAATTTAAGGAATTCTTTGTCTGGTGCAGTTCTAGAAATCCATTCTGTCCTTCTGAAGCCAGTGGAAGCTTGACCATTGACTTCCAACAAAGTCAATCTGCTTTTCTTACTTAGATGTCAAACGTAGCTGAACAGATCTTACAGATATGAGAGGATTTCAAATAAATCCATCTCTCCAGTTATTACCACCAAAACCTAGTGTCTTTTACTCCTGGAGCCAGGAGAGCCTTGCTGGACACCTGCCTTTGGGACATGATGTCATTTTTCCCTGGCAGTACAAAGTTATATGATCTATCCTCTCTACAACTGCACAGCCATTTGTTAGCACACTGGTTTTAGAGCCACGATTTGGTCAGTTTACTGTGATTGGTATGGGGATCCTTTTCCCTTTAAGAGACCATGATCAGAAAAACATGGCCTGAATTTCGTTAGCAGTGTGACAATGAGAGAGATAAGTAGATGTGACAGTTATGAATGACGTACTGTCATGCACTTCTGCGTTCTGACTCAGATAAATTGACACTGCTGTCAAACACAAGCTATGGAGAGTAGAGACCTCTGATGAACCTTCTAATATGGTAAATGGGAGTCTTAATTCTTCATTAACTGGAAAAAGGAGATTTGGCCATGTAATTTTCTCCTTGCTGCCTGTTTTAAAGATTCCAATAACCCAGCATTTACAGTTGACTAGGCAGGGATTGCTTTTTCCTATGCTAGCGACATGCAGGCTGTGAAATCTAAGGAAGCGCCGCTTAAACACAGACTTATTGCCTTGGTTATCTTTAATGACTTTGAAATGTATTGGCCTCATTATGGAACAGTGCAGTTATCAATTCCTCTAATTAGGTGATGTGGTCCCATAAGAAATTTAACATTAAAATGCAAAAATGAGTTAGTGGCATCAATTGCTGGCAACCTGGGTGTTGGCACTGAATTTAAAGCAACGGTGCCCTTTTTCTGTGTAGTTATTCTGCATCCATCTTATTCATTCAAATATCAACAGTATTTTTTTCCAATTGATTTATTTTTGACTATGTGAAGAGCTGTTTATTTATCTGGGCATTTCTTGGCTCTCCATAGTTCTTGTTCTGCTGCATGCAGTTGGTGAAAGGACTAGCAGTGAACTAGCAGATGCAGAGTGAGCTCTCTCCATTTACAGGTCAGACTAGTCAGTAAAACTGTCAGTCCAACTTTTCATTTTTAGTGGCTCTTTCAGTCTGAAGATCCTGTAGGAATTTATAAGGTTTAGATAAAAGTGACTTGCTAACAGTCATACCACACAGCAGCAGAGCTGGAAACAAAGCATGATACCCACAGTTCAGTCTCCTTCCCAGATCTTGCAATGCTGTTCCCTCCTACCAGTGCCTGTTTGAGGTTACAGCTCTTTTCCACCATTGGAAAGGATTAATGATGGCCAGTTTAGAACAGGCATCACCTGTCTTGTTGGGAGGAAAAGAGAGTCTGAGAAAACTTCTTTTAATGTTGTCTCATTTCTGCAAGTGCTTTGGTATGGCTGTATGCGACAGCAAGTGCACAGGAGTTTATCTTGTGTTAGCCTTCTCCTGAATTTATAGAGCACAATCCCATAATTTATATCCACATGAAGATAATCTCCATTTGCTACAAGTTTATAAAGACTGGTGATGATAATCTCTGGCAGAGTGGTGTGTAGTGTTAACCTGGGGAGGGTATCTATGTGAATACATCAGGAGACCATTTCTTTGGTTGCTTTTTAAGTAAGAGGTATGCATTAAAGACTCAAGGCCAAGAAAGTGGGTAATGGATTAATTGACTGNCGGCCCTGTAACCACAGTTAGGTCTTTGACATAGAGCATGAAGCCCTGGCACCTTTTTCAACCTTTCCATTGTGCATATCTGGACTGTAGCTATTTGCAGGAGTAGGTTAGCTCTGGTGGGATGGAGACTGTACCAATATGTACATAGTACTGAACATACCCAGGCTAAACCAGCCCAGACATTTCAGTGCTTGGGAAGTTCATGCAAGGGCTCTTTCTCTGTTCAGCCATGTCATTGTTTCTTGAATTAGTACAGATTGCAGAAGCCCCTCATAGATACAATGATTTGTTCTAAGTCCAGACAATGCCCTTCGCTGCAATGTGCCTGAACGTCTCCCAGCAGCATGCTAAACTCTGCCACTCTGCAATTGACACCTACTAGCTATAATGTCTAGTTTATTCTCTCATCCTCTGTTGAGAGAGAAAAGTATGTGCAGTGCTTTAAAGGAATAAACATGCACACATGCAGCCCCACACAGTGTTTGTTGCAGCTGATGCATATTTACAGAACTTGCATTAAAACAGTTCCTTTTTTCTTGCACTAGAAGGAAGGAGGTGTGGGGTAATTCTGCTTCCTGGGGGAGCCAATTCTGCTCTCTTGCACTGGCTTTCAAGATCTTTTTGTTCCACGTGTAGACAGGCCCTGTTCTAGCAGTAGTTGTCATCAGAGGACCTGAGAATCACAGTAGTTATCTACAGTTATATAAAGAAGAAAAAATAATTCAGATGCTTCTAGTTTTCTCCTCTGCTGTTGTTTATTCTCAGTGGGGTTTGCAGTTTTCTTTTTGTTCTGGAAATTGTGTTTTCAATGGTGGCATTTCATACTTGACCATACTTTTGCATATTCAGTGCAGTAAGAAAAGGAACAGTGGCAGGAGAAGGGCCACATATTAATTCTGAATTTTGTTCAGGAGTTAAAAAGTTGACAGAAAAAAAATTGTACCACAGTTAACCTTTGCTTAAGTATAGATTCCTTGTTTCCTCTGTGGTCCCAGGTGACAGCGCACACGTGCTGTCTGCAGAGTTCCTATTCTTATCCTCATCTCCTGTAAAATATTCCTCTATTGTTCCTACAGACATTTCATGAAAATCAATGAAAATGATTTATCTAAGAAAAAATAAGCAGAGGTTAAGGAAAAAACAGACCACAACTGTGTGTTGCAGTCGTACAAGCCCTCCAACAAAACATCTCCTTCAAAAGAGATGCTGTAGCTTTAATATTGGCTGCTGTTTCCTTGAATGGAGTTACCCAATCTTTCATCAAAGAAACATATCTCCCATATCCCTGTCTTTAAAAACAGCAATTATGTGTAAATGCCTTCTGATTTATTTGAGCCAGGGCCACCGGCCAGTGTGAGTCACCACAATTTATTGCTAACCGTCACTTTTACATGATAGGTTTGTAACAAATATCTGCCGCATATTGTTAAATTAATCTTCCATTTAAAATTAATGGAGTTAGACTCCCCAGGTTCAATGTAATTTCGTGTTCACGGGCAGGGAATGATGTGAGCTGCATACAAAATGAGCTGAGGCCAAACGCCCTAATCTTTCATCACCTTGAACCTAGTGACTAGGACGCCTTCTCAGCACCAACTAATGAGATTGAGCTTGCTTCTCTCCTGAGGATGCCAGCTCAAAGAAGCTTTTCTGCTCAGATACAGCAGGCTTCGTCTTATTTTAATAATTCCTCAGATATGACATGCCTGATGTTATGTATGAAAGAGTCAGGCTTGAAAAAGAGATGAAATGAATTTTATATCATTACTTCAAAACCGAAACCAGCTAAAGGAAGTATGTCACAGTTAAAAATGCAGTAAGCATTTTAGCTATGAAATATTTTGAAAGTAAACAGGAGTCATTCTTTCATTTATTATTATAATGTGGCCTCACCTTAGACTCATCTTCTGTAATTCTGGTCCCATTCATAAATTAATAACAATAATGTAGATGAAAGCATCAGACTGCCCAATAAGCATGTGGATGGGACCATCAGAAAGAAGAGATTTAATTCCTAATGGAATATGCCATGCTATAGTGCTGAGCTCTACCATTTCTCTTTGTGGGCATTTGTAGAAAATGAGCCTGCCTTTTATGCAGTGGCAGACTGCAGATCCATCACATATTGTTTAAAAATAATGGAGCTGAATTGTATCAGTGCACCTTTCTATCTTTCCTTTATTCTGGCTTTAAAGAAGTAGTCATTTTGCTTATATTTTAATATTTATCAGTGCAGTAGACTAATAGCATTAGTGATGTCTATGCGATTGCATGTTGTGGTCAATGCACCTTCATCTGCAGCAACAGCTCTGCTGCCTTAGTCACCTCTAATGACTCAGCAGTATCTCTGACTGACTTTTGTCCCAAGTGCATTACAGTCTGCTTTCTCACCCATGTCATGGAGATGAGGCCTTGCAATATGTATGAGTTATCCAGTAGGGATGGGCTTCCACTCTTCCCCTGCACCATGTGCTGGACAGAACAGAGTGGAGAATTCCTCTGGTCTGCCTTGGATATGGTCTCCAGACACTGGCAGGTAGCCATGGTGCTCCTTCTTAGGAAGTATGGTTAGAAACATGGAATTTCTCAGTTTAGAGGAATGTCTTAGGAGGAAAAGGAGAAAGGTCTTTCCACAGGCTACTGCTGAATAGAGAAGTGCATAACTGATTCTAGGGCTTGAGGTGACAGGACAAGGAATGGAAGAATGGGAAGGTTTCTAAATCTTCCTCTTACTTTTGTGTATGTATATGGAGGAGAGGAAGAGGTAAATACTGAAGAGAGTATCAGTGGTGGTTTCTTTCTATTGTGCTACTGGGATTTAAATGTTTTATCAGTCTTCCTGTATATTCCACTTGGGGCAGTCTTCCATGACTGGATAACTTCATTCTGGTTCTTTCATCTCTTCTACCCCTTCATATCAGTTGGAGCTCTTCTGATTTCTGTTGAATTTTGACTCTAGTTAAACCAGAGAACATGAGGAGATCAGCCTTCAATGCTTGGTTCTGAGGAAATCACCCAAGGGTCTCTGAGTCTGACTGCTAGTTGGTGTCTAGAGCAGCGGGAGGAGGTTTTGGTCTCTGCAGTGGAGAGAAACAGGTGCTCATGCTTACAGCAGTCTCAGCCTTCCAATGTGCAGAAGGAGCTTTCCTGCATTGCCTTTTCCTGAAGGTTGCCTTGTAGGTAAAAAATACAGTGCCAGCTTGGACTGGCTCTGCTGCTTCACAAGATAAATCAAGTTCCTTTTCTGCTTTATTTACTTGTTATTCATTTTTATTCCAGACTTTGCAGAGACAGCAATGAAGCTTCTAGATATTCATAAACAGAAATCTGGTTTTCTGTCCACCGATACAGATCAGAGAGGCCAGAATGTGTGTTGAGAAAGAAGAGAGTTGTAAAAATACGCTGCAATAGATTTATTGGAGACTTCAATATCTGTTGAAGTCAGCAAAGCTGGAATAAGCTCTAAGTAAACACTATCAATTTCCATGATAAGATTTAGATGGTGGCTTTTTTTTTTTACTAGACGAAACAATATCACAAAGCTTGTCTTCATGGAAATGTGATCAAGATGTAAGCAGTTCTATTGTTAACTCCTTTACATTAGGTTTAGTTACAGTCAGTTCCCTTTCAATAGCAGAAGATGTGTCTCTTAGCATTGGAATTTTTCATTATGTGGGCTTTGCATCTTAATGTTTTTCCTGTCTTCTTATGTTCTGGATTGTTGCCATTTTGCAAGGTGAAAAGGTTACCAGTTCTAGCTCTTGTACTGGTGCTGTGCTGGACCTTCTGGATACCCTTAGAAGCCTTTTGTCTTTTTATTAAGAAAAAAACTACATTCAGATGAAATGAGTTTTTTAGTTTCAACATCCAGAAGTATAAAAATGTTCCCCTCTATGCAGTGCATTTGATTGGGAATAAAAATGACTGATGGCAACCCATACTGGACCCTTTTGTTCAATTCAGCTATGATTATGGAGCCTATTAGCTGGAGTTACAACCTATTTAAGAGCACTGCTTACTAGTAATGGGGGCCAAATGATTTTGGAAAGTTCAGATTTACTGGGCTCCCTGCAGAAATGAATTCAGCACTGAACATATTGATGCAGAGCCTGAATGAGGCTGTTCCAGTGGGACTCAGAATTGTGTGCTTAGCAAGAAATGAGCGGGTAGTAGAATTAAAGATCAGATAGATGTGAGGCTCAAGGGCAGTCTAAACTCTGAAGTTCATCACAGCAACTTAATCAGACTAAAATGAGTGTTGCTCCGACAGGAATCAAGCCTCTGTGTGACAGGAAATTTAGTTTGTTAAAATGCTGCTGTTTCTTCTAAGTCCCTGTTTTGTTAGCTCTTGAAGTGTGTTAAAATAATTGTGAGATGTCAGTGTTTGGTGGCTACTGAGTCAGCTTGGCTTTGTCTAATGGAAATATTGACTCCACTTGGATTTTTCCTTTGATAGAGTCTGTCTGCAGATTTAGTGCCAAAAGAAGACCAATCTCTTGTGCCTATTCAGAGGCAAGGGAAGTCTTCTGAGTTCTCTTAGTGTTTTTTTAACACAATCTTAAATTCTGCACTGAGGGGAAGAAAAGTTGGAGTATTGGGCTCCCTGAACCAGGCTTCACATGATGCTGTCAGCATGGTGCAATGCAGATGTCCCTGTGGTCACTCATTGCTCACAGGAACCACAAGAGGGGAATGCCCTCCCCAACACCACAGTAGATGACACAGGAGGAAGATCCTTAGTAGGGCTGCTTTGCTGTTCACTTGACTGTTTAGTGGGACACATCCTGCTACGTTTGCAGAGACAAAGTAAGTTTTGGCATGGACTGCATTAAAAAATACATTTATTTTCTTCCCTTTGACCCAATATAGTGTTCAAATACAAGAGAGTTTTTTAGGTTTTCACTGTATCTAAAGCCTCTACCAAGTTTCATTCAGATGTCATCTTAACTCCCTAAGAAGTCTTAAGCTACAGGCTCATTTTTTTTCCATCTGTATCCATCTCTGCCCAGGTGTTTGAAGCTGTTCAGTTTCATGTTTCCCATAATAATGCATGCCTCTCCCCTTCTGGATATTGCTTCTCTATGACATCTCTTCTGCCTGTAACTCCTCCAAATGTAGCACCTTTTGGTCAGCACCAAGCTGGTCCAGCCTTATTCCTCTATCCTGCTTCTCAAGTATCATTCCCCAGCTGTGTCCACATACAACAAGAACCAACACTCTTCTGAAACTCTGTCCAGCAACAGTGAAATCCCCTAAACACATCTTTCACAATCTGCTTTTCTGACTCCTCTTTGGGACAGGAAATTTATTCCTTCTAAACCAGAATTTCTTGCTACATACAAATTGATACTTGACTTGAAAGTCCTTTTTTTATAGATCATGGAATGTATTGCTTTGCTGTCCTTGAGTGGAGCTGTGAATATTCAGTATTTATCAGTTAGATTGCTGCTTTCCTCCTGAACAACAGCAGACTCTTGACCCAATCTAGACAGGCAGATATACTCTGCTTTTGCACCTTGCAAAATGTAATAGTTTGTTTGTCAGCCAAGTCTGGAAGAATTTGGTGTTTTTCATGTAGTAAGTAAATAGGAAGGATGGAGTTAGGTTTATATTTCTGGTATTTTTAATGTTGACCTTTAAAATTGTACTCACTGGGACGTGCTTTCAAAGCACATTGGCCTCCTACAGGACCTGGGTCGTGCAGAAAGCAGTGGAAATCTGCTCGTGCACATTTAACTTTATTGTGGTCCCTGGCTGCACAAGGTCAGACACCCAGGAGAGGAGGACTGGAAATGCTTTACTGAGGCTTCAAGAGAGGAGAGACAGGGCAGTTTCTGGGTCACCATTCTGACCAACTGTTCATGTAATTGTTACATGAGATGTTGCTTATAGGAGTCCTATTTTCGATCACATGAGCATGTCCCAGTTTTCTATAAACCATCTGTTCAAGTGAAGAACTTCCAGGTTGTGGAGTTTGGGGTGAGGAGGGAAAAAGGCAGAAGGAAAATTTCAAGAAGGAATTAGAAGTCATGTGTCAGCTGCGTTCTGGTAGGAGTCTTTTTAAAGCTAGAATGAGGGATCATGAGAGAAACAGTTTCAGCTTGACACACAGATAATAAAGCAAGCCTTAAGCAGAAGCTGTGGCTGCACAGCAGGTAAATCCTGCTTAGATTAAAAATAAATATTTTATGCTGCTTGTATGCAAAGCTTTTTTTTTAATAGCTTAAAGCCCTATACAATTGGCAGCAAGTAGAAGAAATTAAAAGAAAGGGTGTGCATTGTTTCGTTATGGTAGGAGCCTCTCAGATAAGTTGAGAGGATTGGGTTTGGTTTTAATAACAAAGGCAAAAAAAATTAAAGGACAGGCTACTCATTAGAACTGTGAAGCACGAAAGCCTTTGTAAATTACCTGTGTTGGTATGTTTACAGCAGAGAGCAAACCCAGCTCTTACAACGTCAGATGGCAAATAATTTTCGGAGGCGGGCATCAAGGTGCACAGCACAAGGGAGAGCTCAGCTGTAATATGCATGAGTTGGTGCACTCTGCTCGGAGGGGCAACCGTGAGGTAGGGAACAACATCATCCGCTCCCCTTCCTTTGCCATCCATTTGGAGCATTTTAATGACTAAAGCAGGGTAAACATTTGTGAGGATAAACACTGTTTTCCTGCTGAGCAACAATGTCTCCTGTATGAGAGCAGGATTGTTTTGGCATATGTCGGCTCTAAATATCCCTGCAGATACTTTACAGGAATTGCTGCCTCTTTAAACATTTATGCTATTAAAAATCAGGACGATTGTTGACATAAACCTGTGATAGCAGCTGCATTGTAGACAGAGTATGAATTTTTTATGTTATTGATGAGAAGTTTATATCATTTATGTACTGTAGTAAGGGAGGTGTATGAGTGCTGAATACAGAAAATTACATGATTGAAGCCATTTAGAGTATCAGGGCGCAGCATTTATTAATGCGTCCCTCCACAAAGGAGCGTGAATGCAGTAAATGGAAAGAAAAACAAAGCTCAGTGATGTATAATGGTTTACAAACTCAGGTTGGGACGAAAATAAGCTTTGTGGCTCTACAGACTGGGTTATACAGCTTTGGGACTAGTGTCAGCACTGTGCAAGAGAGCTGTGTTTTTAGATCCTGAGAGTAGGCAACCAGTGGGCTGAAGCTTGTGGGCTCAGAGGGCTTGTGACTGGAGAGGGTGGAATATGATAAAGGGATGACTGCAAGAGAAGATTTGAAGATCACTGTTTCTGTATATGTTTTCTTGCCTTAAATTGCTGTAACTTCAGAGGCAGAATGAAGATTGAGGTCATCAATTGCTCTGGAGAAAAATCTTTCATCTTCTTCCTAATCCCCTCTGTTTACTTTCATGTCTCTCATAGTTTCTCTGTAACTTGTTCTTGCCAGTAGCTTAGTGCTTTCTTGGTGTTCACCCCCGCTGAGAACTGTCACAGAACACTTTGCTTCCAAAAGGAAGGGCTTAGTTGCTAAAGTGGCAAAATATCCCTCACTGGAGGGCATAGGGGCTATGCAGTTTGTGAGGATTACGGTTGGTGTTGTGGAGAAGTTCCACAGTAGTTCCTTCAACAAATGTCTCCCGTGAGGTTTTGGTGTCATCTAAAGTTGTGCTCCCTCCAGCATAGCCTCAGGAGGTGCAGGAAGCTCAACTTTTCTCCTTCAGGCATGGCTGTCCCTGTGCTTTCAGAATCCCACTTGGAAGTTGTATGAACACTTCATGTTTCCCAGCACCAGACGGGCTAAATTAATTTTTAATGTGTTGTCCTCACTTATTCTTCCTAAAAGAACTATCACTGAGCAAACATTCAGGATGTTCTTGCTTTACTGGCAGCACAGCCATTGCTTAGTTGGTAGCATTGCTGCATTTTTCCATCCTCACTAAATACAGCACAAGGCAGTGTCATCACTTGTGCTCTACTGGACTGCAGTATTTTAGCCATCCTTCAAGGGTTTTCCTGGAAGGGAGGGAACATTCTCATGTTAGCCCTTCCTCTGAAAGATGCCACCTGGAACTATGTTTTACAGAAGTACTCTTAAGAGCTGTGAGTGCATGCACCTGCGTGCAAGGCAGTCAAGATTACAGTTTGGACAGTCTGGTACTCCAGTAAGGATTACAGGTGGGATCAGTAGCAGTGGTGATTTGTACAGGGTAGGTACCTGGGTGCAGAACCTCAGATCACCACTTCATTTCATATAAACTACCAAACAGCTGGTCAGTGGTAATAACGTCTCGTCCCTTCAGCCCTAAGCTATATTTAAACCACTGACCTAGAGGTGAGAGGCTGTGTATCCTATTACCAGTCCACTGAGACATCCAGTCCTCAGTGGGATACATCTATAAATTAATATAGCTTTGGATTAATATTGCAGACAAAAAGCTACATTAAAAGAACATTATTAGGGTTGCAAAGTCAAGCCCATGAAAGTAAAGAAATGTGAGAATTAAGGTTGCCTGTTGAACCTTAATTTGCCCCCTTCTGTGTGTGCATTGTGATACAGCCTTTAATTACATGATCACATTCTGCTCAGCCTCAGGCACACACCTGGCTGGAAATTTTCAATCCAAATGATTTGAAGTTTGGCAAAGTTTAAATAATTGGAAAAAGAGGACCTTGTAAGAAGGGTCTAGCAACTTCAGCAAAAGGCTGCGCTTTGTGTTGATTTCCACTTAATTTGCAGCATCCAAAATCTGTTTATCATAAAGTATTTTGTGGGCAAGACCCATATGTGTGGAAGACCCAGGAGAGCAGAGTGCATCTCTAGTTGTCTGAAGGATCCTTTTAAGAAAAATCATCTACTGTCTAGACTTACAAGACCTAAAAGATAAAACTCAAATGAGAATCATTCTGGTTTAGGAAAAAAAATGAAAGAAAAAAAAAGGAAAAAAAAAATCTTGGCAGGTAACAACCAAGTGACTCAGTCAAGTTGAATATTAGGAGGAGTAAACCACATTAATTTTCATGGTATCTCTTTAAGCCCAGCAGAGGGCTTATTCAACCTGACTGTCTTTTAACCTCAGAGCTGTTTGGGAATTGTTGTTGTTGCCTGGATGAAGAACAGTGCATGACATTCTAATTTACATCCTCGTGTAGAATATAATCATTCATTTACACTTCACAGAAAGTATGTCCCAATGTATAAAGATTTCACACACTGGTGGACGATCCTTACTCTTAAAAGTAGAAGGCAATGATTATTTCACCACACAGTAATGATTAGTTTATTATTTATTGGAATACTGGCACAGTAATTACCAGGATCAGTTTGGAATTTGAGCAGGAAGAGTCTCCAGGTTGCTGTACCCAAAGCATGTTGTATTTATCACTTCAGGTGCAGGTGCTGCTCTTCCAATTAAATTAAGAATCACAACATCATAGGATGTTAGGGGTCAGAAGGGACCTCTGGAGATCTTTGAAGAAGAAATTTGACAAGCAAGCAAGGGTGTTGACTCTGGAAGGGATTTTATAAAGTGCTTGAGTATATGAGGTTGAGGTGAAATGCTACATAACCTAACCTTAGGACTCCTAGGAATTGCTCAGATGTGCTGTGACCACTTGAAACAAGAGACTATCCCAATAAAACTTTGAAAGCACCTTTAAAAGAGAGTGTTGATATTTGTACTGGCAAAATTCATACTAGATCTGTTATCACTGTCCTACTGTACCCAGCTTGAACAACACTAAACAAGAAAATGGTTGTGAGACAACTCCTGTGAATTAGGGTCTGCTGCATTCAATAGAAATGTGGTTTGTATCTTTGGATGATCCAAAGGAGACAGGTCAGACAAGGTGATCTGCTTGGGGCAGAACCAGCTATGATCGTGATGTCACTAGCAAGTTAGGATATCCAGATTGGGAATTCTCTTCTGTTAGGTTATTTATTTGCCCTAGATGAGACTTTATTTTCTAGAGTGAATCACGACCACAATCTTTTGTAAGTGTCCTAATAATCTCTTGCCTGGAGAGAGAGAGAGGTGAGGAGTTTGAAGTTGATTTAATTTATAGACAGATATAAACATGCTTTCTGTCTGTCTTCCTCAAAACCCAATGGTTATGCTAGTATTTGAGCTGTAGTAGGTTACTTTGTTATATGAATGTTTGTTGGTGAGGATGCTTTCAGGATCACTGGCAAACACAGCATTCCAGTCCTAGGGAAGCAAATCCTTAAAAATGGGATACCAAACAACTCTCATAGTTTCTGCATCCCATTATAACGTCTACAGCACTGAGGATGGATTTACAAGCCTGTTCATTGAATGAGCCAAATGAGCCTGTGAAATTTGGTAACACACAGCATTAGTTTGGAGGTAACATTTTTTCATAGCTAGAATTGCCCTGAGGTTCTTTGGCATACCACAATACAAGACCCTTCTTCAAATCTCTAATTCCAATAAACAAGAAATTACTTACCCAGGGTCATTTTGCAGAGTTGTGCCAAAACCAGAGATCTAGACCTCTGTAATCTCCACTGCTTTGACAGTCTGTTGTCTATGCCTAGCATAGTGTTGTTGTATTTGATAGTTCATAGTGTTCATTATCCTACTTATTTTATACAAATACTGCTTCCTTTTTTTTTGGTGATGGGGTGGGGGAGAATATGCTCACAAGCCAATGTTCTGTTTTCCTAATAATTTACTAAAGCTTATTCTCTTGTAAATTAATTGTGTTCTGAATTCGGCACAAAATGCCACAGCTAAGATTAGCTCTAACCTTCAAATTTCAAACCTTCAAATTTCAAGCCTTCAGACATCAGAGATGAGCCATCCGTATGTAAGTCGTGTCTGCGTGTGTTTGAAAGTGGTAAATGAAAAATAAGCACTGTCCTTCAAAGGGAACTGGCAAGCTGCCATCTTAATTTTTTTCAAGAAGAGGGCAGGTTGGGACAAGTCAATCAAAATCAGTCAATTTCTTGGACAGCAGTTCAGGTACAGCAGTATAAAAACCCTTTCAGTGGAGGTCTGCATCATTCATCAGACACTGCAGAGTGGTCTTTTGTAGGACTTTGGGGATCAAAGAAAATTGATGGTGGGTGCTTCTCTACTGAGATCTTTGCTTGTGTTGCCCTTATCCTATCCAGACAGAGACCCTAAGTGAAGCTTTTTTTTTTTTTTCTTATTTTTCCATATCACTAGAGGCTGTTCTTCGCCATACTAAAATATCCTTTTGGCACTTTACATAGGAGGACACAAAGCACTGCACAGAAGCTCTGTAATTCCATAGTAACCATTGACTCTGTAATTGCATGGTACATACAGTTCAATGTAAATATGTGGGTAATACAAGCAATTTGTATTTTCTCCACCACATTATTAAATCTTAAAATTGCAAACTACATGGAAATTAGGTGGAGAATAAAATGGGTAACTTCATGTACTGTATTATTGCAGCACATTATCTCTGGAAGTCTGTCATTACTTTAGAGTTACATGCTATTTTTCTGATAATAACCAAGCAGTGAAAGTTTGAGGACTTGTCCAGCTCATAGCTGCACAGCCTGGCTGTTAATTTGGGTTTAGGAGGTGGAGAATATTGTCAGCTTGGTCTAACAATCTTTTTTTTCTTTATAAGGAGGATTATTTTTATTTTCTTTCCTGCAAAGAATCTGACTGGTAACTGTGGTTATTTATATTTACTGCTAATATAATCAGTGCACTTAAAGGGAGTGTCACACCTCTGCCAAAGTCAAAAAAGGCTCCTAATGCTCACCTGCAGGGATTTCTTTTGGCCTCACAAAGATGCATGTCAGGTGTTAACTTCAGCAGCAACACTTGAATCTTCACAGGTGTGTGCTGCACTCCTGAGATGTGCTGGAAGGGCATGGCCAGGCATTTTAAGGACGTTTTGAGACTTTGTTCTTTTGTGGATAACTTCAAGAATGAGAAACTCCTTTACTTTGTGTACCCTTACTGCTCTTAGGGGGCTTACATTATTGTAACCTCTCCCTCTTCTATTTTTCTCTGTCCTTGTTGCCTTTGCTCTATTGAGCATAGCATTAAGGTTAAGTTATTTATCTGGTGTGAATATGTAAATATCTATGGTGCTTTTAGTCTAGCCCTCTGCACTTTGGCCCCCTTTTTTCTGTTGAAATTTTGAATGAAATAAACACTGAATGAGGGTTTCATTTAGAGACAGCTGCTTTTCTTTCTTTCTTTTTACACAAAGCATAAAGACATGAGGGTTAGGAAACGCCTCTGGTACATGGTTACACTTGTCTGTATTTCAAAATGTATACCTGTACACTCAGATCCTTTGACTCTTCAGAAGACAGAAAAGATCGAAGTGTTTGGCTTTGGTAGTCAAACTGATAATCAGGGCACCGGTCCAGGGGCATGTGAAATATTGAAGGGGCTGAAAGCTAACCATAAAACCTGAACTAAGAGACTGAGATCCTCTTGGGAAGACAAAAAGATGCAAGGACATAGTAAAATACTGTAAGATGGATACTGATAGTCAGGCATCAGTCTTTGAACTCTCCAAAAAGAAGTCACAGCTGTTGCTCTTCATGAGAAATCTTGATTTATTTGTGTTCCTTTACCTTTACACCTGTATCTTCCTTTTTTTCCCCTAGTCTTTCATGGTAGATTTAATAACTGCTGTGAAGCAAGAAGGTAGACTTGCAGGGAGGGGGGAAAATGGAGGAGAACCAAGAAGAAACAGAAAAGAAGACAGAACAGTGGGAGGGAGAGGGAGGAAGAAAACAGATGAATGACGACAAATGGAAGACAAAAGAGACAATGAAAACGATATCTGAGAGAAAGGCTGGAATGGAGCTTTTGAGAGCATGGGTGAAATGAAAGTCTGGTGGAGGGTTTCCAACCAAAGTGATGTAAATCAATGATGAGTAAATTAATAGGACAATTGTGCAAATGAGACTCAATCATTTAAGCCAAGCGTAATACATCATGGATGATTTAGAGAGACTGTAACCCACAGGGCACACCTTTCAATCTGCTAAAGGTCTAAAGTAGGATGCTGACATGTCAGAAAATGGAGCAGATTAACAAAATGAGGGACATACATTAAAAAGGAAGAGGTTATAAGACCAACTCCAAATGCAGAGCAGGTTTAAACTCCTTAATATCAGAGACACATCTTAGACTAAAGTAAACCTTCCTGGCCCTTCCAAGTCAGAGATTATTACCATGGTTTCTGATTCCTGATGATATTCCTTCAGTTCCTGATGTGATTCCTAACTTGTATCAGAAGAGCAAATTAAAAGTACATCCAGTAGTACTTTAAACTTGCAATTTTGCAGAACTTTTTCCTACCATTGCTGCTGCAAACAATTCTGCCATCTAACAGCACTAGACTATGAATGTAGCTGAAGAGGGAATGTTCTAAGGAGTTTGAAGTGGCCACTTGATCACTGACTGGCAGGCACCTGGCTTTGATCTTGCTGTGTCCCATTTTGTGCCACTTTTGGAGTACCTGTATACATTAGCACACCAGAGAAGACGAGAGACAATTGCAGTGTGCTCTTGTCTTTCACTGCTGTTACAGCTGTGCCCAGTTGTCCTGGGTTTTGGTGAAATTTCCAGAATTCTAGATTAACCCTCTTCATTTGGGATTATTTAGTCTCCAGGTCAGTTAACATACTTTTACCCACCTTTTTGAGACTGTTTGCAAACCTTCCTCAACCTTGAAAATGGATTCTTCTGCTGCAGCTCTAAAACAGAGCAGACCTACTCACTCCTTTACCCTTTAAAAGGACTGGTTACTAACCTTTTGTAAGGGATCAAAATTAGCCAACTCTTTAAATGAGTTTCTGACAGTCACTCTGCCCTATTGGTTTTTTGAAAGCATTAGACAGAGTGCCAGGTGGCTTGGTTGATAAAATGTTTTCTTTCACTCCGTGACTCCTTTAAGTTCAACTCTTCCCCAAGGTCTTCAGAAAAATAAGTGTTTTCAAAGACTTTGTTCCATTTCACCATCTTCCCTATCTTCTTTAAATGCTTTAGTAGAGTGTGAACTTGATTTTCATTTTACTCAGTACAAAGTTAAATGCAACCCAGGAATCTTTTTAAGGGTAAATATTTGTCTAAGAGAAGCAAAAGAAGCTCTGAAAGATGAAGTGAGAAGGGAAACCTTTGCTGCTGAAGGGGAACAGCTGAGCGTTGTCAGGGGTGGTAGTTCCTGACTCTTTTGCCTGCTACTCTTTGTGAGAACAGCAGCATCTGTATCTAAAACTCATGCTGATCAAATAGCTCTTAACATGACACAATCCCTTTTGCAGCCTTACAGTTCTTTCTTGAAGTTCAGGTCACCCCAAAATACTGCCTTGGAATGCAAGTATAAGTTTGTCCTCTTCCTCAGAGTACTCAGCAGCCTGCTAATTTTTAGGTCAGGAGTACGTTATACTTCTGAGAGGATCCTCACTCTCTCTGTTAAGAAAATAACTCACAAAGCAGTTTGGTCACCTGCAGATAATTACATCCTGAGTGCCTGTCACTAATAAATCTTGGACTTCTTTTTCAGAACTCTCAGAAACCCTTAAAGTCCAACAGTCAGATGAGTCTTGGAACTGTTTCTGTCTTTTTCTAAAGGAGTTTCAGAGCTGTGCTGCATATCGTATTGCATAGACCTCATATAACATAGATATGGATTGTGACTTATCAAAGCACTTTTAAAATCCCATTATTGTGTTAAAGGAAACCCTTGCCCCCAATCGTGTTAATGAGAACTATTCTTTATCAAATAAATAGAGAATTAATTTTCCTTTCCTTCAAAATCAGGCTTGAACTGATATCGCTTATAAAAGTTTGGTTTAGTTGAAGTTGCTATAACAGATTTCTAACAACTGCTGTTACACTGTAGTGATGTCTAACAAAGATCCTACAGTTGATTTCTGTAGCAATAGGCAAAAAGATATATATAGTAATGTTAATTGTTAGGCAGCCTGTCTGTGTTCTCAGTGTCAGTCTCAGTGGCTGATGCCATATTTCAATGTGAGAGAGGCAGCGGGAAGTGTGATACTGGAGGATAGGTGGTGATTTTCAACTTGCTGAAGGGTAACTTCATAACATGAGCATGGAAATCCTTAGATGTATAGCTTGTCTGTTGCAGGGCCTATTCTCTTTAGAAAAGGAACAGAGATGGGAGGAGTAGGGAGCTTTTTTTCCATCTCTCAAAAATCATCAAGGTTTTGAAAATGCCCCGTTCCAAGCTGGGTTCAAATCCAATCAACTTTTGAAATGTCTTCAGAAGCAGCATTCAAAAGAATCAGGTCAGAAGTTGGTGTTCTTCCTTGCCATTTAGGATATACAAGTAGCCTTGAAACTGGATTGTTTTGGCTTTCAAGTGTGTGCAGCAGCCACTAGACTTAGGGATTATTTTATACCTCTCCTTAGTTAGCAGCAGAAATCTCTTCCTGGGCCTTAAAAATGTATTCCAGTGAAATTCTGCTGAATTGGACACCCCTGTGAAATAAATTTGTCTTGGTGAGTTATTTCCTGGCCAAAAAAATTGATTTGTCAGAACATTCCAAACCAGTCTCCAGAAAAGGATAATATAATAATATAGTATAAAATAGGAGGCAGTAACAAAGTACAAATCCAGTCAAGTCTGCACTGATCTTTCCCACCTATTCTTAAGTAACAAAGAAAGGGAAGGAATAGGTTAGTGGACAGATGGAATAACTGAACCCATCCTGCAGTAAAAAAAAAATTATTCCAAAGAATGAGTCCTTGCAGCAAACCTGGCTTGTAAGACATTTCAGATTCCTTTTATCTGAATTCTATTTTGACTGCTTCCTGCTGTTGTTACCTCTTACCAAGTGTGAACCTCAAATTAGTGTAGTGGTCCTGGCTGAACAGTTTCCAGTCAGAGGAAGGAATAACCTGAGCTTTCGACAGCCACCTGACATGACAGAGGCTGTCTGGACATATGGCAGAAGTACTCAGTAGCTGTAGTAACTTCAGATTCCCTGGTGCTTTATCATTCAGTGTCTTTTTAACACATTGGAAGGCTGTGCTCAGTGTTTACCAAGATTATGTCTGGATAAGATCAATGAGTAATTGTTTCTTTTCAGTGGTTGGTTCTTTTAGTCTTCACAGACACACTGCATGAGTCATTGAAATAACATGTTGAATGTCTCTCTTTGTTGAGAGATTGTCAGGTTATAATAGTGAAAGAAAATTAGTAATTAAATCTTTTTGCTTAGGTTTTGTTTCTCTGTGGTTGGAGACTCCTGTCAGTAGTTCTTGCATACTGTAATTTGTATAATCAAGTCTCACTACAAGGGGTCTGGTTGTGTTCTCCTGGCCAACATTTGGCAGGATGTTGTAGCTGTTTGGGACCCTCAATCCCATACTCCTTTTCCAGCAAGGGCTGAGTTGGGCTTAGCTATTTGCTTTAGAAATATTCCATATCTGCATCTGCATTTTGGCTTAGTTAGCATCATTCCCTCAGCTTTCCCCAACTCCTCTTGAGTTTTTCCCTTTGTAATTTACCTTTTTGAGTACATAGAGCAAGCTCACAGTACAGACACAGATAACCTTTTTCCAGAATCCTAAGCTACCTTTCTGCTTAGTGGAGAGAGAAAGCAGAAGAGCTTACAGATGGAGCCAAGGCAATAAACCTTTGTACATGCCTTAGCCATCTCTCAGTACTCTGGAGCACTCCTTAATTGTCCATGAGAAACCTGAAGTCTCCACATCCCTTCTGGAGCTACTGGCTTTTCTCCTGAATCATATGGCTTGTATCAACTTGTAGAGGAATATGCTTTGATTTTTGGAGGGCTCACCCTCAAATCAAGTTCTCCCTGTTCCTCAAACATGCTCTTTAATGAAAAGTTTTGTAAGCAGCACCTTGAATCTCTTCATGTTGACGTCCTGCTAGCGTCACGGTCTTCTGATATTCTATGGGTAGTTTTGCACTACTTCATAGAACCTCCCTGATCATGCTGATTTCCCAACCAACCTTGACACCCTCTCTGGCATGCCAATGCTTATCCATTGAGAGCACACACCTCACTGTAATCTCATGAGCACATGAAAGATGCTTCGGTTGCCCTTTGTGGGCTTGGCTATTTACAAAGATGAACGTTGCTTACCATTACTCATTACTTGGAGGTTGTGTTCTGAACTGTCTAGTCAGGAGACGCTGCTGGGTGGGGTGGGTGTTGGTGTGTGGGAACACACAAAACCAAAAAACCCCAAACATAAAATAAAAGGCAGATGGTGGCACAAAAAGTTTTCCAGCTTGAAAGACTGCATTGAGAAGTAAATGAGGAAAAAATCAGTGATATCCTGGGGAAGTGCAGCAAAGCTTTATAAAGTTTAACAAAGAGTTGTGGTCTTCATGGGGA
The DNA here is from genome assembly GCA_013396835.1 of Psilopogon haemacephalus. Classification (NCBI taxonomy): domain Eukaryota; kingdom Metazoa; phylum Chordata; class Aves; order Piciformes; family Megalaimidae; genus Psilopogon; species Psilopogon haemacephalus. Next base: position 816,830 of record VWZI01000276.1, on the reverse strand, counting down.
TTATGTCTGGGTTCTTTTGTAGAATTCCACCTCTGAGTTACAGTTCTCTGAAATGCTGTAGGATGGTCTATACTCATGCAAAGGGCAATCTCCTGTAACATTCAATCATGGCAATCTTGAATTTCAGTCAATTTCTAGTTACGTTCTTTTTCTTCAGTCTTCAAATGGTGGTTGTGCCCTGCTTAATTAAAATGTCAGCTTAGAAGCTATCTTAAAGAGACTCCTAAGAGAAAATGTCAGAATAAAATATAAGCTTCCAAGAGATAATTAACTTCCTTAGAGTTAGGCCCCACTTTGAGCAGTAGTTGTGCAAGACTGTATCAGCCTGCCAGACTGCTTGACAGATAGAGCTCTTTCATTCTTACAGATAAAATTTGAAAGTATTGTACGTTCTGAGTAAAATAAACAAGCATTTTGTCAGTCCTCTAAGCTACCTGAAAATAGGATTTACCGTTCTATATAATTGTGTTTTCTTTGTGTTTGCATAGAAGCCATAGCATATCTGGAAGATGATGGCAATTATAATTTATTATGCTGTAATTGTTACCTAAATGTTTTTGAATAAGCAAAAATCACATCTGTTTAGGAATAAGTTGCACAGCAAGAGAATTCCCTTTGAAATGAATGCTGTGTTCTCAAATTCTCTAACTGTACACATAAAACAACATATTTATTTCCCCACTGAGTCCATTACATTCCCAAGTCAAACTGCATCCTCTCTTCCCTTCCCATATTAAACCCTTTGATTTAATGGAGGTTTTAACTACTGGTTCTTTAGGGAATTTTCAGTAGGCTTTGCACAGATTAGGTTATTGGAAAGTATAGTTATTTGCTTGTAAAGTGGCAGTTCTGTGTCAAAATTGATTTTCTCTGGTACTGCAGTAGTAAAACAGATAAGCTCCTGCTTTGCATCCAAAACACACTGATATTCCTGCCATGGTACTTCCCTTCTGCCTCCTACCCAAGCTCTGTTACAGGCTGCCTTTGAAATGGAACTGACACAGTGATCCACTCCACAGCATACCTCTGTGTCGATTGTTAATGTTTACATGGATCTTCTTCCTTGTGTTAATGGACATTTCCCAGCTATGGCCAGTTGTTTAGAGGAATGAAAGAGCCTCTCTGCTGAGTTGTTGAGCACTACAGTTGAAGACTTTGTCAGACTCTTAAAGCAGCAGTCGGGTTTGTGACTGTTCAGCATCTAACAAGTCCCATACATTTACGTTCAGGAAGGGGTGTAGTAAGGGGAGACAAATAACAAACAATAATAAAGAACACATAGCACTATCATGTTTTTTGAGCGCCATGAAAAGGTCTTCTGCCTGCTTTTCTTGCCAAATTTCATAGCTAGGATGAGTCTCCTAATTTGTTTTTCTCATGCCATTCCTTTGCAGTCAGACTCCTGATACAGGGAGAGTGCTTGCAAACTAAACAAAAAATGTGTTAGCTCACAACAACTTGTTCAGCCTGGTGTTTCTGAAACTTCAGCAGGTAGCAATGTTCACTGATCAAGGAATGTCAGTGATGCCCTAGTTTTATGGACTTGGTTTAACGTAAGTTTTCAGCTCTGTTCTTTGCTTATTCAGTAGTGGTTTGTCCTTCTGCATTGCTCATACTGTTAACAGAGTTGTTGTCGCAAGCTCTCGAGAGATTAATGTATTTACTGACTTCTATGAGACATTGCACCAATCAATGTTAACAGCCTTTGACAGAGACATAAAGGATCTATTAAATTAGATCTGGGTTCCTATTACGTTACTGCCCATAAAAAAAACTAGACTCAACTTATCTGTAGCAGAAATAAATGCCTGCTATTAAAGCCTTTAAAGAAAGTTTTTAAGAGCAGACAGTCCAGCAAAGCACTGAGATAATTATAAGGAAACAGTAATCTGTTGACATCCAGCATGGACTACACTATAGCTGTGTAGGGAGTGGAAGGTTTTCTGTATTGCAGATATGAAGGCATTCCCCTCTCCTCCAATTAGCTACCCACCCCCTACACACACATCTCCTTACTAATTAGATTAGAGACAAATAAAATTAAACTATTAAGGCAATTAAGAAATTCTTAAGATTTGATCAGGAAGTTGAATGCAAATCTGTCCTCTATCTTTCTGCTAAAGTGCTGATTGCATGGAGTAACTGTTACGTCCTGAAGTAAATGTTAGCTGGTTGAGACAGGTAGCAAAATCAAAGAATCACAGACTGGTATGTATTGGAAGGGACATTTAAATGTCATCCACTGCAACCTCTGTGCAGTCACCAGGGACGTTTGCAACTAGGGCAGGTTGCTTAGGACCCCAAACAACCTGTCCTGGAATGGTTACAGAGATGGACCATCTGCCATCTCTCTGGACAACCTGGGATGGTATCTCACCACCCTCAGGGTAAAAAGTTTCTTCTTAAATATACCCAAAATACCTGAGTTCAAAAAAATAGCCAGATCGGTTTTTTTTCATGATGCTGTTTCTCTGTCCCATGCTGTTCACATGCAACTGCCACTTTTCAACTAGTGTAGACCAAGTTCTTGTAATGACAGGATGAGGAAGGGAAGGTTGATTATTCGTGCAAACCAAACTGTCTCTAGGAAGATGAAATCTCAGCACACTGAAGGTGATACATCAGCACTGCAGTCACTTGTATTGTAACCCAGGTCTTGATGCTACACAATTCTGTCCTTGCTATCAATGCAAAGTGAGTATGTATGCAAATCTGCTTCCTGCTTATCAAATCTTCCATCAAGAGGTACCAGCACTGTTACCACTCTTAGTATTTACTGCGTGTTCCAACAGCATGCTGGCACTCGTGCTCCTAGAAAAGTTCAAGTGTCCTTGAAAAGTAGAAGCTTTACTTGATAGCAAATAAAATTGAGCACTTGATGTTAATGGTCTTCTAATTAAAGACAGAGCAAATTTGTCTCCTTATATTCATCTAAATATATATATATTTGGACACTTAAGAAAGTGGATTGACCAGTGAAGATTTAAAGTGTCATTACAAAGGTGAAAGAGAGTCAAATCCCCTCAGCACTGGTGTTTTGGATCATCTTATCCCATAGGAAATTTTGACTATTTACCAGAGTTCTGCTCTGCCAGCTTTCCCAAATGTCAGCACGGGGCCATACGCACAGTGGATGTAGATCAGCACTGCTGGACTGAGGCCACCAGCTCTGGATCTTTCTGGTGGTCTTCAGCAGGGCTAGACAGCAGGTGAAAGGGGACCCTTGCAGCCTGCTTTGTCTTCCAGGCTGCTGGCAGCCTGAACGCAAACATCAGTGGAGATGGTTTGTATGCTGCCCAAGGGTGTCACATGGATACTCTCTACACTTAAAGAAGTTGTGGAATTTCATTAATTCATTCATCAATACAAGCCATTAAAAGAAACTGTCTTGTTAACTGGTATCTTGGATACTAATCGGCAGCTTCTATTAGACATCAACCTGCTGGTACTGTCAGTGTCACAAAGGGTAATGACCTGCAGTGCTGGATGGTATAAATGCAGTCATGCACCTCTCAGGAACAAACTAATTTAAGATCCTTTATTTCAGTCAGGGGCATTTTGGGAAGGGAGAGGCAAGGGAGCAGGGACAAGGCAGTTAGTATTAGAACAAAAAGGTTTCTGTATTGTGCTGCATAGAGGCATTAAAGTTTACTTAAATCCACCTAAATATGTTTGCTAAACATAACTGCGTGTGGGGAAAGGAAAGTTCATGACTATAGATATATACACACACCTCCATGTGTGCACACATGAACTTCCTCTGATACTGGAACCATAGGTTACTGCAGTGAGTCCAGCTGGTTATATTGTGGTGAGATGTTGAAATCCATCTGGAAATTATTGCCCTTGCCTCTGGCAGGTGTAGCTGGGAGACCTGGTAAAGCTGCAGGTGGGATAAAACCCAGCATTCAACTCCACACTCAATAACCTGCCAGGCTTTTGGGTCAGTTGGTGATAGGTGCTCTTGCAAGGTCAAATATTTTATGCCATTATAAATAATCCAGACTTGTTATCTGCATCTCTCTACAAACAAAGAACACAGTCACCAATATTTATTTTGCATGAAAGTGGAATATGGAAATTTTGCATCATCTGAGGTATGCTGGAGATACTGCAAACTGAGTCAAAATCTGTCATGGTTTGTACCAGCAAGCAGTGGAGCTTATGTTGCTTACAGTCATGTGAAGAACAGGACATATCAATACCTACTTTGTAGATTATTTCTTTCTGCTTTCTTTTTCTTTCTAATGCAGTTTGGGTTTTGTGCATCAAATAACATTTCAATTATACAAATAATTCATAATTATGTCCAATAAGTTTTTCTGCTAATTTAATTCTATCTATTCACCTCCTAAGTTCTATTGCTGCTGAAGAGTTAAATATTTGCAATATTTCATCTCATTCTATTGGTTACAGATGTGGTGCTAGATCTCTGTGAAATGCCCATATCAAGAAGCAAGAGCAACAGTAATAACATTTCAGTTGAATGCTGTCAGTGAAAGTTGTTCCAAATTAACATCATGAAGTAATTTAGTCTAATTTTTCATTGCAGACTAGTGCAGATTATGTCTTCTGTATATGCTGAGTGTTCTTGTCCTCCTTTGGCCACCTACCTGGCATTCTTGATTGTATTTCCACAGTAGAATTGCCAGCTCTGGTTGGTGGTGTACTTGGAAAGGTGTATGTAGACATTCAAAAACATTATCAACCTGGTGGTCTGGACCAGAAGTCTGAAATAGAAAGAGCAGTCTGTAACACAACTCCCAAGCCACCATGTTTATTGCTTCTGCACCACTGAATGCCTCAGCAGTTGCTTCTTTTTGAAGAGGATTGCTACTTATGAATGCCAGTCTGTCTGTGCTTCCTGGTCACTTAATTTCTTGTTGGTTCTCTTCTGAAATGTTTGTTTCGTGGTGGTGAACCTCAGCCCCCAGGGACTCCTTACCATGATTTTCTTGGGGCTATGGTGGGCTATTAATCAGCCCAAGCTTCCAATTCCTTTGTGGAATGAGTTGAGTGGGATTTGCTGACTCTTCCTCCACCTCTAATACTGGATAAAATCTTTGCCCCAGGAAGAATCTCCTATAGCTTTCTATTTATGCTTTTACTGCTGTCATGTGCTTGCAGTTGTGTACAACGCTTGGACCTCCTTCAACTCTCTTCCTTCCCCCTCCTTTTTTTTTTTTTTAATTACTTGCGGGTGACAAATAGCTACTGCTTTCCACTCCATTTCGCCAGGCACAGCTTCTTTCCTGTCCTCATGAGGTTTCTGACCTTTCAGTCGATGCCTTTTGCAGCCCCCCAGGGGCCTCCAGGGAGCTGTAATGGACTCACGTTAATTGCCTGTTGAAGGACAGAAGCAGTTCCTAGCAGGATGATTGGTGATCCCCCTGTGAGTACAGCTGTCCTGGTCAGTGAAAAGATTGATCTGACACACACAAACATTTCGGCTCACTGCTCAATGTGTCTCACAGAGCATGCACATAATCACTGCTCTGGCTTTAGTGGTTTCCTGTCTGCCCACACTGCACTGTGGGTCTGTTTGCTAGTGCTGTGACTCAGAGGAGCAGGCGAGAGGCTATCCATTCTAATCCCCTTGTGGGTTATGGTAGTTTAGATAGAAGATCCCCCATAGACTTCAGGATAATCCAAAGATTTATAAAGTCAGGCTTATGGGTTGATTTTCTTT